>QCXZ01000001.1:9538886-9913806 GCA_025024175.1 Rhyzopertha dominica | reverse complement strand
GTTATTCCTTCTAGGTAATGTCTTAGTTTTTCTATTGCCCATAGTACGGCCTAAACATTCTCTATGGGTTGTTGCATAGTTCCTCTCAACCCTTGTTAGTGAACGACTAATATAGCATATTACTCTGACTTCATTATCATTAACTGGTTGGTATAGTACACCGCCGATACCGTAACCGCTCGCATCGGTTTGCAATACAAAGGGTAAAGTATAATCTGGTCCGTGCATTACGGGTGCTGAAACTAGCTGTTGTTTAAGGTTACTGAAAGCTTCTTGACATTCTTCCGACCACACGAATTTTTTGTTCTTTTTGAGCAAATCTGTTATAGGCTTATAATACTGAAAAATTAGGAACAAAACGTCTATACCACGACGTCATGCCAACTATTCGTCTGACTTCTTTTGAGTTTTTAGGCGAAGGTAACTGTAATATGGCTTCTACTTTACCGGATCTACATGTAAAACCATTGACATCAACTACGTATCCGAGATATTTCAATTGTGATCGACAAAAAATACATTTATCCCGGTTAACTGTTAATCCCGCTGCATTTAAGCGCTCGAATATAATTTTGAGAATTTCTATGTGTTTTTCAAACGTTCTGTGCAAACAATTATGTCGTCTAAATATGCGAATGCGTACGGCTCCAAAGTTGCCCTATAATCGAATCGATTAATCTTTGCCAAGTGCCGCTGAATATGTAGTCCCATCGGCATTACGCGAAATTGAAAAAGGCCTCTATTTGGGACTAGTGAATGCTGTATTACTTTTTTGACTCTTCATCCATCGGTACTTGCCAATATGCAGTTTTAATATCTAATGATGATAAGAATCGAGCATTGCGCAGTTTATCTAATGTGTGTGAAACGTACGGGATAGCATAAGCGTCTTTTTCTGTCACGGCATTCAGTTTCCTATAGTCTACGCAGAATCTGTACGTATTATCTTTCTTTTTTACTAAGATTACGGGACTTGACCACGGGCTATTTGACTTTTCGATAATCCCCTTCCTTAACATACTTTCTATTTCTTTGTCTAAGTAGGACTGTATTATGGGATTCACCGGATAGTACCTTATTTTTAATGGGTGACGAATTATTTACTATAATTTTGTGGCTTACTAGATTAGTTTTACCTAAGCTTTCCTCATCGGTGTTCTTGAATATCTGCTCTATAGTGTTTTCTAATAATGATTTTTGATCTGGCGTTAGAATATTTCCACTTTGAATGTAAATTGCGTCTGTTGAATTGATAGTGTCTTTTGAGAATACCCAATTTCCCTTCCTAACGTCTGGAACAACCCCCATTGTTTTCCAAAAATCTAGACCGAGTATTAAATAATGTGGTAATTCCGGAATTACTAAAAATTCCACGACACGAATTTTATTTAAAAACTTTTACAGGCAAAGATAAACTACCAAGGATGGAACAAGTTTGACCGTTAGCTACTGTACATTTCATATTCTTGGCTTCTAATGGTAATCCAAGTGGTATGAATATTTGCCAAACCTTTATTACCTAATACTGGAATTACAATGAACCCTGATCAAAAAGGTCCTAACATCCTCCGCTTCCTAACATTTCTACTCTGTAAAATGGCCTATTGTCATTTTCAATTTGGTGGACAGTATCGGTAGTCCATGACCTTATTTTTGTTTTACAGGGTTATTGTCGACCGCATTTTGATTTATGCGAGGCAAGAGGCGTCATCTAATGCCTTGCGTCTGCGTTTCCCGAATTGCATGTAACGCAAGTTTTCAACTGTGTAACCCCGGTTTGCCGCATTTGTAACATTTTTTATTCTGGGTGCCCTACAGTTCATCGCGGTGTGTCCTATTTTATTGCAATTCCAACACTTCATTGGCGGTCTTTGTTGTTGTATTGCTTCGCCGCTAGTTGAAGCAATCTCTCGATGATCTTGGACGTATACGTATGCTAAATCGGGTTCCAAATCATTTGTTTTCCTTCTAGGTGGAACGAAGTTGTCAACTGCAATCCTTTTTTCTTCTAATTGCTTCCCCAGTCTCTGTAGTGGTTAACCGAGTTTACCTCTGTTAGTCCTAGATGTAGCTGATAAAACGGGTCCAAATTCCTTAACATAATTTTTAAGTTTTGTTTTTCGTCCATTTGTTGCGTCAGTCTGGCAAATAGGTTCTCCATTACTACAATGTAGGCGCTGATGGTTTCATTGGGCCCTTGTGTTCTTCGACGTATTTCCTCCAATAATTTATCGTCGTAATCTGACGGTAGGTAATCTTCTTTAGAAGTCTTACTAAGTCATCCCAATCCTTAGCCTCTTTCCTTTTTGTTCTATACCAAAGTAAAGCTTGTCCCCGGAAAAGATCGATCGCTGAAATAAATAGTTGCTCTTTTGTCACATTACGTGCGATCCTTAGATCGTCAACCTGCTGAAGAAACGAATTCAGAGACATTTCTGATGACAATCCGGAAAATTTAATGTTCCATTTTACCACCGGTATTGGTTTCATGTTGTCCCCTGCCTGAAGCTTTGGAATGCTCGTTGAATTTGCTACTGGAGTCCTTCTTACTTCTTCGTTTGCGCCATCTTCGCTTCCTATGTCTAACTCTTGCAATTTACTAGTGTTTTCTTCTATCTCCTTCTGCTCTAGTCTTTCTAGCTCATCTCCGTCCCAACTGTCGATTAGTGTTAATAATTTTAACATCCATTGTGCCTTCGCCCTTTTTTCTTCTTCTGTCGTTGGATTCATCCGGTCGCATCTGCCGAGAGTGTGGCTTAATTTTGCCGTAATCTTGTTTGGTTTTACTTTCTCCTTTGGTTCCGCCATCAAGCCTTCTATTTCCTGAAATTTATTTTCTATGGCCTTTAAATCATCTACAAATGTGAATGGATAATCCCCTGTTGTTATATTATGCCCTTCTCTGCTTAATCGTATTAAAGACCTTAAGGCAGTTCGCATTTCKGTAACTGTCGGCGTAMCCTCTAAGCCTCTCACCCTAACTTCATATAATAATTCGTCTTGGTTCAGGAAATTTATTTCACTCGACTTAATCATTTTATCAAACACTCTTATCAATATATACTATTCCCAACAAATCACTCCGTATTTCCTACTCTAACCAATCTATCTGCTAATTCCCACTAATATTTAAGATCAGTAGACCTAATCCCTACTATTTACTTCCTTTTTTTCCTCTATGTCTAACCCCCAGGACTAAGAAGAGAAGAAATGTAATGGTTTGTATAAAAATGCGAACAAATGACAAACAAATACTTTATCTTGCCGCCTACATACGTTCCGGATTGTAAAAAAGGTAAGTCTTGTAAGTATTATTCGAATGTCCTTTTATCTAGCAAGAAAATAATATCGACACCAAACGAGGGTACCAATCTACAACCTGTATTCAATTCGATATATCCAATATCCCAAAAAAAAACAAGAAAACTATATGATGAGATCACGTCGACCAACAAAGAAAACGGCCGGAGCAACGATGAGTATTGTTATAAGTAATAATATAATTTATAATATAATTTATAGTAATTTTTTTTGTTAACAAGAACTACACTCGATATCGGTTGATCTCCACCTAACGATTACAAATTATTTATCAACAAATTAATCTCTATTGTACTAATGATCGTTCCTTATACATCTGAGTTTTAAACCACAAATTTATCCACTAGCTGCAATATTTTGTTGGGCGCCATATGTAACGGGTTTACTCTAAATGTCAACTTTATTATTACAACGTTTAGACGGGGAGTCAGCAACGCGAACCGTCACACAAATTTTTAAAGTGCCTCCCGTCTGAGACACTGCTAACTCAGTGGAGACGGTGGGGTTCAGTGATATAATAGTGTGTGATAAGCTTCTAACATTACACGTTGAAAAAGGAAAACTCAAGATATAGAAGTCCTCACTTTTATATTGAAACAACTCTCTACAAGTGGTTGTGATTATAAATAAAGTGATGGTGACTGTGACAAGTGAATCATAACGTAAATTACCCCTAACGAGTGCGCACTGGTGTCCTTAAATACAAGTCAACCTGATATTGTGCGATATAGCTCTATATATCGGGGAATACTAATACTAACGCGTAAGTACGTCGGTGGATACTAAACCGATAATAGTACCGATTAAATGAAACTAATCCAGGTAAGTATGTTATTTAGTTTATACCTAACGAACGCAAAATGTGTTATATTCTAGGTACTCATCGTCATGCTCCTTTCAGGTTCCCTTCGCCAGTGATCTTCGATGCCCTATGTTTATCCGACGGGATGCTGATGACTGCTGGTACGTCCGATGACGTAGGGGTGTGATGACGTATGTGGTGACGTCTCTAAAGGAAGGACGCACCAATATCTCGGCCGGGCCAAGGATGGAGTAAAAAAGAGCCTAAATGAAAGGTATGTCTATGAAGAAACGGTTATTGGCAAATCTTAGGTATACTTTCCGACATACCAAAGATTCCCTTACCTTATTAGGAGAAAGCACCGTGGTTAATGGTCGCCGAATGGCGTAATTCCGTCCAAGACGACAAAGGTCGAGTTTTGGTCTAGAACTAGTCAGATGACTTTACCAATCACTACGACCGCTATGGCTATATGTTTATTGAATCCAGGATAACCTGTCGTGTAGATCACTTTATATCAAATACAACTTTGATTCACGATGGATGAACTACACCGATATTAACAATAATAGCCTTCCGTTCGGAAACCAAGCCACTGCTGTTCGTGAATTTCGCCGTTCCGAAGATTCCCATCGCCCAGGACAACAAAAAGTCTCCAATAAAAACTTTTAAGAGATAAAGCCATCGTTTCTGTGTTTTCCAGATCTTTGACGCCGCGAATTTAGAGGACCTATCTAACATGTTCACCAACAATAAAATTTGAAATAAAGACGTTCTTTTTTTTATATATAACTACACTACCCTTACAATTTGCTACATCTATCTCTTCTTCAATTTTTATATCGCCATTTTCATTCTCGGGCTTATTTTGCTCATTCCATGGTCCCCACATCTTTGTGATCAAAAAATCCAACAAACACAAAACACTTATAATACCACAACTTCCAACAAACTGATACCTAGCACCAAGACCAAGGAGCAAAATATACAAGTATATAATCCTAACGCTGTCATTTCGGAGAATAGTTTAAATATCCAGGTAGGTATTTAAAAAGTGGGATAATAATTTCGAGAACTTTTATAATTGCTTAAAGAAGCAGGAAAATAACAGTTATTTAATAAACATAAACATATTTAATAAAGTGTAGGAAAAAAGTAATTTCCGAATAAAGTTCAAAGAATTTTGTAGCTGTCTCGACAGACCCCGGTGGTGGACCTCAAAGATTATACATATATATGCTGTAATTCATGCAATACAATGCATCGGGTGGTTTTCTCAGATGTCAACCAAGAACCTAGAGACCATAAATTACTTGCGTTTGATAACAATGCAATCTTTCTTGTACTGGTAATTAGAGGAGAACTGACTTTAAAGTTAGTTATGACAAAATTCGCTTGGTGTACTATACTAGCTCTCATCATATTTTAACCGCATACAATAATATACTACTACKGTTTTTTTAATATCTAMCTACCCTTACCCAAAATTKTTTATGCTTCACCTTGCGGTTTCAGTATACCCGTCTGAATACCGCCAGTCCTTATGATCAGACGCCGTCTCATGCAGAATTCATCCCTGCACTGTTTTCGTCCATCGATTTACATATTTTCCCCGAACGCGGTGTAATATCAAGAAAAGTCAATTCTCCGCGCCGAATTCACTTGTTCGTTATCCCTGCTGCTTTATTTGATCATCTGCGTAGGTATGGCAATAAAATCCGGGGCAAATTGGACCTGCAGTAAAGCAGAAATTTCTCTTGCCGCCCGCTTTTTGAGTCCCCAATCAAAAGATTTACGATGCTGGAAGTTTTAAGTCGGGATATTTGCTTGCTTAATCAACAGAAGGGACGTTATGCCCTTGCGACACATTTAGAAGTTCTTTTGCTGGATTGGGCACATTTTCTGTTGATATTATAGAACAGGGACGCATGGAAGAATATGTTCTGATAGCTTGATTGCTTTAATGAGCCTGTGCGGATAAGGGAATCGTAATTTACAATGACTTGGTTTGTCATAAAAAAAAGATAGCGCTTTTTTATATTTTTATTTCTTTCATATACTCTTCATTAATTTTTTTCTGCATTACAGGTAATTTCTTACATTTTTTAATCTCTTCATATTTATTAATTATTATATACTAGCGACCCACCCCAGGTTCGCACGAGTAGTAAAGCATATTATACTCGTACCCACATGTCCGGAAATGATGGGCCAAAAATGAAGGGGTGATTCTAGTCAAAAAATCAATGCTACAAGTTCCCATACCATTTTTGTCAAAACTCAAAAATATGGAAGATGCGGGGTATCAAAATTATTTTTTTCGATTCCTTTTTAATAACCTTTTTACCTGTACATCGATTACCTTTAAATTAGGCAGACATATTTCCTATTTCTTGTCCAAAGGGCTAAAACTGCCCTTGGCTTTTAAATTATCACCCAGAAGTTTTATAAATTATAAACACTTGAAACAATTAAAGGTATGCCGACCTGGGTTTGAACACATAGAGTACCTACTTCTTTTTCTTAGCTAAGATTTCGACTTTATTTCTAAGTCTTCTTCATAGCGTCTGCAATAAACATAATTGTAACATTTTTGAAACATAAAAGTTTTAAATTCTACTTACAGAAATTTGATATTGAGTATACATGGTGCTATTATATATGATGATATTTTCCATCAATATTAGTACACGAACAAAGTTCGTTAGTCGGGTAATTAAAGATACAATTTAAATTAAACGAAATCACACTTTAAACACTTTAAAAATCCTTCAGTCAAAAACCTTTATATATGTCAAAGCTGCAACAACTTTCATCAGATATGGTACCAACATTACAAAAATACAAATATATACGCTTAAAACTGTAGTTTTTCAAATTCCCTTCGATGAAAATAACACTACTAAATCTTATTCAAATGTTATATAATCTCCAATCAAAACACTATGCTGCTTTTCATTATTCAAAATAGATGTATTTATATGCAATAATTATCGATTGAATGCTACTTGTAGTCATATGTGTACGGGTCTTGCGACACCAAATACGTGTAAATATTACTTAACTGTTGCGTATTTTATTTTTTATTAATGGTATTATTGGTCCTGGGTATGTGCTTATGTTATACGTCTCCAGGATCAACCTTTTGTTAGCATTTAGTTATACTTCTAAAATATTGACAGCATCTCAGTCTATTGAGTAGTTGTTACTTAGTACATGAGTGGCTAGTGCACACCTATCTTTTTTTATTAATGTCACTTGTATGTAATAATATTGTATTTGGCAAATCTAATGAATTATGTGTAGTTTGATTGTTATCCCTTAAATCTGTCACCCCCTTATCCTCAAGAGGAATGTTACTAGTGGAGAATAGTATTTTGTTTATGAGAGCCTTGGGATATAAATTTTGAATTCATTATTGTTTATTTAAAAGGGAAAGGGTGTGATATTTTTTGAATTCTGAGTTACATTTGTTTAGTAAAGTTAATTTTTATATTAGTGGAATATTACGACAAATAATAGATGTACTTTCTAGAAGCCATGGGTTTCTGATACCGGTCTAACACTATGTGATTGTTTTGTCATAGATATATCCCATGCATTGTTTTTTTATATCTTTAAGGGATTAAGCAGCGTTTTCCATGAAAGCTCCCAGGCGGCTTGACTTTTCCAGCATATTTCAACCAACTACAAAAAACCTTGACAAATTATATACCTATACCTTCCCCATGAATCTATTGGTAAAAACGGCACGGAAATCAGTTCAGTAGTTTTTGAATTTATCGCGAACAGACCGAGAGGCAGACACCCCTTTCCTTTATAATGTGTATGTAGGTAGTGATTTAAATTGATTAAATATGAATAATCCAAAAAACTTTTATTCTTGTTAACTATATTTTATTTTAACAAAAAATACGAACTTCATCGGGAAAATTTCATTCTGGTCAATATAATTTACTCTTAAATAGAGTAGATTTAAAATCTCCTTGTAACTGTTGACCTTCTTTTACTTGAATGCTCGTTGTTAATACTTGTTCTTCGATTATACAATCGAATGTCAGTCACTTACAATAACATACGTAAGCACAACCATCTTTACATCATTACCGGACCATTTGTGTCTTGATTATTGTCCGGAAATGTCACAGCGCTCTCGCGTATATTGCTCTGAGAATGCAAAGTGGGTTTCACGAGACGCCTAGGTGTGAATGCCATAATTAAATAAGTAATAATTGATGATCTCCTTGATAGCGGTAATGAGGCGGTAGAATGGCGAATTATCTAACGAGAACTTCTTACGTTGTGTGCACAATGGATGATCATAAATTAATTTAGCCCGTAACGCGATAGCATTGTGCATTAACAGGCTATACACGTTTAATTAAGACCCGAGTGACCCCGCATGAATATTTAAAGAACAGGAAGGGAGAGGTGAAAATCGGGAGATGCCTTGTTTTGACAATAGCGGGTGGTTCGGGCTGCAGATTGTGAATTTTATCTGTTATTTGCTTAATACATGGTTATACAAAAGTAAGAAATAATAGTCTGATTCTTTTAGCATACTTCTGGTTTTTGTTTTATTGACAACCTAAGAGATTTTTTGCTGATTTGTGTTGCTTTGTATTGCCTGGTAGTAATTTTTTATGGTTTGATATCAACATTTTTGTGAAAAATTCACCGTGTTATAAATTTGATAAAGGAAAATATTTGATCATCCTCGAAGTGTTCAGTTTTGAAATTTTTTTCGCTGGTTAAAATACACTGGCCTTGACGAACATTCTAAAAATTTTTGTCATTCTGCAAGGCCTTCGTTGTTCCTTTCGATGTTAACAATTTATTTGCTTTAATTTCTCCTAAAATTGCTTAAAACGATCTACTTATTCTAGATTGTAATTTCCCATTGTCACATGAAACTAATTTATGGGTACTTCGCTTAGCCCACTTTCAGTTGAATTGTTTATGAATAATCATGTAATTTTAAAAACATTGCTTTCTCTTTCGGTATCGTTATGTAGATGACGTTTTGTGTTTTAAACAATATTCTCATTATGTAAATAATGTTGTCACATTTATAAACTCTCTACATTCTGGAAACAGAATTTAATAATAAAATTTCCTTTTTAGGTTTATTAATTTCGCGTATCAAATCTACTCATATAATCTTTCGAATTTTTAGAAAAAGATCATGCATAAGCAATATTATTCCGTATTTTCCTTTTGACCTGTACGCACACATATTAGCTAATTTTTTAAACTTTTTTAAATTCCCCTTCCGTTAGATGCTTTTGAAAAGGAACTAGGTGTACCTCTCTAAATTGCTTTTAATCGATTTCCAAGTAATTTAATGAAATTATTTTATAAAATTTAAGTTTTCTTTTAGCACCAGCTAAAATTTGGTACCCCCTTAGCTTTGCTGGTCCAGTTTTGGTAAATTTGTCTAAATTATTTTCATCATTTGGATTAATTATTGCCTTTTCTGCCGTAAGCAGTGTGTTTTTCTCTTTGTGCATAATGAAGACAAAATTTAAGTTTTGAATCATTCAAGAATATACAGTTCTTCATCTAACGATTGTAGTTCTTTTTAACAAATCTGCAAAACTAATTTTTGTTAGAAATCAGTTTTCGAAATACGCATAATTATTATAAATGACAAAAATTTTTGTAATTTTGTTGCTAACGTGTAAGCTACTTTTTTACTGAAGCGAAGTATGTTTACTTTCATTTTGACGTCAGATTTTCTTCTGAAGTTTATTTGAATACTAAATGCTACTGACAATGGCTATATTTTAACCGAAAGTGTTATTAAATTAAATAAAAGTGAGGTTGACGTAGGCATTTCTTAATTTTTTGATAGCTCCAGAAGAAACTTGATAGAATTTGTTACCAAATGTTTTTTATCATAACTATATTACTACATATTAAGAAATATAAAATCTCGAGCCCTTTAAGATTGCGACAAAATAAAGTTAATGCAGAGTACCTGCATACAAGAAGACAAGTAAGAGGAAAACAAAAGCCATTTGATAGCGCGGCTGGTATTTCAGAGGCCCAAGTAAAAGATTTTAATGAACTGTTTTATAATATTTCGCCTAAATTATCAAAATTTCGGGCGTCTATTCGAGACTGAGCCTGCGGAGCAATAAATTATACTTTGTATCCAGGAATAAAATTACAACTGTTCTTCGCCGATTAACATAAAATTGCACAGTGCCTGCACCGGCCCTGATTAAGCAACCCAATTTTGCGCAATAACGACCCAACCCATTTAAAACATTAAAACACCGCCGGGGCGATGTGTAATAGCGCGTTTCTGCATAAAATAAATGGGTCAGATCAATATGGAAAACTGCATATAATCCGCTGTAAATTATATGCCACGGAATAAAATGAAAAACTCGTTGTGTGGTTAAATGACTCCCCGCACACCGCGGCGGCGGGTTAAACAGTGTAATTTCGCGGCGAATGGGACGCATCAGAGGGGGCGGCAACCCCCACAGGTCAAGAAAATTGTTGCATTATGGAAAACTACGCGGAGACGACATGCGATAGCGTGGAATTGTCATCATTATTGCGGTGGGCGTGGAAGACGACACACGTCACATATGTTGGTTTGTCTCATGCGGAACGTAGCACTTTGAAAAAACTATTAGTAGGGCTGTGTTGCCATAAAAAGAAATGAAGGTAACTGTATTTCATCAGCCAACATTTTAAAGATTAAAAGCATAAGTTCTTTCCTATACATCAATAACCCTAAATAAATACAACAATAATAGAAGGCAAAAAAACGTAAAGGCAAATACACTGTAACGGGACCCCTCCTTTAGGGTCAGTGGTGTTCGAAATGATCGGTTGGATAGTAGCACAATGCCCAGCAAGGAAAGCAGCAAACGTTTCAAGTCTTTTTTATTCTTCTAGACACTGTGAAATACAAAAATAAAAACAGCTCGCCGCACAGCAATTGCAATTACAAGTTATTACTTACCTGACACCAGGTAGGATTTTACATTTAATGGTATAGATACAAATCTTGCACCATATGGCTGTCAGCGAGTAGAACGAATATATGACAAGAACCGTCAAACAAAAAAGCTATGTGCATGGTACACGTCAGGTATCGCCTTAGATGAGCGCAACAAATCTACATCACAACACAGAATAAGAGAATTGTGATTTGAAACCTCAGTCTTGGCCCTAGGTCTTGGGGTAAGAAAAACACAACTCAAATTTCAGTCTTCAGTATCTACAGGGTGTTTAAATGAGGACGTAAAATTTACACTTCCCCAAGAGATGCACCAGATACAACTGCAGATGTCAATCGGAATTAACCTATAGCCAGAGCTGGGAAAGTTACTTTTGAAATGTAAATTAGTTACAAGTTACAAGTAAGTAAGTAAGTAAGAATTTAGGATGGCAATGCCATCTGTCAGCATTACACTGACATGATGACAAGCCACCTAGCTGCCTTAACGGTTACTACTTCCTAAAGGAAGTGACCTGTAGTCTGACAAATTGGCATGCAATTGCATACTTCAATTGACAGCAGGCCCCCACGGCACTTTTTGCTAGCGGGTAAGAATCGACATATATTAAAATGCATGTATATAGTGGGAAGTAAAACGAAGTTACAAAAGATAATCTACTAACAAATCCGAAGCGATATCCATCCTCTATTATCTCAACTACAGCAAGTACCTTTAACCCTTTTGCATTCATATCTAAAATATAAGTTTCAGATAAAAGTACAGTAAAAAAAATTTATCAACTCTAAATCAACATTAATATGTATATATTCTTAATATTTGCAAAACTGGTTTAAATAACCTCGCTTTTGCTTTACCTTTTATGTAACTGATGCTTTCCATTTGCAAACCAAATGACGTCACTGTTTAAAGGCAGAAGTTTACCAACCGCTGTCAGAAATTTGTAACCGATGGTTATAACCGCTAGTACAAATGGAAATCGACAATAATCATGGAAATATGGAACAATATTGAACAAGACTAGAATAGACTACGACGATGTGACTTTTTTCCGATCTTTCGTGTTCTTATCACTTCTCTTCTTATTGTTCTTGCTGTTGTAGTGATCTTAAGTGTTGTATAGTTCTTAAATTGTCATAAATAACTGGCACAATTTAAAATTGTATATCTCCATCGACAACAATGTACTGGCGTGAATCAAAGAAGAAATCCTAAGAAAAATAGGGCTACAGTTTAATTCTCAATGATATCTGCAGTTGCAACAGGTACATCCCTTGTGAAATTGTTAAATTGTAAATTGTAGTTTATTCAAGTGGTGCGTTAATTGTGATGGACAGTGTAGCTATTCTATGTATGGAAACTATACACATTGCAATGGTGGCAATGGCGAGTTCAATAAAGTTTTACAGGGCTTTGTAATGTTTTTGCGGTTTCCGTTTTATTGTGCAGTTCTGCGTTGTTTTTTTTATATTTATTTCTCATTTATGTACAGAATTTGACTATACAAAAAAATAATATTGCAAATCTGAAAATACCTAGCCAACATAGTTCGTATATACGCCAGCTATTTATTAGTTTCCCAGTGCTGTAGAATCCCCGATTGCATTCTCTAAAAATTTACACAGGTGCGCATAACTCACTTTTTGGTGGCTACAAAATTCCAAGTTAAATTCTTCTACTCTGGTATTGTTAACGAGGCAGCTATTTTGGGCAAAACAGCCGTAAACACGTTTGGAACGTCCTGCATTTCAACATTTGATGTTCATCACTAAAATAGCATGAATCGCAATTCTTGGAATACACGAAGCTTAACGTAGGACCTATAATGTTAAGAGTCTTCGGGCCAAAACATAACAGATTTACCCGGTCATAACAACCGTCTTAGTTTACAAACTTGAGTTAACCTCCTCGAAGGCACTAATCCAAATCTGATGTTCCGATGTCAGAGTTTATGTTCGTGTGTCCCGCGGCAGTACTCGGCAACGTTTCCAGCAACTATCAATGCAAACTTTACGGGGCAATTCCCTGCCAGCAGAATCTCCCGATTTACAACTGTCGGAGATGGTAATGCTCGTTTCATTGATCATCTGAGCGTAAACGTAAACACTTTCATTGAACCAGTTGGTTTACAATGGAGAGGCTTTGCCTCCAGCAAGAAAGGAACACGTCAGTCTGACAGGCGCGCCAGTGGAACTCGAATTAAATCGTCTATTTTGACGTGGGGCACAATGGAATCGGTGCATTTATTTTTTTAATTGGAAACGTAGATGATTGACGTTGGTGGGTGAATGCTGTTCGCGATTGCAGCTAAGCTCGAGATATACTATCGGAAACGAAACGAGCTACTGTATCGTGTCGTCAAACTATGTAAAAATGTATAAATTTTTAAGAGTTTTAAACTGATCAATATTATTCTACGTTAATTTCTTGAATTAATTCTTGTTAAATAAGCTTCGCCAAGTTCAATCCACAATATTTATTAACAGGTAAAGCGCTTTCGGCTAAGCCATCATCAGTACCAAATACAAACAAGCGGAAAAATTGTGACGTTGCCAAATTAATAAAATGAATGTAAAAATCTAAACAAGCAATCTTGATTGAAAATGGAAAGCAACTTTCAAATAATAACAAATTAAAAGAATTTTTAGAGAGGGTTGAACTAACTTAACAATTAAGTTCATTGTTTTAAATCAAAAATTCTTTCCAAGAATCAAGTGACTCCAAGACTCTATGGATTACCTAAAATACATAGAGATGGCTGTTGTTGTTTGTTATATAAATTCTTTATGTTATAAATAAGCAAAATGGTTAAATTTAGTTTTACGCGAGATTTTAAATTTTACAAATTTTTTGCTATTTAGAATACTCAAGACTTGACCGATAAACCTAAAAAATTTAAAATTATTTCCTTGTTTCCTTTGACGTGAACAATTTAATTTCCATCGATTCCTCCACAAGACTCTTTAAATATTTTAAATAACCTACTACTTCAAAATTCGTATTTATCATTATTGCATATAAATAATTTGGTCTTTGACAAAATTTGTATGAGATCAATTTTTTCTGTTCCAATAACAAATATTTTATATAAAAGTTAGATTTAGGTATGGGTTCTTCCCTTAGCCCATTTTTAGCGGAAATTTTTGTAATGTCTCCTTTCCTCATGTTATTTTTTGGTATCGTTATGTAGATGATGTTTTATGTCTTCCTCAGGAAATCAACAAAATCTAAATAATTTTCTTATACTTATAAACTCATTACATAATTCTATACAGTGTAATCTTGGTAATGTCAATTGAACAAACTGCTGAAGTAGTGTCATTCCAATCTTAATGTATTGTACAAAGTTGTGGAAGCTTATTATAATACTATAGGACTAAAAATCAAGTAGCTCTTAATATTCTTCTGAAATATTGTGCGACCAGAAATATTCTGCAAATACAACTTATTTAACTTTTCCTAACTTTTACGAAACTCAACCACAGACCGTCGCAAAGCTGTTTGCTTGTCAGGCGCTTGTCTTACGCATTACAGGACCGTACTTGAAATTTTTGAACCTTAACGAATACATAAGCGCGAAATAAAATTGTAAATAACAAAGAATATGCTATTTATGATTTAAATTTGAATTTTTTTTTCAGTCTGAGCAGAATTATAAGACGCATTGTCTTATACAATTGCTGTATTGGCCGAATGCTTTGGCAGCAGTTTATTCTCAAACCAATTTTTAAAAAACTTCATGTCATGTCATGGATGTCGTACCAAGCTTCGTCGACATATATGATTAGTCTATCTTATTTGTGGATATTACGTAAGCGATTGCAGTTTATTAAATTTTTTGTAGTAAATTCAGTTAAAAAAAATTTCGTGAACTCTCCTTACAGCAGTTAATTTTTAGATCAGTTTTAATTTTCTTGTGTAATTTTGTAATTGTAAATGCAAAATTACTTTTGTATGCCTCATAAATCATACGTCTTGTAAAATTTGAGTGACAATCTTTGAATACCCTCAACTAACCAACGTCTTTTCGCACTCTTCTGTCCTGAATTCTGTTTACAGCTATATTTTTCACAGCTGAACGTGAAATTTGGTAATTTCACTGATATTTGCGATGGACTCACTTTCCCCTTCTGCATTTTTGATGTATTCATTAAACATTCAAAACTATTTGTTCAGCTTCAGGTGGTAAATAATATTATGATTCCGTTTAATGAGATTTGACTCTTCGGGTGCATCATTTTCAACTTTGTTGAACACCTTGCGCCATTTCGACTTCTTCAACAACCTCTACGTTGATTTCTTCTTCTTTTGGATGGAAAAAATTCACCCCATTCCTCGATGTCCATATTTTTATAGTAAGTAAGTGCTATAAGAATATTTCAATTTGTAGTGTTTTTAAAAAATTGATTGCTATTTTAAAACATACCTTATGCGACGCAAATAAAATGCATAGTGGAGAGAGAAACTGTTTTGTTGAGAAATCAAACAACTTATAACAGGAAACAAGCAAAAAACCATGGCAAAATACTCTTGCATTTTCCCATGTTTTTTTGCTTGGTTGACACACAGGCAGACAATGATTGTTCTTAAATTTGACACAGCACAATAAAGGAATAGAAGAGATTAAATAGGCTTACAGGTAAATATTTTAGAGAGATTTAGCCGGTGCATAAAAAGTTGAAGCTTTTTATACATATTCTCTTACATTACTTTTATGGGGGTTTACAGTCGGTCCGTAATAAAGTGTTTAAACAATCAAAACCATATTCGCAGAATATTTCTGGTCGGTCTTTATTTATGAAACAAGTATGTTATATAAGGCAACTAAGACATATAACTTGAACTTCAACCGCAAATTAAACTATGTATTCGGAATGTGAAGATTCCCAGCATGAACCTCCACATAAATGGCAGATCCAGGTGACGCTTTGACGTCTAAAGACTCCCATAATTGCATCAGTGCCGTCGGCGGCGTTGCACTGGAAACCTGTAATCCAGCGTGCTATATGCATGCCCGTTCCCCAGGCAACAAAGCCATCCACAGTTAACGCAAAAATTCCAGGATGCAATTCCTCGTCCCACGCGATGCTGGCGTGCACTCTCACTTGTTCGACTGCGATTCTCGCCCACGCCTTACAACAATAATTGCACCTAACGACGTGTTCTGTTCGGTAATAGTTCGACACAAGAACGGCCTAATGACGCTTCAGGGCCCACATTTGTTTATCACGACACGGCTCCATACATCAGCCCATGTCGCTATGCGCCGTGATGGACGGTTTTTTTTATAGGAGCAATGCGGTAAACACGAAAAAATGGTGGTTTTTATGGCGCTGCTTATCTTCTAACTGGGCACTACTAATCTGGAACAATGGGGTATTGAGTGGAACCTGTGTACCGGGTTGTTCAATTATCTCGTTGTTTTGGGGTAGGCTGGTGTCCTCAGTGGGTGGTGCTCTTGATCCGATCATTATTTTCAAATTGCGAAAGGAATTAAAAAAAATTCGCTCTAGCGAAACATATGCCACTAAAGACCAATAAACTCGAACAAGATGTAAGTAACAAACTGAAATTTAAAACTGTATCTCTAGATTTATGTCTTTCGAGCATTCGCTTATTCGTTCGCCGCTCTTTTCCATATCTGTATTGTTTTGTTGCGTATATCCTCCGCATTTATTAAAATATCACAGTCTCTTTTTGGAACAATTTGTAAACTTTTATTGTAATGACATATTTTTATGTGTAGGAGACACATATACAGATCTCTTTAATGTGAGCTTTCCTACAGTTCAGAAATACACTAATTTATGGGTTGCATACGGATTACATTAAGTTGTAGACAGGCTACACGTACTGTTGTCCTGATTCGGGTCTAAATGTCGTCGTCGGTTGGAATGGCTTCCTAACGTTTCGCTAGCACGAGTGACAAGCTTCTTCAGAGGTCCTTCCATCTCCGGTGCTGGACGAAGACTCTTCGACACTTTAGACCATGACCTTCTGTTAGCTATTTTACACCACTGGGGTTTAAGTCCAGACGCTTTGCAGCTATTTAGGAGTTATCGCTCAGGCAGGACTCAATTTGTAAAAATCGTCGATAATTTTTCAGTTCCTTCTAAAATGGTGTGCGGTGTACCTCAGGGATCGGTTCTGGGGCCATTACTTTTTACCCTGTATACATCTGTTCTCGCTTCCATTGTTAGATATGAACAGTGACTTTATTACGCAGATGATAGGCAAATCCTTCGTTCTTTTAATAAATACAAGGGCAGTCTGATGTTTCCCGGGAAAACCAGTGATGTTTTCAAATGAATCAACTATAAATGAAAACGAGAGCAACGGCTCAGTTAACGTGCCACATGGCAAAGTCACCGAGGGAACGACTGTGGCTATCCTTAGAAGGCAGTCCGATGTTCCCCAGGAAAACCAATGAATTCAAATGAATTAAGTATAAATGAAAAGGAGAAATACAATCTTGCTGGTCTTAGGAGGGAGCTTGTAAAAGACTTGACCGTATTGTGTGAAGTGTCATCAGCACATATCCTTTTTATAAACCCATCTAAATCTAAAATCTTGTTGTATGGAATGCCTTCTACCTCCTCCTTGTATGACGATACAGTTGCTTACAGTTGCGGGTATGCAAGATCTGCCTATAGAAGTACTCAGCGTTACTAGAAACTTAGGTTTATTGTCTGATGACAAGGTTTTGTCTTTCTTTAACTTTGCAGATGTTGTTTATGGATCTTGTTTAGATTATTTTGATCGTAGGAGAGTTGAGGTAGTAGAATTAATTTATGGCTTAAATGGAGGACAGCATATCAGGCATAAGACTTATACCGTGGTTGAATATGGAATATAGAAGGAGATTGCATTAGGCTTGTTTAGAACATAAATTAATTATAAACAAAACTCTATCATATTTACTTGGTAAAATTAGATTCGGAACTGATATGCACAACAACCATAACAGTGTTTACGATTAGAGCATTTCTAAACGATCCTTTTCCTGTAGCATTATAGTAACATGTATAACTCCATTCCGCCTGTTCTCAGGTCAAGATCAGTTTATGCCCTTAAAATTGCATATAGAAAAACGTTGTCACAAAATCATTGAATATCAGTTCTAACTTTGTCGCAGAAAGCATTATACGTTATGTTAAAAGTATTTTCACTCAATTATTTATTAATTTTATCAATTCGGTTGAGTGGAAAAACAGGTGCTACCTAATGAGTAGCAACTGAACGCCGATCATGAGTGACAGCTTGTCAAAAAAAGATGTGTACTAATTTCCGTTTGATATCAAGAACAACGATTAATATTGTTATTAATTATTATACTAATTATTATACTAAAACAAAACAAAATATTCCTATACAAATATGCAATTTATGTCCATGCACTTGAGACAGAATTTGCTTTTAAAATTTTAAATCAAATACTACTGTATTACCTACACGATGGGGCTCAAGAAATTTAAGTAAGCTGAAGTTTCAACTTTACAAGGTTTCTAATAACGCATTAGCTGGAGCAAAAGGACAAGATATTAAAAAAGTAAACAATCAGCAACATTTTATTACTTTTAATTACCTGCTCCTGGTTTCATGCAAATAAGAAAAGGAGTTGTGGAAGCTTCAGTGACACTCAACATGAAGATCGTGAGCTGTAAAGTCGAGTCCTCATCGAATTGTCAATTGCCCACKTGCGTTTGCGTATACACCAAGTTTTTCTCTGAAGTGATACATACGCCAAGTTACTATGTCATATTCCTGTCATGAAGAAGCCTCTTACAAGAACGGGCGGAATAACTATACTTATCCAAAACCAAAAATTCTCTTTGACTGTAGCCGCGAAAGCTTACACTCTTACATAACAGTGTATCAAAAAATAAGGTAAAATTGTTGAAAAAAAAGTAATTTCGTCGTCTTCACCCGATGCAACGCATTAATGCCAATGTTATTTCAAACTCTCTTCCTTTTCCAGCATGGCCTCCAATCCCTCCGTCGATTCGGTTTTTGTTTTCTGGATGGAGTCGAAAAGGAGTGGTCTTTTGATGTTAGGGACTAGGTGCTAAATCAGGCGAATACGGCGGTTGCTTAACGACATGAGTTGAAGTTTTGGCGAAATGGTCTAGAATTATCAATGCTGTGTGAGCCGATGCACTATCATGATGAAAAAAAGCAAGAGTCGTCTGTCAACATGATTTTTGAGTGATTGTGGCGTGGTTTTATCAATCTTTTTCACCTTTTGCATCGACTGTTTCTGGGTTTCGTAGGCGTAGATACAAATCTCGTTTCATGACGTCTTTGGAACCAAAAGAGATTTGACACATCTAAGAGACATCTTTTAAAAATGGTAATAACAGATCCTTTTGAAATGACAATATCAACTAGGTTTCTAATTGGTAATTGACGGTTTTTGAGCACAATATCTTTCATTTAATTAAGCTGTTGTTCATCAGTTGACGTTGATGGTCGTCTAACTTCAACGTTTCTTTGGTCAACAAATTCAGACATAAACTTACTTTCGCATGCTTACAAAAACACTAGTAGCAGTGGAATATATTGATCTGCAACACTTCATAGAGATTAAGAACAGTATTGCTAACCTATAAAAAAATAAATGTATATATTTATAACACCTACAAATTTGAGGTAAGGAATTTTATTTTTTTGACGCAATAGTAACAACGCACAAAATTTGTAATAAATTTGTAAAAATTCTAAAATAACAAATAAATTAATGTACATGTGAGAGGTTTCTGTAATTGCGCCACCTATGAACATTCCCCTTTCCCGCGACCATCTTCATGTCCTTAAATGAAGTGCATCCGTAGTACCTGCATTGCGTCTTCGTGAATCTGGGACAGCCGTGGAAAAACGAACCCGTAGCTCTAAAGTTTTATAGCCATTTCCCAGATGCTGCAATCCATCTTATCTGATTGTCAGTTTCTGCTAAAAATAAAGTAACTAATGGTGCCCGTCAGCGGACGTTCCGCGCGAAAATCAGAAAACTGTGCAGAGTACAAATGAACACGGACCGTGACATCCCAACAAACTTGGTAACAAGCGGGAATGTAATTAGTTTTATGGTTAACGTCCCAAGTTAAGATAAATGAAAACAATCCGGTTGATAACGGCCGTCCTTTTGAGGTTGGCGCTTTTTGGGGGAGGGTGAGGATTTGTCAGCTTTTGTGGCTCTTCAATAGATATGGTAAAGCTATGTTTTCAATTCAAATGAAAAATGCAACTGTAGGTACTAGCAGGTCGGCGTCGTAAAAAGTCACTGGATGTCAGTGTTGTATAAAAATAATAGTTTTAATAATAGGCTCTTTCTGATCTCAATATTTCAACGAAATATGCCAATAAAATGTTATTTCAAACCAACTTAAAATTATTAGCGATAGTACCTTCCCGCGGCTTCATTATCCCAAATGGTGTGGTATAGGTACGTAGATGACACTTTTGTTATTTGGCCTCACGGTATAGAAGAGTTGGGTAGGTTTCTAAATCATTTGAACAGTCAAAATAAAATTTACTATGGAATTAGAAAGCAATGGTAGTTTACCTTTCTTGGATGTCAAAATTTACAGAACAAACACTGGACAGTTAGGACACAAGGTTTACAGAAAACCAACACACACAGACAGATATTTATATGCCACATCTCACCACCCTCCTTTTCAAAAGAATAGTTTTATAAGGACGTTATTTGTTAGAGCACAAAGGATATCAGACGAAAGTTCTGTACAAAAAGAAATATATCATCTTAAATCTGCGCTAGTGAGAAATGGTTATAGCAGTAAGAATATTTGGTCAGTTTTTAATAAAAGTGCTCATCCAAATCAAGTAAATTCTCAGCCAGGACAAAGTAAATTGAAGTTGAGTTTGCCTTATGTACAAGACCTTTCGGAAAAATTAAAGAAGATGCTTAGAAAACACGATATTTTAGTTGTTGATAGTACATATAATAATTTAGATAAAATTTTAAGTTCTACTGAAGATTTAGAGAGCGAAAGTGTTTACAAAATTACTTGTTCTTGCGGCAAGTGTTACATAGGTCAAACTAAAAGAAAAGTAGGTACGCGTTTGAAAGAACACATACATGCTACTAGGTTGCAACAGATAGATAAATCTTCCGTAGCTGAACACTCATATTTGACTAAACACATGATTGATTTTGATAAAACAAAAATTTTACATAGAGTAAAATATTATCACAAACGTCTAATAAAAGAAGCTATAGAAATTTGTAGGAATACTAATAATTTTAATAGGGATTGTGGAAATTATGAGTTATGTTATTGTTATGGAAGACTATTTTGTAGTTATCTTTTATCAAGTAGTTCGTGTATATCTAGTAGGTAGGTAGTTCTTTTTCATCGTTAGGTTCTTTTTTATCAGGTTGGCACGTTTTTTCTATGACGTCTCACATCCTTGGTGATTTGTTTATTTACTTTCAAAATTTTGCTTGCACTTGTGTCAGGCAAATTTTGAGGTTCTTCGTCTTTGACAAAGATTACAGGTGTTATCGAAACGTCAGACTATAAAACGTTTTGTCAGTGTTTTCAAGAGACAGCGATCTATCCGACAAAATATTATCTTATATAGTCATCGCTAAATACTTATTTCCATTTTACTGTATTAAGAAGTTTTGTTTGTTATTGTCTTATTAATGATTATAATGTAATAATTCACATATGTGACAGAACTTGCTAACCCTACCTCGTATTTATTGGTTAAATACTGTTACAGTCGTGATTTGGATAAAATCATAAGAATATTAATTAAATAATATATTTACTTGATAGATTCACAAGTTATTGGGAATTTCTAGCACCGTCAATAAGCTCGAAAATGGCGGAAGAATCATACTGCAGGTCAGAAACAGCAAGGGTGTAGTTACAGTAAGTAAATCCAGTAAATAAGTAATAAGCGGAAATTTTATACCTGTAACTGCTGAGTGCAGAAGTATTTTTTGCTACTTAAGTAAATTGTTTCATGCGTTTCTTTGTGTTTCATAAACAGAGATTAGCATTTTTAGAGTAATTATAGAATTGTATCGACTCATAACAACCGATATTTTGATAAATCGATTTGTATTGTGTTTATTTTGACCAATCGCAATACGCATATTAAATTCGAAGTTCTTAGTTCAAGATCGAGATCGAGAATGTCAAAATTACTACTTTCTATTCATTCATATTCCGTTGCGCCGTTGAATATAATCATAACATTTGCGTACTCATCAAATATGGATTTCAATCTCACAAATGGCAAAAGTTAATTTATTGAAACATTACCGTTGAATCACCAGCAATGAAAGGTAATTTACCCACTATTTGCTGTATGTACATCCGTTGCACTGTCAATATTAATGACGCACCGCATGTCTGCAATAATAGTTGACGTCGATATGTCCATTACATAAAATGTTTAAGCTTCATCGATTTGCTGCATTGTGAATTTCATAAAGTGATATCCTTCAGTAGTGTGCAATACACTTTTCCACATCGGCTATTATTACGAGTAGTATTTAGCTCAAAACCACCAAACATGCTTTTTGGCTGATAAGAGCTGGAAGAGCGTTGTATATATATGGCTTGCTGTAAGTTTGTTGATTCTCTCTACCTCATTAGCAGAGCTAATTAGCACCTCGGTGTTTTAAAATCCTGAACACTAAAAACTAAAAATTACTAGCAGCGCCAGCTGTAACGGTTTCGTCCACCCGGTCAAAGAAGCAAATTGCCGCCCCTTAAGAATATAGATACATATTTTTTGTAATAAAGTAACATATAGCCTTAGTGAACCCCATGCTGTTCTCTGATAATATGTTGCCGACAAGAAAAAAAGTATTGAGAAATGATCCACTCAAGAAGCTTTGCAACTGACCTGGATATACAAACACCTCTAAAATGAAAATTTGCGTAAGTGAACCTGATTTATGGATTGGAATCAAGTACAACAGTTTGCATTACTCTGGAAAGCTTCGTAACTGAGACATTTATTGAAAATTATAGGAAAACGCCCAAATGAACTTGTAACGCATTATATTTAAGAAAACTTTACTCTGAAGATAATAAAATTTAATATACCTGCTTAAATAGAAGGTGACAAACAGTTGCATTCACCTTAATTCCAAATATACTCTGATTTAAAAATAAGATGCAACAAGATTAGATATCTCTCTAGAAGGCTGGCGCCCGTTAGGTCACCAAAAAATATGGTTTCTGGTAAACGTAAACTGCCGTTCCTCGTCAATTAATTGAGTTCTCAGTGCCTATAGAACGCATTTTATTTTTCAAGCTTCAGTGCTTGCTCTGTATGTTTTTCTCAGCTACCGAAACAAAACTTAGTCGTTAGTACTTATAGTACTTTTGAAACCTTCATATCCTGTTTTCTTGTTTGTAATAAGAGATTTTGTTGTGCTATCATACCATTTAAGATAATTGCTGCTACGTCTAATCTAGATGGTTTTTCTTCATTATTTTTATTATAGATCTGACAATAGAGTAAAAACGTTAACCATTATGCAGCTTATTGTATATGTTCATTCATTCACTTTAGAATACTACACCTGCAGTAAAAAAATACAATAATTATTATTAATCATCAATGAATATAACTGAATGGAGGATAATAATCATGGACTTGTTCCAATTTTCTTATTGTGGGATCAGAAATATTCTGCGAATACAATTTAATGGTCTATTTCCCTAACATTTACGACACTCAACAAAAGTCTGCTATAAAACAAACATACTTGAAAAATCTTTCAACCGTTACATTGAAGTATGAAATAATAAATAACAGAGCTACTATTTACTCTTTAAGAAGTTTTATAGTGATATATTTTTAATTAGTTTACAGCAACTTAAAAAAGTTCACTGTCATCGTCTGTTTCATCACCGTCGTTGTTAAGCAATATGTACACCTATCTGCTATCAAACAATTTAATTAATTTATTTGACACAAGTCATTTATAGTTTAAAACGTATGTTTCGTAAAAATACACTATTGCACACCTAGCCTCAAATTTCTGTAAATATAAGGTTCCATATATTTTGTTGTATTAATTAAATGTGAATTGTAGATGCTCTGAAGAAGAATGTAGCTTTACTTGGTGTTTAACAAACTACGACCGCTATAGCATCCAGCTTATTAGTYGTTTCTCTGTATAAAATTCCTCCAAATATAAGCCTTATTTTAAAAGAAAATCTTTGATCTTTATCAATCTGAGTAAAATGATAAGACGCATTGTCTGATACAATTACTGCATTGGCTTTAGCAGCAGTTTAATCTCAGACCAAATTTCAAAAACTTAGCCGTGGTACTTTCACGGTAATCTACTTTTGCGTCCTTTATATATTTAGCAGGTGGAAATTATACAACTAATAACAGGCAACAAACGAAAAACACGAGGAAATACATGAAGTCGACTGGTTGACACACAAAAAGAAAATGATTACACATCATAAGAAGGAATTAGAAGAGATTATATAGGTTTACAGGTAAACATTCAAAGGTCCATCAATTGCAAAATTGTCATACACAAGTTTGTATATAATACAAGTTTCATCACTAAATAATAAGCGAATAGTTAACTAAAATTAGCACACTGCTCCCTTTGGATTTCTCAGCTGTTGTCGCAGATCAATCTTTATGATACATATCTTGCATTAAAACACTCAGAACTTAAAAATTCTCCGTTAAACAATGTGTTATCTAATATTGTAATATTATAATGCTCCGTAACATCTTACATTTTGATACAAAATAATAATAATAATGGCTTTACTCATCCCACTAGTACAATGAAAAGTGCAAAGTGGTTTGAAAAAAAATAATTACAACTTATTTGTAATATTAACAAAAAAGAAACTAATCACGAGTCAAGTGGCGATGAAATGGCGTGGTTCAGTTGCTACTAAAAAGAAGTAGCGAACTGCTCTTCCACCCAACCGAAATACCTGTGCTTGTTCTAACCATATTAAATTTGAAAGTAGCGCGATAGATAAAACTTGCATTGCTAACCACAACCAGGTGCGCTTTAGAGTTATGAAAAAAGGCAAGACACGGTCCCACCAAATCCAAACCGGCATCTTAAACATTATTAGCAATCCATAACTTGCGCAAAGACGTCTTAAAACTAGAGACAGAGGAGAAGGATTTCATAGTGGAACGGAATTGTACACATGGCAAACATCATATGAAAAAGACTTTCGGTAATATGTATGTTTATGTCTAGGAACAGAAAGCAAATCCTTGCGACTTATGTTGTGTACATCCGTCCTGAATGTAATTTTATTGTAAATATATGGAGGGGAGGTTAGTGTTTATAATAACATATTACAATACAGAAGAGTGCAAATAGCGACGCGATTCCATCTTCAGCCATGGCAGCACCCCCAGCTTATGCGAGATTGGCTGCCGCCTGCGGACGCCGAAGATCAGTCTGACCCAGCAATTCTGCATCAGCTGTATCCTTCTGCTCAGCAGTCTGGATGCTCCCGTGCCATACACGCTTGATGCATGGTTAAAGTGGGAAAGGACAAATAACTCACAGAGCTGTAGTTTAGTATTATAATTCAAAATTTTTCTAGAATTATGTGAAATTCTCAGATTCGAAGAAGCTCTCTGCATAAGCATGAAGACATGTTCAGTAAAATTTAATTTTGTGTCAAAAATAACCCCAGGTTTCGAGCACTCTCACAGAATTGCAGCCGACAATTATCAATAACAAGGTCTATCTTACTAAATATTATATAGGATCGCAAATTACTATCGTGCTCCCTGCCGAATAATAAAAGATTTACTGGGGTTTATCGCCAAGCCATGTTCGGTAGCCGCTTTGGAGAATGCATTAAGATCGTCACTAATTTGTAATAACATTGAGTCAATCTCATCAACTTTAAACGTGTATACAACTGGGTGTCATCGGCATACATATGGTATTGTCCATACTTGATGCTGGAAATAAGCACAGATCTGTAAATGAGGAACATAATAGGCCCCATAATTGACCCCTATGGCACATCACTAACAACAACTTCGGAATTMGGCACCCTAAGTTTCTGCTTACGTAGATCAAAGTAATTATAAAATAAATTTACAGTACCTTCTGACAATCCAAAGTATTTTAAAATTGCCATAAGTAATGCGTGATTAAGCATATCATATCTCCAAAAAAATCCGTGAAGATGTTGACTGATTGGGAAATTGTGCGATTTTGATTCTTTTGTTTGGAGACCTCTGTACAACATACACATAACTAATTTGTTGTTATTTCAAAAGAGCGAACTATAATTATTCTGGTGCTTTGATTTTAACTTTGAGATTCATTGTAATCCTGATGAAGAGTTATTTTGCACTGTTGTACAGTGCCCACCTTAAATTTAGCTATAAGAATTATTCCGTTTCAGAAAACACTCTTGGTTGTGTGCTAATCGAAGCGGAATACCTTAAGAAAGCAACAAACGAAACTTCCCTTTTTTCTAATCAAATTAATGTATTGCTCCGTGAAAAAAGTCTACTCCGCATTTCCAAACACAAACACAACCTGCCCGTCAAAACTTCTGCCCGAATCACTCAAAACTTTTCGTATAACGTAAAAAGGACAAGGTGGGAGGGCGGGCAGCCACAAACAGTCATTAATTTTGCATGCACCGCGGGAAAGAACGCTGCAGGTGCATGATTAATGTATTTCCAATTGCCCCCAAACTGTGCGTTCATATCGCTCCGATATATATACCGAATATAAAACATAAATACGTGAAATTTAATTACCGCGGTTAGATACGACACGGGCGTTGCCCATTTGTTTAATAGAGCCGTCTATGTTTGCTAAACACACGATTAAAATTAATTTTGTTGTAATCGGGTTTTGATAAAATCGCACTGACAGCTATATTTACATGGGTTCGTAATTTATCAGTAATAATCAAATTTTTAGTTCTTTGTTGTACAGATGGATCACTAAAATTATATGCGGAAAACATTATAATAACAATTTGAAATTGTGGTTGCATAGGTGTAGTTCGCGTAGTGCTGCATTTTAATTCCAGTTATACCGGAAACGAACCCCAGCTTTCTTATTTTAAACATAACACCCTATWGAATTATAACGTTTTTGAATTAGCTTCATAAATCTAATCATGGTATAGCTAGCTTTATTTGTTTTCAATTAATTGTATTTTTTCGAATATTATGACAGTTATTGTCTTTGCAATGGACAAGTTAACTTAGGAAACAACTAGGTAGCTTGGAAACAGCTGATTGAACACATGTGCTTTATTACTCGATTTATCAGATAAGTCTGGCCATTGTTTCGGCCTAACAGTCATTGTCAAAGAGATAACAGCGTTATACTAAACTCACATGTGTAGAATTTAATAAACGTTCCCTATTTTTAAAGGGGTTGTAAGGTAGAGTTGTAAAATTCTCTCTCTTGCATTTTGAAGGCAATATCAAAGACGTACTGGATATAGGAATTTCTATTTGATATCATTCCTTATTTTGCAGTTTTTTAGCCGGTGCTAATGCCAGGAAAGTTTATGTTCCGGCCATGGTGGGCCGTACACAAAATAATCTTGCTTTTTACAGCACAACTTATCTTTATCAACTAATTCTGTATCGAATGTTGACGAAGTAGAGTTTCTTTAAACTTATCTTTTCCCATCTATTACTGATATTTTAATATATTTTTTTCTGAGTTGTTTTCAACATTAACTTTGTGTAGCCTTAAATTACAGCCTTGCTATTCTTATTCGTTCGATAGTTCATCTTCTTTTTGGGTGATGTTGGATTTTTACCATAATTGTATGGTTAGCTTTTCTTACTTATTAAACGTTATTTTAGAATTAACTTAAAGTGTATTTATTTTTTGTAAGGGAGCGATTGCGCAATCAAACTTAAGGTTGGTTGAATTATTACTGACTTTCGGTTCTAGAGATAGTAGCTACATTTTATTCTAGGTTTCTATTTAGAGTTTATTACCACTTAATATATTGCACTTCTTTTGCTATGGATTTAAGGTTAATAAATAAAAAGTTCCGGGATATTCAGGTTTTTCCTTTTTGTTATTGCATTTTAGTTTCGGTGATCAAAACATTATCTTTACCTTCAATTTTGCTTTGTGACAGTCTGAAGCAAATAATACATTAAGTGCAGGCTAGGACTGTCTGGCGCCCATTTATACATAATTTAATATTTTTTTTTCTATTTGTTTACTCACTACTACTAACCGACGCACTCTTATTCTTGTTACCTATCAGATAGTGTTTTGATTATTAGGGTTACTAGTGTCGTTTAGAAAAGTAACACGTTCTTTTGCACTCGTCATAATTGCAAAACAAACATGCTCAGAATATCTAAATTGCTATTATTTTTCAATAGCAGTATATCAAGATATGCAGAAAAGTTTACGCGTTTCCAGAGTTTTGGTATGTAGCAAAACTAACAAAGTACCTTTTGTTTTTATAAGCCATGGTTTGCTGTGATAATTATGTGTGCCTGTAGGCACTAGTGTAGGAAATAAAAAAATTAAAGAAAAGGAAAAGTACTGCAAGTAGAATTGTGGTTGTATTAATAAGCTGTAACTTAGATTAATCTACAAATGATAATGTTTCTGTTTGACACATTTTTGCAGTCAGTGTTCGATGAAATTTTATGCCTCAATGCCCATAATGATTTAAAACAATTTTACCATCTGCGTGTAAGCTAATGCCTTGACTACAAATTTTACAAAACTCATAGTAGGCATTTCKATCGCTCCCGGATATACAACCGGGCTGGCTACGTCTTGTCTGGGTTGGAGGGGTGACACGCTTGTTGCAAGTTGGCTCCGACGTAGCGCATGTTACAGAAGTTTGGGGATTGGAACGGGGAGGTTTTCAGGGTGCGTTCAGCCAAGGAATGCTTTCCTTAGAGATTACTGTGTTTGATGTCGTGAGATTCCGTCGGCATTTTCCATTGAGTTTTACGTACGTTTTTACGTAGTTCTCGAACTGTTTTTTCCAAGATACTTCTAAGATTCCATATGTTTCATCTAAAGTGATCTACAATTTTTCTACCTATTTCTCCTGTATGGTTTTTGTGTTATTTTCTGCACACAAGCTATTAATAATTCATGCATCAGTAAACTGTTTTCCAAAACTAATTGACAGACGCAAAAGAAAGATGGCAAGCAAAATAGCAACTGAACAAGTGGTTGAACAACTATGTTCATACACAGGTCTTTCTTCATACCGAGCCAGCTTGTGAAAGCGCCTGCGAAGTTCCATCAGTTTCTTAATGAGTGCACGGTGACTTGGCAACGTGGATCCTCTTTCTGGCGCATAATTATCGTGGCCCCTCCCCGCCTACCTCCAACTGTTGGTAATTTCCGCTTGTATCTCTCTGTCTTCGGCTTGCATAATATTAAATTAAATTGGGAGCCATTACTTTCTGATGGCGGCGTCCCTCTGGCCAAGTTTTAATTCGGAATTTTAAGCAGCCCGTTACGGGCGAAATTAGGTTGATTCGGGTCGGGCATGGCGTTTAGCTCCTTACAACCTTTGATAATTGATTATTATAATGCGACGCTGGGTGTCGCGAGGACAGAAAACGGTCGAAACTTGGCTGCCACAGGGGTTAAACCACTTCGCCCAGGGATAAAACAAAACAAGAGAGCATTGCCATGATTTGCAGTAGTCCTACATGGCTCTGTGATGGCCACTAACTAACCCAAGGCATGGAAGGTCACTTATCACACTTTTTTTTCTCCTAGCATAAATTATTCTAAAAACACTCTGTTCCAAAGGTAAACAAACTCCTTTTACTGATGTCAGTTTTTGAAAGTCAATTGTAATAAAGAACTCAGTATCGAAAACAGCAGTCCGATATCTACCGTGGTATTAGAGATAGAGGGTGATCTTCGAAACTCTGCGTTTTCAACAATCCCCGTATTCATGCGATTTTCCAGCACGAGTGATCTTCTTGCAGCAGGTGTTGAATTTCGACTTTTTTGCTCTCGGTTCGTTTTTGCGCGATCGATGGTAATGTTTATTGTTATAAAAATTGCGTGAGTAGTATTGTATTCAAATGCTAGAAAGTGCAACAAAAGATATATAAAAATTTACGTGTGAAGTTTGGACGGAATCCTATCGTATTTCATACAAATTTCCCCACTTTGTACTTTGTACACTCCTGTGCTGGCTTGTGCCTTTAAGCATAGTGTGTCATTTCTACTCGTATGTCGACAGTACACAGGTTCTGTACTGTTTTGACAAAGATAGGAGAGGGTCATTACAAATTTAAACAAGCTTTTTGGAACACTTCTTTTGTATAAATCCATCTAAGTCCAAAATGATTTTGTATTGTGCATTCTACAATACTGCCGTCTATAAAAATATCACTTCACAGCTCCATATAGTAGATATGTGCCGCAGCGGAACACGTTTGTGGTACAGAGACGGCTTAGTCCTAACTACCAATACAACTCAACACATAATGAGGTATTCACATTTTAAGACTTAATGTACTGACATAAGACGTAAATGCATATATACCTACACACATACATAAGCTCTATGTGCTGTCACCTACAAGAAGTGGTCAATATCCGAACTGTACGAATCAGTTGAATCCGAGCTGATGATGTCGCTACGAAGGATACGCATGTCAAAATCGTCTACGTCCTTTTTGGTTCAAGTCTTTCTTCGTTTTTTTTTGTCTGGCGTCAAAAAACTTCCTTGTTCACCATCTTCAATTGCTTTCAGTTATTTAGCGACATTCTGCACACTCTTCAGACTGACACCAGTCGCCAGGGCAGCACGCTCCTGAACTTCTTTGAGGTCCTTTAAGGATTGATTGGACTCTGCTACCCGCTGGATAAAGTGTATCACATTTGCGTTAACTTTTCGGATCTGGCCAAAGGCATTGCGACCATAAAATGTTACTGTCCATTGTTGAGGAGGTCTCGCTGTTAGCTAGAAGGAACGTGCCATCGTTGATATTCCTACAAAAGTTAACTAATGGTTCATGTTAACCGTATGTGTGATTGGGTTTGTTATTCCTAGGGCAAATAGTAAAAATTCCCTTTCGTTCTATAAACCCCGAAACAAATACATCTAATTATTTGAATTCTCCTTTCATATGGTGCTGTCGATATTATAATGACCTTAGTGATAGAACATTTGATTAGTTTCATTGTGATTTCCGTAAAAGCCTACACAAAAGGATACTCATGACGTACATCTCGAATCGAAATCAAAATTACATCTTTTACAATTTGCATCATATAGTATACGTATTTAATTAATTGTGCATTGTTTGTAAAATATAACTTAATGTCACAATTAATTGTAGTAGTGCCAGTCATAGTTTCGGTGCTCTGCTAATTGTTTATTATTATTATACTATGGTACCTTACGAATTTACTCCTTACGAATTTTCAGAATTGAGGGCAAAGGTTCTTCTCCAAAACTCTAAAAAGACTGGCTAAAGTAACGATGGTTTAAGTTTATTTACGAGAAACGCAGTTATGAGAAGGAAGCTCCCTACAAGTAATAATCAAGGGGGAAGGAAGTGACTCAAAATTCTTTAAGCCCAATATGTCTGCCGTTTTACCAAACCTTGTAAAGTTAGCATATCTAAGAGTGACACTTTTGAAAACATATAACTAGTATGCAGTCTCGCCCATCATCTGCAGCTTGCCCTACTTTGGTACTCACACGAGCCATCAGTATCTCAAGGAGCGTACTTCGGAATTGGCGAAATTTTCTTTTGATTCGATTTATCAGTTCTTCAGTTGTGTTAGCTTAGGTTAAGTTAGGTCTTAACTGGACAACATTTGCAACATGCTGCTCGAGGAATAAATTTGACATGGTATATATCTTTCATACACTTTTAGAAGAAGATGTAATTTCAACCGCTGTGATATTTTCTTATGTATGGTATAAGTCTCTTTCGGACGCATTCGTCTGAATAAAGATTTTGGTTATTACTTAGTCCCGAAGTAGCGAAGTAGAAACCGATCGACCTTGCTGCTTATCGCTAACCAAACGAGTACTTTTTTGGTAAAATTCGCACGTCTTTGGATATATCTTCATCCCCCACTTTGTAGAAGTAACTTTTATTACTGGCAATGTCAGTTTCCATAACGTAAAGTATGACTTGTCCACAGGTGTTTCATTTGATGACTTCAGATACCGTTCCTTTAGTTTTCGCAATAAGTTCTTTCGATTTTTACTTGTTTTTCACTTTCGGAGCAGATATTCTTTTTTTCTCTGACAAACCCCTCTTCCCTTAATATTTTCCTTACAGATTCATGACTCACTTCAAATTTTCGTCCCAACTTTCCATACGATTGTCCGATTTTCCCAACTGTTTCTTCAACGAGTTGTTGTTTCTTATTCGTAGGCATTTTCTTTGCAATTTTTACACCTCCCTTGATTCGGTTTAGCGTTTTTCCGCACTCCTGACGTTTTATGATGTCATAGGTAGTACTTAACGAGATTTCCATACTTTGAAGACGTTTTACAGTGTACGCTTTACCAAGCTGTCTATGTTTTTCATAAAACATGCCAATGAGCTTTAATAATAATAAGCAATCAACAGTGATTATTTTAACACTTCTAGATTAATTAGTAACAACAGCAGCAATTGTTTTTCGAAGGTAACTAAGATTGTTTTGTTACAAGAGAGTTATTCCAGATTTTTAGTTGACATACCCTTACGCTAGCGCATCTCCTCAACATAACCTTTTGAAGCTGCACTCCACAAAGGATAAGAAAGCTTATGATCACCTTAAAAAAATTCCTGGCTTCCATGACAATTGTATCGACTTGGCATCGTGCGGCGCAACAAGAGGAAATGACCCGTCGAAGACGACGTTCCCACCGGGTTGGACGGGGGGCCAGTGGCCAAAATCATAGAGAGGCATTGGCGTAGATCCTGTCGGCCCCCCAACTGCGAAGGCGTGGATTGTTGATGAAATTACGGCAAGCCAGTTAATTGGCGTAACCTAGGTGCCCACCGCGGATATTTTTATCGCGTTGGACAACTGCCTGTTGTAACTGGTGAATAGGTATGAAGCAGCAGGCCGAACTTGTATGGTTTCATTGGAGAACAGGATAGCAGGTGTCTTGGCAAAATTTTTTGTGGGTAAATAAACCTTCTGCATGTGTTCTGTGGTTTATAATATGTGGTTACTCCAACACGCTTTCGAAAAAACTAACTATGAAATTTATATTAATCATTGTATATTTTTGTCCTGTCTGCAAAGTGTTACGTCTAAGACCTCTAAGATTTACTAAAAATTGAGTACATGGAACTGTTGAATTACGACAGCTTCCATATACATATAGATATTTGAAATGAATTATTATATACTTAGTTTTTTATAGTATAGTCTATATAACTGAGAACTGCATTGGGAGTTTTTTTTATCTAACACATAAAATTCTGTTCCTGATTTTTCGTTATATTTTGAATATGGTTGCTTGAAAACACTGTCGGTCAAATATCTTTAAACTTGGTAGTCAACAGCTGCAGTTTTGTTGGATTCATGCCATATTAATAATTTTTTGTTTTTTTGCTTTAGACTTTCAAAATCCTAACGGATTTATGACATTTGTTAGACAAATGTATAAATAACCATTTGTTTCCATATGCAGCCTCCAACAAATGTGAAGATAAAATAAAAAATGAGTAATAAATGTAACAAACGCTATATACCTATTTGTAAATGACACAAAAAACAATATTAGATGATGATCTTCAATTAACAACATTTTTGTAGTTAACTGTTTATTCTTTAACGGAATGTCATGTATTTTCCGCCTCTTTCTAAGGTACATTTACTTCTCTATTTAGTTATGCAAACAAGAGTTTGGGGACTGGAATAGGAGGTTTTCAGGGTGCCTCCAACTAGCAGATACTTTTTTATCAGCCTCTATGTTGGATGGTGGCTTGGTTCGGCTGCACTAATCTTGTTCTTCCTCGGACAGCGGCTATCTGAGATTGTATACCGTTTTAGGACTTCCTTATTTATTGTTTTCTTATCTTTTGCGATTTCTGACCACTGTATGTTATTTAGAAAGTCGGTCAAATCTTTTCCATTCTCTCTTATTAACACCAGGTCATCCGCATATCCCAATATAAACGGAAGTTTTATTTTATTTATTTATTGATATCATCTAAGACAGCTGTGAGTGATATAAGACATTCTTGCTTTACTCCTCTATTTCTTTGCTTTATCGGGGTTGTTTGGCCAAACCACTGTATCGTTGTATCTTCGTGTAGTGGGGGACCTTCTTCTTTGCCAGGATTTCTGGTACAGACTAGTTACTTATCATATCGAATGTCTATAGACATAACGAACATCTTTGTACCTTCTCTTCATTTTTGTTCTAGTATGCACCTTACTGTGACCATGTGATCGCCCACTGATCTGTTCTTGACAAAGGCTGCTTGATATTATGGCATTTCCGGGATGTACTTTTCTAGTTCTAAGAGTAGAAGGTGTGCGTAGTATTTATATCTCACACTACATAGCGCTCGATAGTCGTCCATGTTCTATGGAGTTTTACTATAGGAATGGGTATTTGTACCGAGGAGTTCCACTCCTGGGAAATTTAATTTAGTAGCCAAGCTGTTGTTATTATTTTATGTATTTCTTGCTTTATTATTTCCGGTCCATATTTTATTAGTTCGTTGTTTATCCTACGTAGGCCTATTTTTCATTTCGGTCTAGCTCCTCTAATGTTAGTGGCTCGCTTATCGGCCAGTGCATAACAAAAATATCCACAATCTAATAAAATTTAGGAAAAGTAATACACTAGGATGTGTTCAGGTGGCGCTCGTTATGCTCTAAACAACATTCCCCTTCTATAATGATTAGAAGTGTATAACTTTTGTTAAGAAACTTTAACGTAATGGTTATTATGCTATGAAATAAATACGCTGTAATGTAACGGCCTATATATCATATTAGGTTCAAATTTCGCTATTATTGGGAGTGAAAGGTTACCCCACTTGTGAAGGAGCGGAAGACTACAAAGTACAAGCTATTTAAGCGTCGTTATAAAGTAAAACGTAACTGTAGGCACAATCGTCGATAAAAGGAGCTGCAATTACTCAGAAAAACTGCGGGGATTATCATAATTGCTCGTTTACGAACAGCGAGAGCTGCCTGATTAAGATTTGACGAAGTACCCTGTAAAAACCAAATAAACTACCGGCTAACGGCTGTGCCATTTGTGCCTAATGTTATAATCAATAACCCCCAGTAGTTCGCCTACGCCCTCTACACCGCACAGATTACGCAACAATTACCGGGTTGCCATCAACAAATTGCCCAAGTCTTATGTCCCTCATTTATAACGAACTTAATCCCATTCTTTGGTGTATATACGGCGGGGATAACTTGAGGAAGGCTCGTCTATTTATGCTTTAGACATCACCCCTGACGTAGCTGCTTTGTAAAATAATGTAATTTTAGAGGAGTTAATTCCTTGCACATTTTGTTTACAGTTTTCGAATTTTCTCAACTCTTTTTCATATACAGAAGCATATTCTTTTCTCGTTATGCCATCAATGGTGTTTTTCCGTGGCAAAAAAAAAGTTGTAAAATAGCTTGTTGGGCCATTCTTGAACTGAAAGAACATCTTTATTGAATGGCTTATTTGAAAGATTTTAAAAGCTAAGAAAATTTACCCGTACAAACTGAAACTTTAATCATACATTCGACTTAGAAGATGTAAAACGCAAAGATTCTGTCGCAGAACAATGTTTTCTGGTGGGGCAACATACAAGCATGGAAGATATTTGAGCGATGTTATTCCAAACTTCAAAATTTTGAAAAGTCGTCAGTATGCTGTGAAAACAAATTTTTGATGTGCCGTTAATTATCACGCCACAATAGGTCCACACCTCTTTGATATAACAGCTTTAATCTACATACAGAATTTAGATAGGTAAATATGTTATAATTGGATTATGATATATGATATATATATGATATGTTGTTTTATAGTCAATTGTACTTCGGCTTTGAACACGTTTCTGTCAATTATTTTTTATGAAATATCTAACATTGGTAGAACAGCATAGGATGCCTCAAGGATCAATTATAGGAGCAATTTTAATTTTACTGTTGAAGCTCGACATAAATTTGAGGGATATATCTTATGCATATGCCTGCAATGTTTGTTCACAAATCAGTGAAGATATAGGCAATATTAATACAGCGTGCTCTGTTCCATATTTTGCACCAATGTCCTCAATTACAGGGGTTCTGCATAACTTTATATTAATGTCCAGCTGCCCATCAAGTTTTAAAAGTCACGTTTCCTCTCCAATCAGAAAGTATTACGTTGTTTTAAAGCTTCTGTAGTCCAATCACTTTTTTAACTTAAACATAAAAAATAGGCGTGTTTGGCAGTCTCTCACCGTCGGCATTGTTTACCACAATGCTATGCTTGACCAATCTTAAGAAGTGACAGAACAACCGCTGTAGATCATATTTGGACTAAATTACATCGAGCAACTCCAGTGGATCAAAAATTGAGCCCCTTTTTTAATAATTTGTATATAAGTTTTTATATCTCTCGATCTTCTAGTTGTCGAGGATGCACATCATTCGGTATTAAATATTTCCTTCGCTCTAAATAAATCCATTAACTCAAAAACAATTTTTGTTTTAATAGTACTTATGATTTCAATTTTCGCAAGGCAAACTTTCCCCGTCTTTACGCTGCGCTACTGGTCATTGACTGGGTTTCTCTTGAACAAATAGATGATTTGAGTGATGCTGTGTTTTACCTCTATGGCAAATGTTACATTCAGTACTTGTGTGCCCAAAATTTTTTTCCCGTCGCACTCGTAGGTTTCCGCCATGGTTTAACTTATTGATTATGCTTAAAGCATACAAAAATGATGATGACCTCCAAGCTTTCGCGGAATTTAAAAGACTTTGCAGCCTGATTAAGACCGAGATATCAACCACTACTCTAAACTGTTTGTACATAATACTGAAACCAAAATAAAGGCTTACCAACATTTCAAAGTGCATGTACTATGGCGACCAGTGTCTTGATAAACTAAGCGATATTCTAAATGCCTTTGCTGATTTCTTCAGCAAATTTTATGATGTTTCATCACATTTGCCCGTAAATTCGCTAGGTACACTTCCTGTTAGTACGTTATTAGAATTCATAGACAATGAAGTATTGACCGCTTTAAATAGAATTAAACCTAAGATGACAACAGGGCCCGACGACATCCCTGCATTCCTGTTAAAGGATTGTCCTCATATATTTGTCCGGCTTTGGACCCTATCTATGTCATAAGACACACATAATTTCCGATATTTGCAAATAATCTAAGGTATGTCCGCTCCATAAAAAGGGTGACCCACGTGATATTAATTACGGACCAATTTCAACTTAAGCAAGGTATTCGAGATACTTTTACATAACTATATATATCACAATTTGTTTTGGATATATTAACGAATACCAACATGGTTTCATGAAAGCACGCTCTACTATTACAAATCTGGTTTGTTTTTCTCAGTTTGTTGCTGAAATTTTGGATGATCATTTGCAGACCGACGCATTTTATACGGATTTCTCCAAAGCGTTTGATAAGCTAGATCACAACATTTTGCTAAATAAACCATTGCTTCCGTATTTCTGATGTTTTAATTAATTTATTCAAATCTTACGTTCACATATAGTTCAGTACGTGGCATATAATGGACTTGTGTCCGGCGAATACACTGCTACGTCTGGAGTACCACAGGGTTCTGTCTTAGGTCCCTTATTTTATATACTATTTATTAACGACATGACCGACATTATCGACATAAAGGTTTTGCTTTATGCGATTGACCTTAAACTTTACAGTAGTATTCATTCAACCATTGATTGTATTCACTTACAAAACAATCTCGACGTACTGAATAACTGATGTAAGTCCAGTAGACTAAGCTATGTGCAACGTTCTCTCGTTTGCATTGAAGATAGTACCTGTACTATACGACTATAGTCTTGAGGGTGTTTCTTTAACTATACCTGATACAGTGTTAATGATCTTGGTGTAACTTTTGATAGAAAGTTATCTTTTATGCAACACACTCGTAATGCCAATAAAACTTATGGTTTTATTTCACGTAACAGTCGAGATTTTAGTAATGATACATTAAAACAGTTTTTTGCTAATTTGCATCTGTGGTCTGATCTTCATATTATATGAGACATATGAATTACATTGAAAATGTTCAACATAAATTCTTAAAACTACTAAGTTTTAAACTCGATGGTGTCTTTCCTTCCAGGGACATTTGTCACAATGATCTGCTTGAAAGACATGCTACCTACTACCTACTGTGAGCCTTCAGGCGAGAAGAGAGCTTAATGCTCTGATATTTCTTTTCAAAACTATTAACAATTCACTTAATTGTCCTGAAATTTTGAGTTTTTTAAATTTTGTAGTACCTAGAGTTTCTGCCAGAACGTCTCAAACATTTTATCTGCCAACTGCCAGAACTAGCATTAAGAAGCGTTCGCCACTTTATAGCATGTGTTCTATTTGTATAGCTAGGTGTTTGAGTTTTAAACTTTTTTAGTGGCAGCATCACCGCATTGGGAGCTATTTTTATGTGATAGCGTTTGTTTTTCTGTAAATATTATTTAACTGTTTACCTTCCTGTTGTTTAATTGGTTGCAAACCTGTACAATAGTGATTTCAATAAATTAAATTAATATAATCTGCATGGACAACATATTTACATGATAGCTTACGTAATACCACTTTTGCTCCTTGCTTCTAATCCTGTAAAGTTTTTGGCATAAAATATTGTATATGTCTGTAAATCTACCACAGTTTGTGGGGTAGGTATCCAATCGTTTTCATGAATGAAGAATAAACAGTTAAAATCGGGAGATTCAGGAGCCTCCACACCTTTCCCAACGAATTCCCAACTTTTCTCCTCTATTTATCCAGATGCGGACCCCAAACAACACCCGACGCGTTTATATATTAGTTAGAGCGCAATCTGCGCTTCCCATACGCAACACAAACAAAGGCGGCATATTGGAAACGATCGCAAACAGCACCGGAACCCTACTGACATATTTTTCCGCCCCCTGCGCAAACAGGGAGCATCAACAGTTATTTATTCAAAACGTCCCGCTCCGCAAGATAATGCACCACCGGCCGTAGGGACCGAACCTGCCAACTTTTTAATATTTCAGACGCAAAGTGAATGATCGACGACCATCTCAACTGGTGCTGAATTCGGGAGAGGGATCCTCGACGTGGACCTAGCTCAACGGGGGACGGTGCTTGAAATCTGGGAGGTGCAGAGAAAAGAGGTCAACTTTTGGACCATTTCAAGAGATGGAAGTTTGTGTTAGTGCAGTGAAGAAACACCAACTTTTATAACGTGCCAGGTACAAAATTAATATCAGATTCGACTATCTAACAAACATACACAGAAACTGAAGTAGAAATCCCATTAGTACACTGACATTGAGCGAGAAATATGGATGACTACTTCTAACATATCGCTTTAATCCTTGCTCAATACATGTTATTCCTATTCGTGAATGAAAGGTATGACTTTTCGAGTATCACTTTAGTTTGAAAAGTACCAGTTTAACGCATGCAGTGCGAAAACAACCTTATCTTCAACATAAAGTAATATTCATCATCTGCTGTTAAAAATTTTGCAGTATCGTTTTTGCTCAACACTTTATCATGATCATTTCCATCACTCACGTCGTCTTTAGTGTTTTTTCCCTTAATAATTCCTACTACATTTTCTTCTTGAATATTTGCAGATTCATGCTCATTAAATATTACATGACGGGATACAACTATATCTCTTGTTGTCAAATCTAACAGTATATAGTTAATTAAATTTTCAGTAGGTGTTTGTTATAAGGTATCAAGTACAAAATTATTTATATCAGATCGTAGCCAAAATAATTCATTCTCGCCAAGCATTCAATTCAATTATTTTATAAGCACACACAACATCTGAAGTAGACACCACATTGAGTACTTTAATCTAAATTATATTAGTTAAATAATAGTTGCCCGAGGTGTGACATATATGGACATCGTATAGAAACTTAGAAATTAAGCGCAAGTGATTTATTCATTTATTATATATTTATTTAGAAGATTTATCATCAAGAATTCCAAGGTTTTCATAGCTGAACATATTACGCGTTTAGTGTTTTTGTTAAAATGGCTTCCACTCGCCTAGCTCCAGAAATCCTGTTTAAATTAGGTCCAGTAAAATTGTGGAACACCTAAGCAAAGAAGAATGCATTCATGCATGTCGCATCTTTAAATACCAAAAATATAATTTGTGAAAAGTGGAAACAGCAGTGGACTGAGATTTGAACTCTGCAGAGTACTTTTAGCTAGATCTTACCTCCAACTTTTAATAATCCTTGTGACCTAATCAATAACTTAAACCGTAGAAACCCTATTTTTGTTAATAATATGTAGGCCAGATTGGCAAATATTAATTTAAATCAGTTGAGTTAAAGCCAAATAATCTTCAACATATGAATGCATCATTAATGTCTTCGTAAATTCTGGGAGTTTTTCCTGAATCTGAACACTTACGCAAGGACGTGAATAATTTGGACGAAAAACAAAAATTTGAAGAAGATTGGGAGAGTAGAAACAATCGTAAAATTTCTCGAGAAATACGTTCTATGGAAACAAATACTCAAAGCTTCCATAACCTTTGTATGTAAAATAGTGAGAAGCCGTTCTGTCTACATTTTCATCAGATTAATAGTTTGGTTAGAAGATGTTGCCAGTAAAAATTCAGAACGAAGTTCATTAGAAAGGGTTTCGTTCAAATTAACTTTTGAAAATCTTAGTTTTTGAAGCAGCCTATTTGCTGTTATATCTAATAGCAGAGCTAATAATTATTGATATCATTTTGTAATATATGTGTGATATTATTCAAATATTGTTTTCATATCGGGTCTTTTTTATATTACATCTGCTATAGATAGGTGCAGGTCCGTACCCTGTAATCTTGCATGGATGATGTTTTCCTTTGAGCAAACGGCCTTATAATGAGTACATACTCACAAGTACCTGATTCATTCTGAATAAATAGTCCTGCTTTTATGAGAGCAAAGACGTTGCCACACAACAGCAGGATCAAGAAACCTATCGCCTGCAATACCCATCTAGATATTTAATATTAAAAAATGTCTGATGTCCAAATTCCATTAAATCATGGGGATCTTTACCGTCATAAACATGCTTATTGTGAAAATTAATTAATTAATTAATTAATTTATTGGCAGGAAAGCAATAAATATTGACCTTTATAAACATACGATATGAAGGTAAAACGGCGCTTCGGTGGTAATGCCATTATTTGCACGACTATAAATGAAGCATGTCTGTTAATTCTGCGTAGCAAATGAATGCTTGTGCACTGACAACAGTCAAATACTTAAAATTATCAGCCAAGTGTGACAAAAGTTCTATGAAGGTCTATGAAATCGACTTATGCAGAAATTTATTTGTATTCCATTCCTTCGCAGCAGGCCTCGCAATAAAGTGGTAATAGACACTAATATTGTCAACTACGCAGACCAAAAGGAAATATTTAAGTTGAATATAATGTAATAATCGAAATAAAAACACAAACATGCAGAGTCGAATCCGCAATAAAAAAATAAAATACCATACCTATATTGTAGGATGCCGGCGATCGTCGTGGTAGAATTGAGACTTCACTCAATCACTATTACTATCAATATCACTGTATGTGTGACAAGCTACATCAATTTTCTGATTATTTAATTCATAATTATATTATTGATTCGGCCATTTTTCCTTCGCAAATTTGGGCTTCTTACGGACCAAGTCTCCGAAGAACCACAAACTGTTGTGAATCTTTTCATTCACGATCTAATCAAAATTTTTATGACCCACATCCATCTCTCTTTCAGTTTTCAAAAGTCCTCAATAATGTACAGACTGAGGCTTATTTTAAATTATAGAGTGTTCGCACATAAAAAAATTAAGGACGCGAATGTACTTAAGCGTAATAGAATCATAAAAACCAAAATTAACGAACTAGATGATAATGACATTACTAATTTATAATATGAACAGGGCCTAGGATATTTTAGCAAGCAGATCAATTAAATTACATTCTAAACTTTACACAGGCTGTTTTCTAAAATGAAGTTTATGTAAATATGTAATTACCTTTGTAAGTATATTTAAAATAAATCGTATTAAATGAGATATTTATGTTTTTTTTTCATCTTGACCTCTTCTATTTTATATTTAGTGTCGCGTTGGTGGCTTCTTACTACAGTTTACTTCCTGCGCAAGAGACAGTCACACATATTATACTATTAGGAATGGCTAGTGCGCAAATTGGTCGTCTGCATCTAACCGATAATTAAGAAGTGCGCAAAACTGTTCAGTCCCACTTGACAATAGCTCTTATAATGAGTTTCATAGATCTTTTCCTACAACTATAATAACAAATGATGTACAGAGAAGTAGAAGAGTATTGATGCTTCTCTTTGTCTTACCTTTTAACAGCTAGTACATACCAACAACGCCAGAGTTGCTTCATTTTAATAGATTAAACTCCCACCGTCTTGCAGTGTCCCGCAAGTTGTCTTATCTCCAGCATAACACCGGCGTTGTCTTTACTTTGGACTATTCCGGTCCTCATTCTCATTAACTAAGATCGCGGGGTGCCTAGTAAACGTCACCCTTGACTCGAGCGATTACACGGCAACCAAATACTGCATAAACTCGACGTGCAGATGACTTTTTGCGTTCCAACGTTACCCTTGTTCCCGTTCTCGCCCGCCTGACACTTCTGGAGCAACGAGAAACATGGCAAACGTCTGACACGGCGAAAGTGATAAATGATCAGATTTCGTACCTACTAATAGATTATGTTACCCTTTAGTGTCGCACGAAATTGAATATCATTCACCGATAAATGGCGTTTACAAAGAGCATCCAGGAGGTGTTTCGCTAAAGGGGATGTTCTTAATCGGAAGGGGATTATGAGATCATCTAGTGGAGTTGATGAGCTATTACGGAGTGTTTTTAGCTCTCAGCGGGGTGAGCATAATAGCTACTTATGTAACTTGGACGTGAGGTTGAACGTTACTAGGCTGGGTTCACTTTATTGACAATAAGTGTGAGCAGCGAGCGATGCTAATGTTGGCAATCATTAAAAAACTGTACGTTTAGTAATCATTTGAAACATGAGGTGAGGTGATATGTATCTGACCTACTATATAAAAAGACACAATATATTAAAACAAATTTTAATTTATTTAGCATAATCCACTTAGCAAAATGTATGCTCGTATTCTGCTTATGGGATTCACAATGTAAACTTGACAACGAATATCTTTAAAATTAACAAGAATTTTTAACTCATTCTTTTTTTATATGAAAGGTTTTAATGTTCTGAAGGGGACTAATTTTTTATTTTTGCAAAATCTTTTACTATTAATTTTTTTAACAAATTAAAAAGAAAAAATTGGTGATATTAAAATTTTTTAAAATTGGGCCCCTTGGCAACACATTGGGAAGGTCGTACACAAAATTTTATTTAAAAAAAAATCGAAAAATGCGACTATTATAGCTAATGAATTATGAACATTTAATTCATCTATCCCTAAGAGCTCTCGCGCGCGCGACAAACCATCCGCAAACAAGTTGCAAAACGTTATCGACCCACCATAACCTGACCTGAACTGATCTAGCCTGGCCTGACCTGATTTGACCTTTTGGATGGCAAATTCGTAATAACAGCTTTCAACTGACAATTGGCCGCAAATCTTATTATGAATGTCTTGTTTGTGAGAAAGTCATCAACACTATTTTGTTTTTCAATTTCCACTGGGCATCGGATAATTCCCTTGCTGTTTATAATTGTTCAAATAAAAAATATTAAAATTATTAGCTGTATGATATATTTTTTGCAGGTATATATACAATGTGATTCACTAATGGTACGGAGCAGCTGTATCTTGAAAATCCCTCACCTTTCGCTTTGGAAGAATTTTTTAAATAAAAACGTACCAGGAAAATTTTTCGAAGTTACCAAGTTTCCCATTAGAGGGCATCTTTGACATCATGTCATCATTACAAATCAAAAACAAATGAATCCGAGATTTGCGCATAAAATGTGGATGGAAAATATAAACTTTAGAATCTTTGTTTAATCACCTAAAAGGTTCGTTACCTCTTTTCTCTAGTKGCCATGGTAACGGCACACAAAGCAAAATAACATCGAAGCTTCTAGATGATTTATATTTTACACAATAATAATAATTGTTAAATATTTAGCGAAATTGGTATGGACTAATAAACAATTATTGCTGGTGTCGAAACTAGTAGATTTATCCATGATATACTAATCAGTTTAGGTAATAGAGTACATGGCTAGTTTACAAACTTCCCAACTTTGCCGCAAATTTAATTGTACAAATATAATCATCTGAAAATATTTGATGTTGTACTAATTCTACCGAGCGATTCAATAAATTTTCATAAAGCTATCTGTGTAATAAAAAGCTGTTTTTGATTATAGTTATTTGTGAAAAAAAAGGAAGAGTGCAAATGCAACGCAAAGTTGTAAAAATACAACTAGCAATAATTTATGTCCTTCGCTTCCAATACATTATTGCATCCTTAAAATTAAATTTTCTAGATATTCTTGAAATATACAAAATTATGGATAACGGTGATTTTTGTAATTTTAGTTGTTCTATTCTAAATTCTTTATTTGATCATTGATTTTATATTTGTGCTTTTGGCATGCATGCTACTTTTTTGTTTGAAGTCAAGATTGCTTATTTCGATTTTGACAATGTCAATTTTATAAATTCTTTTGTATTCCTTTTTTACAATTTTTTTTACTTATAATGGTTAATTATAGCTGAAAGCGCTTTGCCTATTTATTAAATATAGTGGATTTGATAGACTTCGGGGAGATTTATTGTAGATGTAAACATTATGTTTACATTACATTCGAAAGCATTACTTACTTGGGAATGTCACAATTTTCATTTACCAGCAGCGTACTCTGCAGCATCGAATAGTTATGACCATAATGACTTTACAACTGCGATTTTTGTGCCAACAATTGCAATTTTCTTTAACATTTTATTTTTTCTCTTAAACTTGAAATCCTGCCATAGGTAGAATGTTCTATTATACATGACAATAATAAATATCTAGGTATTATTTAAAGATCATTTTATATTTTTCGTTAACTTTAAACCTGCTTATCAAGATTTAAATATCAAAAGATACCAAACATTCACATCCACAATCATATTATAACATATAGAAACTAAAAAAAATAGATCTTAAAATGTATATATATTGGTTTGATTTATACTACTCTCGAAAAATAACGATCGGAAAATATTAGTTTTATACTGTAGGTTCGTTGTTGAGTAGATATTTGATATGTTCTCATGTTAAATAAATTTGACCTTTCTACTAAATCCTATTGGTCATTGCTGAGCAGTCTTTAAAATACATGTAATATGGACAAGCAGCTAACATTTCAGCTCTTTAGTCACCTATAAAATGAGATAACTAACTGATAATTCACTGAAGAAAATTTAAATATCAGCAATCTTATAGTTCGTTAGCAGACATGTCATTTCCAGTATGTCTCCTCTAACAATTTTTGACACCCAAAGCAAAGGCGCCTATCTCGCCTCCATCATTTAAAAATCCTTCTGGAACCCCATATTGTCCATTAATCTTGCATGCATGGCTTGTAAATGACATTGAATCAAAATGTCGACCTTTGGAAATTACTCCTGCAGCGCAATCAATATTTTTTTTTTGTTTTCTTCCAGGTAAGTCCCAACGACCGCATGTACGATGATGGATCGGCCAGTCGTGGAATGTAACAGGTCTGACAGACTTTTTCTGTATGCACGTTCATATCTTTTTAAATGTATTCGAACAGTATTCGACATGATTGATCGCGGTGTTTATTTTAACCACCTTTAATGTTACAAAACGTAACTGCCCAACCATTTTTTAATCTAACCCACTGCCTACGCGGTAGTGGACTTACAACTGAGCGTTTAATTTGGTATAACGCGTGGCGATGATGCGCTTGTTTTTGATTCTTGTTGGACAGGGCAAAGTTTGTCGCGGTGGAAATTTCGATTAGATAATTATGTTTGGAGACGTTATAATCGGCGTGGGAAGCCTCTGTTTGCTACCATTGGGTTCTAACAATAAGCTCGGTGCGTCAAAATAGAAGACAACCACGAAAACATGTTTGTCTAGTTTGTTGATTTTTTGTTACGTCTAAGGAAAAAAAAGGAATAAAGAAAATGGGACAAATTTGAATTACAAAAACATGTTACGTTTTTCATCCATTTTTCATTAAACATCAGGATAAAACAAATTAAGAAAATAATATCATAAAAATTGCATAATCTCAAATTTCCTAAGTCCTGAGGAAGACTTGAATATAGTCGAAAGCTTAACATTGGAAAAAAGGGTATTCTTTGAATTAAGCTAAGGTCAAATAAATCCCAAAATAACTGTAAACATTGATAACTACGACCGCTACTTCCTTTAAACTTATTTTTAAATATACATATCTTGTCGAAATTGTTTTATTGATATTTGAAAACTATTCCCTAACTTGAGATGGAAACAAGATTTCGCAAGTATTTCTATGTTACTAAATTACTTGGCATAATATTTAGATATCGCATTGTGCTAATTAAACGCCACAAATCTACTTTTGAGAGTAGCAAATAAATAGAGTTTTTGTTTCTTCTTTTTAAAATTTGTGAGATTTTTGCGAAATAAGATGAAGTAGGTCGCTGTCGTTAAATTTGACACATCCATATAATTCTGAAAAGGATATGTTTCTCAATGATCATTATGTGATTGATCTAAAATACCTTGCAGTATCATATGGTTATGCATCATCGTGTTACAACCCCATGGTCATTCTGGTGTTCAACTTTCATTCTTCTGGCATTCAGTAAAGATGTTCATTAAAGAAATGTAAATACATACATTTACCATTCAGTAAGTTTTCTAAAAAGTACGATCCAATAATGTGATGAACGACCTGAATTTAAAATAATTTGGGTTGTAATTAGCTAACTTAATTAGCCTAAATTCCATCCTCTTCGGTCCTCACAGTCCTGGTCAGTGAAGTTCCTCTCGCTCATAGTTTTGTACACCTCCCTTTGCCATTCCAATTTAGGTCTTCCTCTCGTCCGTCTCTCCATTGGCTGCCACTCTAGTATTTGTTTGGGCAGTCGGCTATCAGGCATACAATATTAACTGCTTTTGTTCAATGTCTTTCATAATGCCACCTTCGATACCCAAACGTTTAATTGCCTTGTTAGTGATATGATCTCTTCTCGAAATACATAATGATCTCCGTGTTGCATCCATCTCAACCGTTTCTAGTCTTGCTTTATGTTTTTCAGTTACTCTCCATGTTTCGGCTCCATACAGGGTGCTTTTAATCATAGTCTCATAGATGTTATATTATCTTCGTTTGTTTATATATTTACACCATAGGTAGTATGTATGCTATTGAGACATCCGATAATTTTTTTTGCTTGTATTATACCTTTTCAAAAACATTTTTGCCTGCAAAATCCATTTAAATACTCATATAATCATTAGTTATACCTACAGATAATAAACAACTGATAAATAACAATTGCAAAAACTCACAAATAACAAGTACACCAATTAAATAATAAATAATAATTGGTAGATGTAATTAAATGGCACTCCCTCTGTTTATTTTTAATTTCAAACAATTCAGATATATAAAACACTGTATCGCACAGTCATTGGGCGTACCCAGCTTTTGGTCTGGGGGGGGGTGCAAAGCAGGAATTTCCCTTACTGAATAATTCAACATAAATAAAAATATGCCTTTATGACTTTATGACTTAAAACATCTTCTGTGAAGGCCCAAGCTTTTTATGTTTTTTTATATACTGTTCTTAAAAGCTCGTATATTCCTACTAATTATTGATGATCTCAGTTGGGCGATATTTAGCGCATTCAGTTGAATGTCTATCACGTTTAACAAAGGATGAGTAGATACATTTTATTTGAAAGAATAAAGATCCATGATCCACATAATCTATAGTAATGTCAAACGAACTACCAAAGAAATATAAATTTCGCCTGAAGCATCTAATAATAGAGCTACGTTTTATGATTTGGAATTTGCACATATCAAATAATGAATTAACCGATGGGCTTGTTAGTTTCAACTTTTCGCACGAGAAGCTTCCGAAATTTAAGTTAGGAGTGAATAGGCAGCTAGTATAGATAAAAAAATTATCAAAACTGAGAATGAGGAAACAACCTGGTCGTGAAACAATAATAATAAATAATAATCTTAGTTGAACTTAAAAATACAAGTTATAAGCCCCAGCATTATGCGTCAGCTGCCAAAACTCCACCAATCACCATTAAATTGATTGTCGTTTTATGTCTAACAATTTTTACTCATACATCTAATTTTACTCAAATTTCTGCATATTTTAAAACCATCATTTGTTATTTTTCTCAACCTGCAAAAATCCTTTCATGAATTATATTAATCTTGCTGGCTGTCATTTATTTGCAAAAAATGGCTCAATATCGCCAAAAACGTGTGTTTTTACAAAATTTACTTGACTATACCGAAATTTGCAAGGATTAACAATTAAACGCACAATATAAATTATTACAAATATAGGTATTCCTTTAAGTTCAATTAATCTTATGATGGCAATGTAAGTTATACTTCGATTATTACTTCTGCGGCAGTTTTTATGTGACATAAAAGTAATTTATGATTTTAACTTTAATCATAAATGCATAGTTTATGTGCTTAAAGCGCCTATATCGTCATCTGAAACTGAATATGAGCACATCGATAATACTCCATTTTACTTGGATATTAGCAAATTTTGGATTAATCACCGTGATCGCATTAATCTGATATKTTAAATAGATCAAATTTGAGTACTTGCTTTTGCTCTTTAGCTAAATTAATCCGTTTTCGAAAAGTCTTTTGTATACTGGCATTTTAACAGCACACCGGGTTTTAATTTGTGCTTGTAATACTACTGGATTCCTAAAACTTACGTTAAATAGACTTTCGTAACTCTTAGTTTGGATGGATTTTTGCTCGAAATAACTGATATTTTTGATTTTTTTTATTTCTCTGTTTTACCTTGAAATTTGGAACTAAGATTGGAGTTACCACCAAATACAAATATGTGACCAATTCTGTGTATTCCACATAACAGAATCATGCATGGTTGAACAATCCCTATAAGAAAACGTATTAGAAGAGCTGAGCAAAGTAGAAATCGTATTATGACTCTTGGCTAAAACAACCTTGGAAACCGTTTAACAACGACTTATTGAATGTCATTTGTATAGGTCAAATATGAGTTCTGGATGAAAATTGTTAAATACGCTTGTCTATAAATTTTACTTCATTAATAATTTCGTAAATACGTACTTAATTAATCAGCTAAATGTATGGAAGGTGGAAAGGGCCCAGAGTTGGCAGTCCAGGTGCCGGGGGGGGGGGCAACTGCCCCCCACTTGCCCCCCCTTCGGTACGCCCATGCGCACAGTACATCTTTGGGTGAACTATACTTGCCAGTTTTACACAGAGTGCATGGATACATACAGCTATGGGACATAATTCCCTCCAATATATTTGCTGGTTCTAAAATACAAACATCATACAATTTATCAGTAAAATTCAGTTTTAAGGAATTTCACTAAGTTTTCTTATATTACTGTAATATTTTTGAACGCCTTAAGCAGTCTTACAAAGCCTTGTTAGAGTTGTTGCTTTATTTTATTTTGGAGTTTGTCTCCGTCATTAATATTTTTAAAGGATATGGACCACTGTGTATTTCGATGTTGATGATAAAATTAACAGTAGAGCTACCATCATTACAGAACATAACTGATATCCTCTCTTACTCTTTAGTTTTTCGGTTAACAAACTTTATATCGATGAATTTGTCGACATCTTGATGTATTTCTGTTTGTTCTTTTCTGAAATTAGGCTCGATAAGTTTCCTTGCCATCGAGGTAGCGTTTCATAGCTCTGAAGTATTCAACACTCAAATGAGAGGTTTGGATTAAAAACAAATGTTCTCGTTACGATCTTCACCTAGACTCTATACTTTTGCTTCTTGAGAAAAGAACCACTGACGGTTTATTTATGTTTGTTTGTGACAACCATATTTATGAATTTTGTCCACGATGCTTAGATACAAATAAAGTTTTATAATAGCTCTTTTTATTATTGCTAAATATCATTATTTGATACTTTCAGTTACATCAACGTAGCCTAATCAACTTCAAACTTTATAATGTATTAATTTTTGATTGAAACTACTGTTCTAAAGTTCACCTGCAGTTATTATTATTCAAAAGATACTTAGATGTACCTAATGTATAATGACTACCTACTTTAGATGGGTTAGTTTACAGATTTGACCTGTAAAGTTTTAAGACCTCAGCTGACGCTTACGTATGCGTATTCATAAACAAATGATTGCAGTCAACGAAAAATGTATGTCCCAACATATATCTAAAACACTGACTATAACATTTTTAACATTACTATGGATAGATGGTTATTGTATTGATGTAATACTTTCTGGCTTTCGTAAGCAGTTCTCGTAGTAAATTTTGTTTCCAAAATCAGCATAACTTTCGACTGTTAACCTTCATTCCAGCACCGAATTCACGGGACCGTCCCATAATTTCATGCTGCCTCATCGAATCAACGTTAAAATTCCGAACATCTGCTTTGGCGGATCCATTCGGCCCATCCGTTATTACCGTTTTCCAGAAAAAGCAGGTCTATTATTCTAATAATAATAATTCAGATCCCACAAATGTTGGTCCTTCGACTCCAGAATTTACATACCGACCGCGGTCTGAAAAGCCCGTCGACAGGCAACGACGATAAAACGATTCGGTTTTATACTAAATTCGAGCATAATGTGTATTTATATTGCCATCAGCTGCCTTAATCGCCGTCAGGTTAGTCCGACCTGGCTTGAGTGAAGTTTTAATTATATTTATGCTAGCATAAAGGATTTTAGAGTTACCGCACAGACGATGAGGTCTGAGAAGGAACTTAAATTTTTTTAATACTTATTTAGTTGTTACTTTAGCAAATTTAAACTCTGGTCAAGCTACAAATAGACGCTCGCGCTATTGAAAAGTTGGACAATATTAACCGAGAAATCCAACAGAATTGTCTGCGGTGGATAACAGTTTCCATTAAAAAGTGGTTGTTTGGTAACCCCATATTGACAGACTTATGTTGATAAAGTTTAATGGAGAAATCATACCTATTCATGTAGACTAAATCTTAAAGAATAATAAGCCAGTGTTGCTTGCTGGTCTGGAGGTTGCTTTTCGTTTCATTTCAAGTCTGCTCTACTATTCTCTACTCTACTATCAGTAATAGAAAGTAGTAAGTCAAATTTTGAGCTTTTAGAAGGAAGTAATTCAATGTCACATTCATACCGTAGCATAAGCAATAACAATAGGATTTTTTAAACAAAACATACAAAAAAGCGTGGCTGAAAACTAAAGTGAAGCCTAATTATTATATTTGTCTAAGGTGGTAACAGGTTTGCTAAATAACTGAACGAACTCGTTTTCTAACAAATGCAACTGTATTTTTTGCAGTTTTACGTCCATTAAAAATTGAAATATGTTAGCTTCCAATATCTGCTAGGTTTTTGGCAAGAACGTGCCTAATATTAAGTGACATATCCATATTTACAACTGTTTATTTTTTTGTCTATTTTTGCATTTAAAAACCACTAGATAATGGAGGAAACAAAAGCAATGATTTTAAATATTTACTTATTGGCTAAAAAGTAATAATTCTTCTAAAATAATGAAATCCAAGGAATTAAATGAGAATTCGCAAGTATATTTATCAATAATAATATAATTTATATAATATAGAATAAATGACAATTTCTTCTTTCGGTTCTTTTAATCCTGTATTTCCATTCCTAAGAATGTTTCCTCAGGAAACTTTCACTAATTTTTTCTTATCTGGCTCAATTGTGGGTCCCATTTCCAGTTCCTGCAAAGTTATTCTTACAATTTTCATTTTTTGTTAAGCAAGTGCCTTTAGCCAGTCCCAGGGCATTTTTATAAAAGGTTCCCTCTCTGATTAGCATGTTTATTTCGCTTTTGCAAAAATGAGTCCATTTCAAGGGTTAAATTTGAAATGCCTTCGTACTTTTAAACATTTCCTAATCGAATGTTTAAAGTTCTAGATCGAGATTTTGTAATGTTAATATAATCTTCTGTTTGCGATATTTACATATGTATTTTTTCTTGTGCCTTTCTCTATGTTACCGAACATTACTAGGGGGCATAAAGGTATGCTCCACAATGGGTAATGCAAGTTCGTACTTCATCTAGCAACAAACATTGCCATAAATGTAGAATTTTTATTTTGTGTTCCGCAACCACCAGAAAATAAAAGGACTGTTTATCTCAGAGGCTATTTTATTTTAGACATATCAGGTCCAGTAGAAAAAAAACATGATACATTTTTGCGAAAAAGCTTAGCACTTAAATTTAGCTCAATTACCAATAAGGTTGTTAAAATCAAGTCGCATAGAAAAATAAGATTGCCGGCCTAACCTAGACAAACGCATATTTTTTCCACAGTCAACACAATGCTTATGGAGGACATCGCGCAAGATTTAAAGTTAGGAACATTATGTAATAAACTTGACTAACCCATTTATATGGTAAACGATTATTTGATTTCATTTTATATAAATTTATATAAATGGTTCAGGTATTTATCATCTACAATTTCCCAACCAATTTTGAATATCTTAATAAAAACTTTAATGTGCCACTTTTAATCAAAAATCGTTTGTGGAAAAGTTAAGTTTTAATACCATTAGTTCCTTTGAGAGTGTCAGAATGACAACGGTTCCAATTCTGCCTATATATACACAGTTACCTACAGTCTTTTTTTGGAACTGTACCTTTATTATTGAATAGAGCTTTTGCCAAAGTTGAGGTAAGTTTAAATGTAATTAATATATTCCTTACATTTCTTTATTTTTTTTAATTTTGTTGCTAGTACTACCGACATAAGAAATAATATTTTTTATTACATTGCGAAACATTCATTTTAGGAAAATTTTCATTTATTAATTCATTATATAATTTCTTGTTTAATAATTTATCAACTAACATACAAAATAAGTTACGCCTAAAAACTGAAGAATAATTCTAGGAAAAATGTCCTTTATTATAAAAACTTAATATGTCATAATGGTGTACTTTCAAAAATTTACAGATATTTGGATGTCCAATGGGTTCACATATAAGGCCTATTACATATTGTCAATGTAGTTTTATATAAGCACGTGTAATAGATATTTTATAATTATTATATATTTTAGAATTATTTAAGTGTCATTTTAGTTGAAGTTTCTGAAAACCATCGTATTAATTTTCTTGATACAAAAAATACTGTTTCAGTTATATAAAGTTGCTTTTTTTTCAAGTCAAGTCTTGGATTAATCTCAATCCAGTAGTAACATTCAAGTGTTTGATTGTTTCTAAACTAAGGATTTTGAACAAATGCTCTTCCAAAGACTCAGGTGAGATATTGATTGTCATCTTCTTCAAGATTTGTATACCAGTAGCAAATGCAAGAATTTTTTCAAATATTCAGTACATTGGATGCATTGCAACTCCTTTCGGTTGCACTAAATTAGGAAGCTGTACAGTAAATGGAAGAATAGTAATTTACAGGTGCATGCGGAAGACTTTTGATGAATTTATGATGCTTTATATATCTCTAAGATTTCTGTAGTACACTTCACAGTTTTAAATATTACATTCTTAGTTATATTATTGATATCATTTATTTTGAAGAACGCTGGCTTTATGTACCTCACAGTATATAAACAGGACCTCGTTAAATCAAAATTATAAACACTAACCAGACACCTGTCAAGACGCTGCTTTGTGCGACTCCGGCATTTGTCTTTGTAATTGTAATTGTTTTTGGCCTTTCAATAGCTAGAAAGTCATATTAATGACGTTTCACGAAACTTGCTCTTCTCATGTTTTGAAATACTAGATCAAAAGGCTTGCTACGATCCAATAAATCCAACATTGGTGAAAGATATGATTTACACAATGCTGGTGCATGATATTATGTTACGTATGCAACAATTAACTCATAAATTTCCAGCTCTTCCTCACCATAAAGATTTCTGACTATGTATGTTCACTTTTCTCCAGGAATGTACTTTAAGCAACGGCCATGATTATAATTTCATTAATTATACCATTATCCACGCCCGACAAAATTTGCTGCTATTTTCGGAGAACCGACAAAACAATGGGCTCTAATTTTTCTAGGAATCGCATCCGTGTCGTATCTCCAAAAAATACAGCGTGAGCCACTAATTCCCTTGAACTGTCACGCTCAAAGATTAATTATAATTTCTTTTCTCTTCTGTTGGCTTCCCACATGCCCAGCAAATTCGTTCAATTAACTCAGGTAACGCTCAACTAATTTACCGTCGACCCCGTCACATTCCCGTCCAATTAATATTAAAATGACACATCCCAGCTGGCGGGGGGCATATCGCGTCAGAAGGTTTTTTCGTTGTTTTCATGGCTTTCATCGCCACTGATTTACAGCACGAAATGTAAAAATTCCTCGGTTTCCGATTCTGCGATCTTCCAGGATGCCGTTTGGACTTTAAAGACGCCGCAGACTATTTTTATGAAGTTCGCTGAGTTGCGGTTCGGGCTGGATATAAATTTTGAACAACCTTTACATCCGTAATGAGGCCCGTGTTCCCCGCGAAACTTTTAAGTAACGACGCCTAGCCGAACGGCTCTTAGAATGATGCCGGGTAAAGTTGACTAACAAAGTACATCATTCACGTAAAGGTGAAACGGTGAACTCCCTTAGTTTATGGGCAAAACAGGTGGAGCTCTCTTGAATGGATTAGCCTGGCAGATTTCTTGCCTTTTTGGTTGTTAAAGTAGTTAAACTTTTGATAGTACGCTCGGAGAATGCTGCGCGCAATTACTTCAAGGGACCTCCTAGTTATCGAGAACACAGTGGGTCCGAAATTCAGCATCACTTTCGAGATTGAGCTTTAGGTATTACAGCTGGAGAAGAGTTTAAATTAGAAATGATGTGGAGAAACTCATTGACTCTTTAGCTCATTTCGTTTCAAGGATATTAGCGGAATTGTATTTGTTACCATTTTTTAAATCCTCGTTATGAGGATGAGGGCACTTTTTAGTGTGCCTCTTATAGAATTATTTATCTTTCTTATATCTTTTCGGCGCTATATTCCATTTTGCTAAAACTGGAAAAACATTGTGTACTGCTTGTGCTTTTCTCAAAATCAGAGACCAAATTTTTCTTAGAATTTATTTGGCCATCATCCAAATCATACATATTACATCGACTGATTCTGCATAAAAATCTGTATGTGATGTTTTACGAAAAGTTCTACAAGAAACAGTAAAACAGTTAATGTTTCTAGTTTTTAATGACTCTCTTTGGTTTTTGAACATCCATATCGTTATCGGGAATAACCGCTTGTTCCACGAGCAATCTACGGAAAAATAGCATAATCAAGAATTTCTTCTAAGTGCCKACACCACTAGTTTTTAATTTCTGGTACACATATTCTAAGTAGGTGCGTGGCCCTAAGATTTCAGAATTAGTCCAAGAAGATTTCCCTATTTGCTGAATAATTTTTTATTTGATTTAATTACAGGAATTTCAGGAATATTGACATTTGCAGGTAAGAATAAACTAAACCTAGTTCGTAAAGATCTTCCAAACAACTAACTCATAATACAGGTTTTTTTCTGTTTGGCCATCCATCCTCAGCGTCAGACCCGGCTAGGGTGAATATTGAATTGTTTGGTGATTGTTTATATACGGTAAGTAATTGAATTATGAGAACTGCTGTAAAGTGATTCTTTGTAACCTACACACGAAGCTTGCCGTTTGTATCCAGTAATCCATTACCGCGTTCGAGTAGCTAGCCAATCAGAGGGCGCGATTTCTCTTGCCGGGTCTAACGCTGAGGATCGGTGAATACGCTGMCGGGCCACCAAACCTAAGATGAAGCGAAATTCTTCATTTTTACGATTCCCGAATGTAGTKGCAGTAAACTAGCACGGTCCTTAATGAACTCGGAATGAGAACGCAGCATACAATTATTACCCCATGCTAATTCATCCCAATGAATTTTATATATTTGTAATATTTAGAAGCCCAGTCTCTTAATATGAGCCAAAACAAACTTGATTTAATTTAAAAGTGGATTTGATTTATATCCTGAATAGTGAACGCTCTCATTCATCCAAAAGTACTGTTAAAAACCGATTTTTGAAACGACATTTTAGAAGAATTTCGAGGTTTTGCTCCTGTTATCAGAATGTCGTCCAAGAAATTCACTACACTATCAAGTTCTTGCCACATTTTTTCAATTATTTTTTGTAATTCCAAAATTGTATAAGAAAATATCCTGCGATGTGAATTTCGACAACCCCTTTCCTGGACTTACTTGTTAATAAGCCTGCGATGGATCATTTTCGTGCACCCTTTACCCACATCTAATTTTCAAGTAATTCATCAATTCGACGCAAAGGGTAATGTTCTATTTTCAAACACGGATTTATGTTAATATTATGCTATCCATTTCTTTTTCAGACAGGTGCTTTTGGGATTCCCCATTTGCAATATTTCAAAATTATGTTTCAGTGTAGTTAATTCTAATTTAAAACTAAGTTACTTGCTAACTAACTAATAGTGTCAAGTTATCACTTGATCCTAAACAACATTAAATGCGTTTTTGACGATAAAATGTTACAAACTTTAGCTAGAATTGGTGTTAAGTGAAGAAAAACAGTAATGGTTTTTGGTAATGTAGGTACTGTTGAGTAAGGATTTATAGATTTTGAGCCAAAGAAATTTTCAGTAGTTCTTGTACGTCAAAAACTGTTAAGTACTGTCCATCATATTATCTCTAGATTTTATCCTCAATTTCTGAGAAAGTTGTACAAAAGTCGTAACGAGGTAGGCCAAAAAGTATAGTTGCAGGTGTTATGGAAATGTTACAGGAACAATAATATTTCACTTGGCATTTTAGATCCTGCAGATCATATTCGTTGAGCTCGAACTTCTGAGTATTTTTCCTATATTTTCTACATTCTCAATGCATTTAACTACTACATCAAGCATCTCTTCGAACAATATAAATAGGCACCAGTCATTGCAATAACGTGAGAGGATAGTTTCCTTTCTATATAGCAATGGTTTCCTCGATTGGTGTGGAAGCTCCAAAGTCTTAATATTTCGTAATTTCGTACTCTTATTGCGCCAGTTCATGTAAACTGGCACATCCTTGCCAACAGACAAATAAATCCTTATCACCGACATGTACCTCATAATAAAAATTAACTTTCATTTGCGTGCTCTTTACTGTCTTTGCTTGAGCGATACCAATTTCGAGCTGGGTAATATCTTCACATCTTGCAATAAACATATCATCTTTGAAGCAGAAAGTGATGCTAAACATTGACGTTATCTGAAAGATAAAAAAGTCAATATTCGAGATCCACATATTCAAAAGTATACGATAGGATTAATGCTTTAAATGATAACAAAGATGTTGATTAGAATGGTTATCTAGACCTTATTGCCCACTAGAATTTCACTCCAAATCACCATGTTTAATGTGCTGTTTCTCTTTACCTTAACATTTCTCCCTAATTGTCATCATATCTAGTGGACAAGGATCTGTTTCAACACATATTCCCCTGCAGCTACCTCCAGACCCTCGTCGGGGTCAAGGGACAAGACTACATGTTGAATTAATAAACCTATACAAACATTCCCTGGTGTAACCACCGGAGAGATATGATAAAATCGTCTGGTTAGCGATATTAGTTTGTAAACCGCTTCGAAAACTATTAGTATACGCCCGAGTGTTGTTTTATGTCGGCGTATAAATTGGCCACATTAACATGTAATTTGCATGTTGCACAGCGAAGTCGAGAGGTTCCCTCTCATTACGCATTTATTCGAGGTACCGTTTTCCTATTATCTGACTTGTGTGTGTGTTGTATATGGGAAAGGTAATCTTTTTGTGGGTTCGTTCTTTTGTGAGCGTACGTGTGCGGTGAACTGTAATCGCATAGGAGGGAACTGTAAATAATTCGAAATGTTTGGCTTTGATGGGAATGATTCCGGCAGCTCTGAGTTGGATGTACACTAATTAAAAGAGTTTAGTCAACTACCTACATTGACTGTTTGTGTATTAAGAACGCCAAACTACATTTTTGATTGAGACTAAAATATCGAAATCGATTATTATCATAGGTGTAAGGATTCTTGGAGCATGATTGAGTTGTAATACCATTTCTTCTTATTTATATAAAAGGTAATAAAAATATACAAATTTTTGAATTTTAAATATTTGCTACAACCTGGGGTTAGATCACGAATAAGCAAACTGTAGGGATTTTATCGTAAAAGACCGCCTTGAACGGAGTTGAGGTGCACAGTTCCTAATTGTGCTTACTTACTTACACAATACACAGTGGTCAATTCGATAAACGCAAGTTCGTCAAAATGACTTGCTAGTTGCCAGATGCCAAACTTTTATTGTGTAACCTAGCCTTTCAAAATTCAATCGAGCAAAAGGGAAGAAAAGTGGTTTTACTTCACTTATCTGTGACGTCAACCAATAGAAGGCATTTCGGATCACGTGAAAATATACAAAGGTATTCAACCCACTTATCATTTTTTTACAAATATTAGGCACGTTATTGTAATTAATCTGCAATTATAAAATAGATTTTTTTCTATAAAGGTCGGTAAAAGCATTATTTGTAAGACATGCTGCTAATAACAGTTGATATGGTAATTTACTTTCAAGATTAGTGTGCTCTTAGGTTAGACGCAATAAGCTGTATGAACAATTGGATGAAAAATTGTATTTTATGATACTTATTATATATTATATAAAAATATTTGAACTCAAAATTCTATCTATAAGTAATGAAAATTACAATAAATAAAATTTACAACAATTTACAATAGAGTTAGTCATGTGTTTTCAAAATTTACATTTGTATTTAAAACATTTTTTTCAATTTCTATTACATTTGATAATAAGCTGTTGTGCTGGATTGCTGTTAATGTCGGAATTGTCTTCCCTATCTAGAAAGAATAGTTTCCAAACAGCGAATAATTTTATGACAATAGCCAAAGATGTTATCTCATTCTTATTTCTAAAAATTCTACCTGCTCATATCTATAAGGTTACAGTCTTTGCATCCACATTTGTCTAGCATAGGAACTTATGTTAATAAGATTAGATAAAGGAAATGCATTAATTGCAATTCAACCTGCTATAACCTTGTAGAAAGCCTTTGGGTCATATAAAATGCAAGTACATGGTTCCTATAAATGATTCATGCAACGCGGGTGGGGTTGAATTCTGAATTCTTTGTGCCACCTTTTTGTAACTGCTGCCGAGCTACAACATGCACGGCGATAGCAAGCGGCGACAGTACTGAAGGTTGATGTAGATCAATGTCACCCCACAGCTCGGAAATGTGAGTTTTCTGCAACCTTTAAGTTTATTATCCCACACACTCCCAGGAGTTTTCTCATATTAAAATATATCAAATAATTAAAAAATCGACAGATGACAATTATACGTCACTTTCCCGAGAGGCGGCAAATTGATTTAATCGATAATTTCTGTAAGCGCCCTGTATGCATGAATCATTTATAAAAGCCCTGTACTATTGACAAAGGCTACATTCGCACTATTTCCTAGCTCATTTTCTTTCGCGCCCCGTAAATAACCCGAGACGTGTACCTTATAGCGTCTTGCGTTATTGGGCCAATCCAACTGAACAGTAATGGCGTAATTTGCCATCAGAAGAGTTCGGTGCACAAATAAATTTATGCGTAATTTCCGGAGTGGAATGGGCCATATTTTTTCGAAAGTTTCCAGGGAGGAATCTAATAAGTGTCTAAAATCATCGATAACGAGGGAGTTGAAATAGAGTCCTGTTGGGGTGACTATCGGTTTCGTTTTATTAGAATGTCAGCTAAAGATATGCATACGTAAAATACAACAGTGTTATACCTACTTTGCAACAGTCAGGTTGGGTAGGTACTGGTACCGTCAGATATCTGTGGGGCAAAAATACGCAGTAGCACAGATAGCAAACCGGTTATCGGAGATCATTCCAAACTGAAAAATAAAAAGTTGTGCGGCCAAACCCGAGAAGGAATCTCAAATGTGATACACTTTATGGGGCGAGAAGCAGAGTCGAATCAACTATTAAAGGGCATCAAAAAAGTTCAGGGGCGTGTTTCCCTGGCGACTGGTGTGTGCATAATGTCGCTAAGGAAATGAAAGCAATTGAAGATGATGAACAAGAAAGTTTTATGACGTTAAACAAAAAAAAAAACGAAAAAAGACTGCAACGGGCTTAGGCAATTTTAACATGGAAGTTCTTCGTCGCAACATCATCACTTCGTACACTCTGGAAAAAACATGCTCATTTCTAATGTATTAGATACTTACAGTAAAGAGAATCCGCAAAAATCCAAAAATTAAAATATTATACGGGTTCTGAAACTGGTATTAGACAAGCTATGAAGAAAATGGATTTTGGATGGGTGAAGACACGAACTAATCGCAAGCTGCTTATGGAAAAACCACATATTCAACAGATGCATCTTAATTAACTAAATAGGAGAAAGGAATATCATCAGACACATAGACCAATAATATACATGACGAGACATATATCCATTCGTCCCATATACTGGGTGGCCCAAAAAGGATGGTCGGATTTGAACTGCGTAGTACTAGTGGAGGGGGAGGGCGGAAACCACTGCCGGCTATCTGCAAGTCAGCCATAGTAGCCACTTTGCCGCGAGGTGGCGCAATGGACCGTCGAGCACGGCGTTTTTGTTATGGAACAACTGTTTCTGAAAAACTTTTCAGAAACAATGAATCTCTATTACTGTGCTACGACTGTTTGTCAACATTCTGGTGTAGCCCCTGATGGACTTATTCCTGATCGCAGATCAATATCACTGATTGAATTTCGGGCAACAAATTCCACAAAGCGTTGATAATGTGAGAGCGGCAGTGTACAAAATTATGATTACGCAGAAGCTCTATAAACTTGATTTTGATTTTCGAAGAAGATACTAGCGAAAGAAGTGATGGAGAATTTTGAGGAAAGACTTTTGGAGTGCATGGAAGGACGCCATCTTCCGCAAGTTATTTTGGGTATATGAATTTTTTAATAATTTTTTGCAATTGGGTACTTATCAGCTTACAGAAACACAATGTAATAAAATATATCTGTAAAATCGTTAGTGTTATGTTCATTTTAAATCGGACCATCCTTTTTGCGCCACCCTTTACATTTGAAATCGTGGAGCGATGATACAAACGATTTTTTGTGCCAAACTTTGTCTAAGAGCCAAAGGCTGAATATTTTATAAGTTCTAGTCTCAAAGTAAAACTGGAGATTTCCGCAGTAAAATAAGTTTCAAAAATAGTTGGAGCAAAAATTGTTACCAATTTTGCTGGTGATCGATAACGCGGAAGTCGAAATGTGCCCTAATATGTGTGCAAGGAAGGTAGAAATGATGGAATGGTTGCGAAGAAGAAATGCGTCTAGTTGTACGATTGATCCTGACGGAAGCCTCACTGTATAGCAAGTAGTGTACTATTTTGGTCAAGGTCAATTTTAATATGAAGATAAAATACCCTTTCAAATACCTTTGACATAGCAGGCAAAATACTTCTGGTCCTTAGATCATTAAATTTGGAAGGCTTAGCTTGCTAGGCAAAGGAATTACAATTGCTTCCTTCCATACCTTAGGAATAGTGTGATTCATTATACAAGTGTTTATTATGTGCGTGAGGTAAGGCAAAACGGTAATATTACAGAATTTCAACATCTCAGCAGTAACGTAGTCACATCCGGCACAGTAAGACTTTAATTCTTTTAAAACCTTAAGAACAGTATTAATATTAACCAATGTAGAAGAGATTTCGGATGTATGAGATTTTATGTTATTGATATAAAATTGGTTTGCATTGTCATTATCTATATATCTATTTTTGCAGATACTCGGTATAGCAATGTGAACACTTAACTGTCAGATATGATATTATCAAGAACTTAATATTTTATGTTGAAAGCGATAATCCATAACCGTCCAAGATGTCATTTAATGTACGTACAAAACCGAACATGTTGAACTGCAGCGCGTTTATATACTTCGCCGTCTGGTCAAAGGTGACACAGGTATCTCAGTCAGCACCAGCCTGATCAAACAGGCCTTCGACCAACTCTTGCGGATGAAGCCCCTCGAACACGTACCGCTGCCGAGTGGTATCGGTATCGGTCTCAATAATCTCTATTTACGGACGCCTAAAATAACACGGAGTGTTGATTCAGTGATCTGGACGATGTAAAGAAAGTGACGAGATACAAGCCGAGTGGGACGGGAGTCGTCTTCAGCTTCCTTTCACGACGGCCTGCAAGCGAACGCTCGAGATAATGGGCCGTGTGGTGTTGATGTAGCGTTGTGTGCGTTTCCGTTATGGCTTGTGATAATGTTTTCGTAGCGGTGCGGACATGAAATTAGTTTTGCGATTTGGCGAGCTGATTTTACACCCATTGTGAAAATATGACTTTTCAGGAACCGGATCTCAAGTGGAATATCTACGTTACATTGTATTATCTTAATAATACACAGATAAAACATTTTCCACAGTTCCCCATTATCAATTTCGTTTTATTCTTGATTAAATTTTACTTGTTTTGTATAGGTTTTTCAGTCTTACCAGTTTATGGAAAAAACATTAGCTTGATTTCTAAAAATGTTTCTAGTGATTTATCAAATTCTTTAAACGGTGGTTTCGGTCTACCCAAAATCATATCGTTTCTTACTTTTACTGATATAGATACACTTTTATTGGTTACAACAGAGCGAAGCCGATTCTGTTGCTATAGGCGACTTACGTGTGATATCACACTTTACCTGAGAATGTAGCAGCCATGAAGGGTCTATGGTTGTAGTAAATAAAGGTGCAGCAGCTTCAGAACTAGAGAAGAAAAAAGTTGAAATTAGTAGTGTGTATGTACGTACAATTGCATATTGTATTGAATGTGTATCGTCCACCTGATGGTGATTTTAACATACCTTTACACATCTTAGATAATTTGCTCCATAATTTAAACACATTAACTTTGAATTAAATAATCTTTGACGATTTGTATGAGACAATGTTTATATATTTCAATGGCTTGCGATAACTTATTAACCGTCCAACACGACAAAAATTTTGCACTGACATCGTCTTCAGTAACATAGAAAACAAATTCTTTGCATTTTGTGTTATTGAAACCGGCCTATCCGATCGTAAAGGCATCAAGACTCGAGTAACTTTGCCTAAAACAAAGAGAAGAAGGAAGGATTTGAATACAGAAAGGCCATTATAGCTACTAGCGGAGATAAAAGTTCAACCACGGTAATTATTAGATAGAACAGATTATGTTAGTTAGTTAGAGAATTATTACAAGAGGAAACATATCAAAAATTATCCCGAGGTCCTACCTCAAAAATTTACAAAATTATTAATCTTATTCAAACTTCAAATCTTTCAGATGAGGAGATTCTTTTTTGTGTCCCATTGCAAGGTACCTAAATTGTACGGTCCAAAATCCATGAAACTAATGTCCCGTCAAGACCTATAGTCAAGTTCAAAATTAATAGAACTCCCTTAGGTGACACGACAGCCAGATTATCTGAGGACTGTTTAAAATCAACTTATTTCTTATGGAACTTAATGAACAAAAATCAGTTTATGCAATGGGTTCACCTCCAAGTCCTATATTCGCCAATTTGTATATGGAAAATTTTTGAAGAGACAGCGATCAACAGTAGGTTTCTAAATCACTTGAGCAATCAAAATCCTAAAATAAAATGTACCACGGGATTAGAAGGCAATTGTAGTTTACCTTTCTTGGATATCCAGATTTACAGCGTAAACACTGGACACTTAGGACACATCCTTTACAGAATATACCAAGATGTAACATCTCACCATCCTTCCACTCAAAAGCATTGTCTTATGAGAACGCTATTTGTCAGAGCACAAAGAATCTCAGATTTTCGTTATAAACTCTTCGTCTATGTTTAGGTATACAAGTTGTTCTTCGTAGAAAATTTGTTGCAAAAATGACACGCGCTCTTTTCGGCATCCATTTTATTATGAACTTCAGTAATAAACTTTTAATTAATTCATGCATTTTACTTCTTTAACGTGTTTCACATAGTTTTCCTCAACTGCGTGTCGATTTTCGCCAATTCGCATTCAATATTGCAGATGATGTCTCTTTTCAGGATGCTCCATATTAATTCATTTTGATTGAACACACAATAATAATACTCTATGCCCATCTTATTTTGCGATATTATCAATCCTGTATATAGGTTATTGGAAGATTGACCCCTTTAGTAATATCCACACCAATTGTTTTTGTTACTTTTGCTGGAATTATTATATTTCTATCAAGATCAGGTCTATGTAAAAACTACAGGAATAGGTATGTAAAGAATTTGTTGGTCGTTTGGAATACTATACTACTATACTATACTATATCAATGGCTCTATTATTAAACCACGTACAGAGCCTGAAAACGACTGGATCAGCTCTGTGAAACGGGTGTCATTCGAACCTGTTGCAAACGGCATTCTCCAATAGGATCATCAAAACTTCGAAACTAGTCGACATGATAATCGCGCCATCGTCGATTCCACACCGAACAACGACGTCGCATCGAAATGCCCGCCAGATAAACACAGCGGAATCGGAATCCAACCCCTCATTCAAATAACGGGCAGCATTGCACTGCTGCGCAAAATTCCATGCGAATTAATTGTATCAGGACCCCGAACGCTTGGTGGAATGAGCATAACTACTAGGTAATGCAATATTGTCTTGTAAGTTACATTCTCTAGCATCTTTTGGAGTTCTTAAGAGCTTTTGTCTTACTGCCACAGTTCTGTAGCTAAACATAAGAAATCCGGCTAGACATAAGCTTAAAGGTAAGATATACTTTACTCAACTGTTCTAACATAAGAGAAGTAACCGCCGAATCAGTTCATCACGCAAAATATGAATCGAATATGCATGTATATGAACCAACTAATTTTCATTTCATTGGTTGCTTTTGGACCATGGATACAGGATACCAGTTGTATACTTAGTAAACGATGCACGGAGGAATAAATAGATGATGTAAGCATTTAGAACCATTTTTTTGGAAAAGTCGCATTAAGGTAAAGTAATACGTTTCCTCATGTTACCACACTCATATGATTAGAAAAATTTTAGAACAAATTATTGTAATATTCTTGTTTCATGCATTTCTATTTATGTATAAGCATTGTACTCATCACTAAAACATGTGTATTTACTGCACGGCTACTAACTTACAACTAGATTAGAAATCTTTATGCATCGCCTTTGGGATTCTGCTGACATCTGCCCTATACAAACAAAGAACTACTCAATAATATCCACCCCATATATCAAAATCGTCTCGCCATATTCTAATCGTTAATAGTTCTAAAATAAGGAGAGGGGATATCTACGAGACGACACTATATTTCTTGTATTTTGCAGTTTCTAGTGCTACAATCTCTTTATCATTTGTGGTGCGTGCGATTTTTGTATTTAAGGTGAGTAACGACAACGAAGTATGCATCTGAAGCATTGATTAAAAGCATGGGTTAAAACACTGTTAAATTGACTTTGTAGCCAGTTTTTGTAATGATAATATGTAATTTCCCATCTAAATCTTGGAAAGACATAGAGTGAGTCGCATGAAAGTTATAACTGCATATAGAATCTTCCGTAGGTCTGAGCTGGGGTATTTGCTTTCGCACTTCTTCTCGCACAGCTTCTTCGGTCCCCTTTTCAAATAATACATTGATTTTGGATCGGTTAACAAAATGAGACCTATGAAGGGAGGTGATTTTGCCAAAGTATTTTTATTTGTTCGCTGATAATATACATATATTATTGTCTTCCAGGAATAACGCTGCCTACAGTTTTACTGACCGGTTGCGCTATCACGTCTTCATTTACAAACAGCGAGCGGTCGAACATGAGATAACTTCAGAACTAACATGCTTACCTACCATGATTCTGATACTTTGTTAACAATATCTGTTGCAGTTCTTATACCTAGAGAATGAATTACACTGTGTAACAGAACAAATACTGGATTCTTCAACGTTTTATTGATTCTGAAGCTTCCATAAAAGAGGGTTTTGGTCTTAATTGCTTTGATCGATGTAGGAATATCATGTCTATAAAATTAGTTAAACTAGGATGCCAGTTCGGCCACTTTTGTTGCATTTGTCGTCGAATTTGAGTTCTGGAACGATTAAAAAAATCCCACAAGTCACATTTTTTATATTGCGACTCTAGAACATCACTTTTATTAACCTTTTATGTAAATAGATTACACTAAATACTCTTTACCTCTAGAAAGTAGACGAGAAGGTGTCACATTCACTAAAAAACATGAAAATTGAAAGTTTGTGACACAGTTGACCTCTGAGGAACAGATATTTACTTTTATAGATAACTAAAAAAGAGCAAGAAAGAAGAAATATAACCCTCGCTAAGGTTCATTACCTTACTGCTTTTTTGAAGTTTATTCATGGGTAAATTATAGTCATACCTGATGTGGACATATCGAATTCAGGTGGGATTTATTTATGTTTATACGACAGGATAATATGAATGTTATTAAGATAAGTATGAAATACCAGTTAAGGATTATTCTATACTATTTGAATGTCAGGACTTGCAGTTTTAACGAAGTAAAGGAAAACTCTGAACTGTTTAGTATGCAGTAATTTGTATTGGTTTGAAGGCTTCCGTGGTTGTTGTCGATGACATGTTGTTTTCCGGGCTGGTTCCCACGTTGGTTATTTGACCTTGACGTTTCGACACTCATGTCGGTGTCTTCCCCAGAAGTAGCTCTGAAACTGTATTATTAATTAATTATTTGTATTACTTAGATTATACTTAACGTAATGTGCGAGTGAATTCGGCGCATTAGGTAGAAAGAGTTTTGGCTGCCTAAATCGGTATTCTTTTTTACTTTGCAGTACAAATATTTGCAAGCTCGACATTTAACAAATATAGGTCTAACGGGAAATGATTAATTTTACCTGATACACCATACACAATTCAGTGCCTGCTTAATGCAGCTGTTTGAATTAATAAACAGGAAAACCGAAAGTATATTTACGAGTCCTGCTCCGTATTTTTCCCAACGTATTTCAACAGTTCGTAATTCAATGTTTGCCCTGCTATACCGATTTTGTACTCGGCAAAATTTGATATAATCCCCGTTCCCTGCAAATCCCCTAATCCCGGAACGGTACGTCGACCATCGGTAATTAGTTGCAAGTATGCCGCAGGGTTCCATTGAAACTGATAGCTGGGTTTATCGGCGATGCATTGCTTTCTACTCAATTAAATTGGGAGGTGCTATATGTATTCAGCTATAATCCAAATATCAATATAACGCAATGATCTAGCGCAACTAAATGGGAACGCTTTAAGGAGCCAGATTGGGTAAATTATAAAGTTCTTATGGTCGCTGTTGCTCTAATATTTTGACAGCTATACTTATACAGGATGTAGTAGTCAATATTTGTCTCCTACTCTTTAAAATCTCCGGTTAGAATTAATAGCGAGCGGATCTATCAATTCCACACTGCAAGCCCTACATACTATCATTAAGATGCCCGTCGCATATCACTATAGTTGGCCGATACTAACTACTGGAAATGCTTACTAATTAAACGAATTCGTGTATTCTAGCAATTGCGCAGAATCTAAGGGTGCGTAAACAAAAAATCCGTAGAAATGCGATAAGTTCATTCCTTCAACTGCTGGTTAGGATTAAAAACGGCATTTACAATAAGACTATTTTAAAACATAATCTATCCCATGATCTAATCACACTTTTGCAAAAATTTTAGCCATTAATGTTTCAAAATATTTTTTTTTATAATGGCGAAGTTTGCTAAGATTTCTTTGCCGTAATTCTTCATTTGTTTTCGCTTTCCATCCTCCGTCGTATTCCTTTTGATGTAGTAGGGCCCAAAATCTCTTTTTTGTCGTTAGAAGATTTTGAATGAGTTTCATGAAATTTTCGCAGTTTACTTCGTAGCTTTTCTAACTGCTTTTGCCTATACTTTGGTGCAGATTTTCGTGTTTTAAGAGTCACAATTTTTTGGTTTAAGAATATTTCTCACATGTGAGTGTGATATATTAAATTTTGGATCTAGTTTTCTTAAGGACTGCCCAACCTCATCAATGGCTGCGGACTGAACTATCTTTGTTTGAGAAGAGATCACCCTGAGAGGAAACAAGAGTGGTTATGAAAACACAATTGAAATTAACGAATGTCCTGCACAAAATACAGTACAGTTGATTTTTGAAAAGATCGCCTTCCGTCATTTCTGGAGTAACCGRACGGCACTCTGGGGTAATCATACTCGAACTACCTACTTAATAGATAAGTTCAGGTGGTGTCACATAAACTTCATGTCATTAACCATGGTTTTAATCCATATAAATCGTTCCCTAGTAATAAAGCACCAAGAAACTGTTACACAGTTACATCAGAGTTCTTCCAAATTCCAGAATCATGTACGGAAGCGGGCCAGCTTACATCTACACTAGTAGGAGCTACACGCCGTTGACTGTATATTTAAAGACGCCATTTCTTTTCTGTTAACATATTAATTGCCCTGATTATTAGGTTTCAAAATATGTACGTGTGTGCAATCATTTACACCAATCGCACTGAAAAAAAATTTTTTCTTGCCACGCCTGTTGGGCTTCGTTCACTTTAGCTAAGGTTGAAGGAAACTTAATCCACAAATGGGCTTTTCAAGTATTTTGTTCATGACAAACTTAATCGTTTTTCAAACAGTCGACTAATAGATTTCCAACTCTTCTGCAACTCCCGCCTGAAATCCAGAATTAGCCATATACCGAACGAAACCTTCATTTTATGATGCGAAGAAAGAGCAGCTCCTCTTCTTTCATTATACTCTTCTACAAAGTTACCAGCTCTCTAATTTAAGTTTTTTTTCAAATTGGTAAACATTTAAAATCTGGACTTCTAGGTTCTCTTCGAACTTTATAGTGCCTTTCTGCATGTATATTTACAAACTCGGCCATTCCGTAACTAGCTGTAGACACGGTCCATCTAGAGCATAATGCTCAAAATAATGAACAAAACTTTGCTTACATATGAGCACATGCTCATGCTCATATTACCAACTTAAGCAAAAGCTATTACTTGCATCTTTATCTTTTATTCATACGACTTACTGTCCCAAAACTCTTTAGAGGTCGTCACCTGCCGCACAGACGCTGTCACTGAATTCATTCTCATGCTATTCATGGTTTTAAGGTGTTTTTGCTTCCGAGCTTGGGCTCTTATTTCTTTTTCTGTTTTGCCAGTTATCTAGCAATCCAACACAGGTTTGATTTAATTCCATAATGTTGCGCGTCACTGGCGGTGATAGCTTTTGTGCTTAGCTGTCTTCAAGCCCGTTGCTTTTAGATTCCAAGCAGGAATATTCATTGCCATGAGAACGTAACCGGCGATGCCTCCATTCTCTAACACGAATTGAAATTACCACCGGGAATGTCTGGAATCCTTCGGTGGCACAGAATCTTTACGACCACCGATATTGCAGGTGTAGGATTTTACGATGGGCCCCTCGCAAATCCGTGACTTTTCCTCCACTTGAGGAGTGTTTAATAAGATAGGAACGCGCACCTGCAATGACCATTCGAACAATTTCATTAAGGCCGTGCGCAGTTTTACGAACGACGAGCTAATTCGTTCCAGAAGAAATCGTTACGACCGGGGACAACGGGAACGGCATTAAAACTATGCACGCAATTAAGTGCGTAATTGGTAGGATCCAGTTTACGAGAATCGTTTTTGCACTGCTAAAGCAGCAGAATCCTGTAGCTTATGGACGGGGTTGCATTCGTTGCTTCTAAAAGCCTGATGTGTCACGATATGACAAATGCTTCGATTGTTTTTAGAGTTTGTAGAAAAAAATAGTAAGACTACTAAACCTTTAGTTATAAAATATTTTTCCTTTATATAAAAAACAGCCCTCGTAAATTAGACCAGAATTTTGAGTACCACTACAGTATTGTTGGGAAAGTACAATACATCATCAACTATTGTCTAACCTGGGATCATTTTTTTATTTCAAACAATTCTTGGTTACATCATTCAACAAATCACCAAGTGTTACTTGTTTCCTAAAGCATTAATTTAATTGTAATTGTAATTAATAACAATGATTTTTGTGGTCACCATACTTACATACACTACATGCATACAGCTGTCAAAATGTATTTATAATGAACCAACAAAAGCAAAAATTTATTGAAAAAATAAAGAAATGTTTATTCGCCGATCTTTACATCAAATAAAGTATAAAACAACAAATAAAGTTAATCGGTAGCAGGATCGCCATTGCAATTAACACACACATAAAAAATGGCCTCGCTACCACATGTAACATGTGCCCATCCTCTACACTTAGTACATTGGATCCAATCATCTTTAGATTCAGCATAAGGCTGGAAGCACACCAAGCTGAAACCTCCTCGTCTTTATTGCAGGTCTCGGAAATTTCTTCTTTCTTCACATTCTCATTTATTTTTTCTTTCTTTATGTTAGCTTTGGATCTAGTTTAATCTTTTGACTTTTCTGTTCCCAAATTGCGTTTTACTACATTTATTTTCTGTGTATTTCTTTGTAGCTCTTTCAATTAGGTAGCTTGAAAACGTAAAGAAAAAGCAAAGAACGGAGTTCTTCATTTTCTGGACTTATCAATGTCGGTAAAAAATAGTAAAATAGACTTTGAAATTTATAGAAAACCAACACAGTCAGATGTTACAATTCCGGCTTCTTCAAATCAATCATTACAGATTAAGCATTCCGTGTTTTATAGTTTAATAAACAGACTAATAAATATACCATTTAGAATAGAAAGTTTCGAAAAAAAATTGACGACAATTAAACAAATAGTCTTTAACAATGGATATGATCCAAAAATTGTGGACCAAATACTTAAAAAGCAATATAAAATTAGACTACAAAAAATGCTGTACAATGCTAACATCAATGAAAAAGAACATATCTTTGCCGCAGKAAATTATGTCAAAGGAGTTAGTGTTTGTGTTAAAAACAGGCTAAATAGACTCGGAATAAAAGCAATAGAGGTTAATAAGTGCAATTTGGGAGGTCTTCTAGTTAACAATAAGCCAAAATCCAATAAATTGAACAAAAACGGCATTTACCAAATAAAATGCATGCAATGTGAAATGATATACATATAGGACAATCAGGTAGAGCTATTAAAAACAGAATTAAAAAACATGTTGCGAATATAAATTCAAACAAAAGCACAACAGGTTTTGCTGACAATTGCATAAGAAATAACCATCACTTAGATGAAAACGACGTCAGAGTTTTACATTGCGAAAGGAAAGGTAAAAAACTGAACCTTTTAGAACTTTTGAAATTCAAAAAGCTCATCATCAGAAAAAAAAACATTTGGCAAATAAACAAATAGAAATTTCCACGTCCAGTACGCCTTTGATATTGCCGAAATTATAAATTCGACCTTCAAAACCCAAGCAAGAGATTTTACAACTATACTTTACAACTCCTGTAAAAAAGGGGACGTAAACAAAATTCTGCATATCTGAGTTTAGTATAACGCTCTTATCTCTTTGACAATGACCGTTTTGGTCGAAACGATCGTCAGAGTTATCTGATAAACAAGTGAGACAAAGCACATACGTTCGATCAGCTTGTTTCCAAGCTCCTAATTGATTCAGGATATTTCACAATGAATGCACTTTTGAATACATTCAACATATTTGTAGCTCTTTGTCTATTCTCGTCTTGAAGTGTCCCTTTTTCTGGAGTGTCAGTTAAAATCGCTGATTTATTTTTCTTCTTTCTTTTCTTATCAGTAATCTAACACTGTAATTGCTAGGCTAGGCGAACAGAAGTAAGCAAGAATATTCCTTGGAGCATCTCACATGGCGTACAAGATATTTCATAAAGATTAAAAACGAATTATTAGTAACCCAACCCATTAGGATGAGCAACCTCTATGCAGTTTGGGGGGCCGTTTTTAATAAAATGCTACTGTTAAGATACTCTAAAGAATACTAGCCTTGGAGGTATGAATTTCCACAGGCGTTCACTGCTAAAACCATAGTTACAATTTTCCCTCACTCTGCCTATGAGTCTGTATTTATTTGTTTTTTACTTTTTTCTGTAACTAATTTTTCCCGATTTTTGCACAGTCTGTAGGCTATTTTCATCAATCAAAATTGTAACGACCCAAAACAGACTTTAAATTATTAAAGAAGCTTGTAACGTCGATGGTCTTATTGAAGGTAGTGGCTCTACTGAGACTTGTTGCCTCTCGAGCTGTCATAGGAAATCAAATTTTGGGGGCGATATAACGGGAGCTGTATTTTTCTTCTTCAGACCTAGCTACTACTTAGTAGCTTTGTAATATTGTATTCGTAGGATTCAAGTACCTAGTTATGTGTATTCTTTGGCAAATAATAACGATACTTGAGAGCAAATTTTTACATTTTTTTAAATGCCTGCAACTTGCAAAAGCATCATATTCTCATTGCCTTCGAAGATCCGTATATTTTTTACACTGAAGTGTTTGAGAAGCCTATATGTAGGGTTTTCAATGTTCAGCATGGTTTGACAAGTACGAGCTATAAACAACAGTGTTGTTAATTGTCTGAGTATTTCAAACAAATTATAACTCTTTGATATTTTGGGGCCTTAAACACTCCCTTAACTCCCTAACTCCCTAAGTTTGAAAATCGATGGTTCTGCCTTCTCTTTTCAAGTTTGAAAAGCTCATATTTGTTACGTTCGCAAAGCCCATATTTCTGGATCCTCGGAGTTCCTTCAAAATATCGACGTTCCTCGTCGGAAAATTACCGCGTAACAAAAATTGGCCCTCGAGTAATTTGAAATATTGCGTCGTTTCGCGAAAAAACAAGCCTTTGTGTTAGATGCCCGGCGAATCGGTCCTTGCATATGACAGTGACATAGCGAGGTGTGTCCGTGCCTGAAAGAAATATCGTTGTGGAGGGTGGTGCTGATGTGGCCTAATAGAAGACGATTTTAATAGATTTGTCACTGTTAATGTTCGCCCTCTTGTTCGTTTGTTACGTTTTCGCCTGCAGCTGAAGGAGTCCTGTCGGATGCAGGTTTGGTTTTAAACAATTGCGCCTGGCCTCTTTTTTTAGGTAGTTGTGTTGGAAATACAGTTTAAAATCTTTTAAAAGAGAAATTTTTCCCATAAATATGTTCAAGATGTTGTAAATCGCGCTAAACATAACACTATCATATCATTAGTTGTTAATCATTTAGTACACAAGAGAAAAAAGTACGATAGATACCATTTAAAATAGTGGTAAATCACAAATCGCTTATCTTTTTCTGTAGATACTGTACAAATCTTGGATATAAGGACATTTTCAATGTTATGGACCAAAGGAAAGGAATTACCGTCCAAGGACCAATCCTTAATTAAAATTATCAAGACCTTATATTAAAATATAATATAGGGTCTTATAATATTTAGGTTCTAGGGGATAGGACATATAATATAGGATCGTTTTTATTATTACTATGTGCTATAATGGGGCGGTCACAATAATAAAAAATCTTTTTACTAATACCGAGGTTTCGGAGCCGCTTGTGTTCTTCTTCTTTCTTGACACCTTGACACACTTACTTATAGTAACACGAACATAGTTCAATTTTTATTACGTCGGAAGGATGTAAAAGAAGTTCATTAGTAATGGTGGTTATGGAAAGAGAAGTTTTTTAAATGGAGTAAATTAATGTAAATTTCTGATATGTTTGTAGCATTTTTATTTTTGTATAGAAACCACATCCTTAAAAAGGTAAGTAAATGGTATATTCATAGCAGGTTCATCGCATACATACAAATAATACATCAACCTTATCGCGCCCATAAGATTACCCGAAGTATAATACATAATAATAAATCATAATTAAATTAGTAAACTTACCTTACTATGCAACTTAAGTTGCCTATATATACACTTTTAAAAAGGTCCTCCATCTTATCATACCGGCAGAACAATATCTTCGTGGCCTCCGGTCCTTCGTAAAAAACGCTCATTCTGTGGCTGGCATCAGAAAGCAGAGCACGGGGACTGTTAGCCTTTAAAAATCGTTAACATTCTGCTAGAGAATAATAATTTCTTACCTGCTACAACTATTAGAAAGTTGCATCATTCTTCGGTACTTATATATAAGATTTGAACCATCCATTTATCTGAGGGTAACCTTCGACAATGGAGGTAATTATTTTGTTTGAATATTATACTTACTTAACAAATTAAATAGGGTCCTACGTACGGGCCATATCGTTGGAGCTCTGTTCACAATCAATTGCAATCCATAAAACGAATCTGGACCATCTAATCCACAGGCCCCTGTAGAGCCCATCCATTTCACGATCTGGTCACTTACATTGCAATCGAGGGGAACACGAAGGTATCACATCTAATCATTCCGGAAGAGGCATCCACCAGGTTCCTGTAGAGCACGGCCATTCCATCGTAGCGTAAATCTACGAAAATCAGAAAAGTTATAAATCATGGCACGGAACAGTTCATACTTACCATTTAATATTTCTTGTACTAACCATTTGTTTGTGAGTATACTGTAAACTCACGCAAAGCTTTGCTTGGGGAATTCACGGTTGTTTCCACATTTATTTTAATTAATACGTAATTGCAATATCCATCTGAATGTTATACCCGGTTCACTTCAATATATGCCGACACGACATAAAAAGACCGATTGCTTTATTTATTTATATAGTCCACAATCTAGATTTCCAATTTTAGGTACCGTTGTAAAAAAAATTGGTGGCGTCCTTACTTGATCCATAGAAATTTTGGACCCAAGGATCCCGCTCTACCAAAGAAAAGGCTGCCGTTAGCGTGTGTTACAGTAATTTTACGTCACAAGTTATGTATATCACTGAATCAGATGGTAGAGTAATTGTTATACCTGAACACTTGCTATACTTTGTGAAAGAAATCATAAGGGTTATCTTTTGTTTTATTAGCATTTGTACTAAATTCAGTGCGCCTGATTACAGCTACCAGTAACTTTTAAACAGTAAACAATTAGATAATTACATATGTAGTTATTTCTATTGAAAGTGAGCTTCTCTAGCACCTCCTTCAGTTTGAACCTTTGGGATACTGCTTTGAAAACACTCTGTTATACATAGAAAAGACAATAAATGATACTTTTTTAATAGCAAAATATGGATTTAAGTGTTTGAAATGTTTACACCAACACACACACGAAACTGTTCAAACAACAAGCGATATACGAATAGCCCCGATACGACCGGAAACCCTATATGTACTCCATCGGACAAATAGCCCGTGAAACGAGATTGGATGCCTGTACTCATTCAGGATGGCTCTGGGATCGATTTCAGGTCCTGGCTGCATGTTGCGATTTTTAAAAGTTCCAGGGTATTAAGAACTTCTGATTAGAGCTAAGAGCACACTTGAATTCCAACTTCGTACACTGGGCCCGCGCATGGTGCATCCAGGTCAAATCAGAACTGTCCACGGTCTGTTGATCAGGTACTTTGTTTTTGAAATCCACGCTTGAAATGGCTAATGGTAATGAGGGAAACTGAAGAGGGATTCGCATGGGTTAATCTCGTAGTTGCTTGTGTTAAGAAATTGTTTTCATCTGTTTTTATTTGACTTTTTATATTGTCCCTAAAGGGAGTATGTCTTTATTGGGTAGTATGATGTGGTGGGGACGACAGTTGTCGCCAGACAATTTAAATCATTGATATGCCCGCCATTATTCATGGTCACAATTTCAGGCTAGCACGGTCCACCCATGCGGTTCGCTCCGTTCAAACTGTCGACGACGTCCCATTCCTAAGATCCGACTTTTTTCCTGGCGCGCACTATATTAAATTTTTTTGTATAGTTGTAGATTATGAATATAATTCTACCAATGGAGTCCTTGTAATTTTTACTCAAATCTTCCTCCACCTGTTTCCCACTGCCTCTGCTCTCCACCAACCTTGTGTTCCTTACCTTTTTCAATATACCCCCATCATTTATTCTCAAGCAGTAACCCGACCCTTTCAGTCTATAAGATTATATCACCGCAGTTATAACCAGTTCTCGATAAAATTCGTATACTTATTCAACAGTTCTTCATGTTCATATCTCTCCCATTTTCATGTGACCAAATAATCATCTTCTGAGTATTCGGCCCAGCGAAGAATGGCTTTTACCACTCCTTTTAATTTTAGATCTACTACTTCATTGCTTATATGATCTCGTTCAACTTTCAACTTTTTTCCTCTTTGTTATTGAGTAACACTCTGTCTTTGAATTAAATGTATATCATATTTAACTATTGCTTTTCGCGTCTACTTTTTGTTGCAAAATTTCCTCATGTGTATGCTATTATATTAGTAACAAAGTCCTCGTGTAGTTTTTTTGGGGCAGAAAATGTCCATTTAGTTTATTGTGCATCCATCAGGAGATTTCCATGTATAGACCGACCAGAAATATTCTGCATTTTACTACGGCCCGATCGTAAATTCACATAACCCTAACGACGCACAATGGAGTATTTGTATTGAAAAACTGGTCATAAGTCACTAACTAAATATGTCAAATACAAAAAATAAAAGTTGTTAATTCTGAAACAAAAATAAATATATAGGAGAAGGCCGTGAATATTTTGTATGTTTTTGGTAGCAGGTGGCGGTGCAACTCGTCAGAAGTTGACAATTGCGCATGGCAAGTTTATTTGTTGTTATCGTTTCGTGTCAACTTACACTCAACTTACACTTACACACAACAAGTGAATTAGTGAATCTGTAATGAACTTTGCTAAATTTCGTAAAACGGATTGTTCTGCCACAGATGTGTATTACATAATTTAATAATCTTTATTGTCAGTTTATCTGTTTTCATACAGAAATGGAATTTTTTGAAAGTAACAAAATTTTCGGTAACGTTTTGTTAACAGAATTGTAGATTCCTTTTTTTAATATACTTCTGATATCTGTTGGGCAGTAATTTTTGTATTAGAAAACAGAAAAAAGATCGTACTTTCAAACTTGAAATGCGTTAGCTGCGAATATTTGCGAATTTTAATTTTGGGAGTATTTACATACATTTACCGATTTCTAAAATAAGCACATGGTTAATACAACGTTCAGGAACAGTTCAAAAACTCCGTTATATGAAAATAAATTATTTGGATATTTGGGATGGGTATGAAGTGGAAAGCTAAGAATAATTTTTTGAATTTTTTCACCCTACTTCATTTTTTAAGTTAATACTTCTTTTGGCGCACTTGGTAGCTATTAAAATAAATGGATAGGTCCCTAAACTGCCTTAGTACGTCACGCAACGCTTAATACGGTGTTGCCAATTTTACACTATATTTAGCGGAATTCGTTGTTTTTTTTTTTTTTAGCTGACAAAATGACAAATTGTAGACAGTGGATTTAGATACTTTCACAAATAACCGCATTTTTGTTTTATGTTGTTTTAACAGAAAATTTGTTAATTTTTGTGTTTCTTTGAATGCAGATTGCAACACTACATCCAAAAATTATAGATGTATTTGTTTTGATCATAATAAAGCAATTTTCAATAATTTTATGGTGGCAAATGTTGTTTTTAAGTAGGTAATTATCTCTTATCCTTACTTTCATTTACCTACTAGATACAATAGTGATAATTATAAAATGATATTTAAAACAAACTCAAGAATGTAAGCTTTAGAATTTTGCATTTCTGGATAATTTTCATTTTTGAACATTTTTTTCATAACATTTTATCATGTTTAAAAATAAATGGAATTTGGATATGTAAAAACGCAATATGGCGATCATACAAAAAATAAATACAAAAGTGTGTCAATGGCTCAAAAACAGTTTATAGAAAAAACTGATAGCTGCATTACTTGAAATACTCAATAAAATATTATCAAATATTAACATAATATTTGTTCAATATTTCCATAAAAATAGATTAAAAAATTATAACAAACAATAAAAAAATTGGCTTTTTTCTAACAAAAAAAAACAAATGCTGAACGATTCGCAATCTATTCGTTTTTTACTTGCATATTAAATAAGCCATTAAGCTACATAATTGTGCCTATTTAATCAGGTTTTCGGTATTCCAATGGTGAGGCTTCTAAATTTAACACCCTGTATATTTTTATAAAACTCTTTTTGTATCCTAACGGATAAAACTTCTTTTAAACCTAACGCATTAAAAGTTTATATCGGTTAAAGAACCATTCGACCAACAAATGTTTTTGGCCGGTTTCTATGTGCAAATACTCCTCTGTTCGACGCCCAGCTGTTTAGAATAGATTTGAACGATATCGATGGCATAGGCCTTACTCAGTTTTAAATATTTAAACAGATTTACCTGCAACCCACTTTCAATTATGCTCAAAAATATGTATAAAGAGCTTTAATTTCTGGTATTGCACCTGCAAACTTCCTTCAAGGTACTTACCAATGAACCCATTTAATCTCTTCTAATCCCTTCTTGTGCTGTGTCAATCATTTTCTTCTTGTGTGTCAACAAACCGAGTTCCCGTATTTCGTTTGTTGCCTGTTATTAGTTGTACAATTTCTCAACAAAACAGTTTCTTTCAAGACCACACATTTTATTTGCGTTACATAAGGTATGTTGTAATAAAGGCTTTGAAATGGGTGGATGTTTCCCACCAAAAGGAAGTTGAAATTAACGTAGAGGTTGTCGAAGAAGTCGAAATGGCGGCAGATAGGTTAAAAATATATAAATAATGTTAAAAATTATGTACTCGAAGAGTCAACTATCATTAAACGAAATCATAATCTTTTATGAATACATCAAAATGCAGAGGAAGGAAGTTGATTCATCGCAAAAACCMGTAGAATGATCAGAATTTCACAATCAACTGTGAGAAATATAGCTGTTAATGAAATCCAGAACAGAAATGTGCAAAAAAAACGTTGGTTAGTGGAGGGTTTTCAAAGATGTTCACGCAAATTTAATACGACGTATGATTTAAGAGGCAACATTAATAATCGATAAGTAAAGTAAATTACTTAAACCAAATTAAAAAAAATCGAGATGAAGATTGCCCAATATACCTATGCCGACAGAACTTGCTACGACACCCATGATTGTGAAAAAAAGGTTGGTGCGATAAAAGTAATAAATGCTTGTTGAATGTAACGGTATCACATGGTAAAAGCATAATTATTCTGCATGCGGTAATTAAAACCGGACTATCTGCTAAACATATGGACGATGCAAAAGTAGATTACCATGAACACATGACGGCTGAAGTTTTTGAAAATTGGTTTGAGAATAAATTGTACCCAAAGCTTCAGGACTAATGCAGTAATTGTATTAGACAATGCATCTTATCATTCTGCTCAGATTTGAAAAACTTCCAAACACGTCTTTAAATAAAGATGAAATAAAAGGTTTTATTTTAAAACATGACATATTATGAGGAATGTTATACAAAGAAACAACTTTTGTATGCTCTAAAGACAAAATGTTGTGATAAAACATTCCGAATTGATAGTTTGGCTAAAAAGCAGAGACGCACAGTTTTACAGCTACCGTCGTATCACTGTATAATTTGATCCAATTGAAACGTTTTAAGAATCATGTAAGGAAGCGCGCTACAGTCTCCCAAGACTATTTTAATGTCAAGATGTCATCAAAACCAAAATAAAAGCAATAAAACTGCAAGAGCCAGAATCTAGACCACACCAGGGTATTAAGTTCGACTTGCTGAAGCTTCGAACACACAACTGACGACACAAACATCTGTCTAGGAATGTTCTATGGTTCCTGGGTATGAATCGAAAAAATCCACGGTCATGCGTTTTTAATGAAGTGGTTACAGTCCAAGGAATTTATTTAATGAATCAAATTATAGTCATTGTTTGTGGCTAGGTCCCATCACAGAAATGACGTGTTACGTAACTAGGTGTCGTTACGTAGATCTGAAAATAATGAAGTGTTGCGGTAATGTTATGCTTTACGGGGCTTTTTTGCCACCGTCAACAACATGCAGAGAACGGAGCGTGACAACGAGCAAAGGAAGCTTTTAATTTTTAACACCTCGTCATGTGGAGAACGGCTGTGAACAGCTTATTTTAAAGGACGCGTTGATTGAGAATAATTACACTGTGCGGTTTGAAACAAAGAGAATACTGTATAGTTTCTCGGGTCCAGCTGTTCTGCCTAAAACAAAGAACAAAATAGCAACTGTCGTCCGGGTAATCTAATCTTTATCACAGTTCATAACGCCAAAATTAAAAAAAATGCAAGTTGTTTAAGAAAGATCTGCCTACCTACTTAAGTAAAAAATGAAGCTAAAACCTAACAAAATATTACTTTTGGTGTAAAGAAATTCTAGGTCTGGTTTTGGCAGGGATCATTATACATAGTTGATGAAAGTAGCCTTTTTAATTTGAATTGGCGGCGCTTGTAGAATGAATTAACGAAAATGTCCATTGAAGGTGTTGAAATAATTTTAGAGAGCAAGCTAGTAATCACAATTCCAGACTCAAAAATATCACTAACCTGCTCTTCCGTGGATACTTTTTTAGCTCTATATCCCACATTATTTTTCTTAATGAATCGTATCACAGCGTCATACTTGTCGATTTCCACTGTTTCCTTTAACTCCAAGCAAGCTCGTAACAGATTATTTAGGCCACCATGATGATGGGAAGTATTCATTTGACAGTTTTATAAAATAAGCAGGTATTACTGTTTCTCCAGTACCTTGAGCCCGTTCTCTATCTCGCCACTCACAAAACTGAAGGTATTCTTTTTCGTAATGAATATTTGATTCATCAGAAACCAAGTCATACAGAGGTTGAAGATTTGCCTCACGAACGCCGTACACAAACATCGACTAACGAAGGAAACATTGAAAAAGGGAAGGAAAAGGTGCTCGTAATAGATCGTCGTGTAACTATTGAAGAGATAGCTGATAACATGGGAATATCATTTGAATCAGTGCAAGCCATTCTACATGATATTTTAGACATGAGAGTGCTGAATTTTTACCAAAAAGAGCATCTTAAGTCTGTCGCTAAAGAATTGCTTGCTATGAGTGATATCGATATGCAACGCATCCTAACTGGTGATAAGACGTGGGTCTATGAATATGACGTCGAAACCGCACAACATTCAACGGATTGGCGCGCAAAAGATGAGTTGAAACCCAAAAAAACTCGTCAAAGTCGCGCGAAAATCAAGACAATATTGATTGTTTTCCTCGATTATCAAGGTGTTGTGCATTCTGAATTCCTTCTGACTGGTCAAAGAAGTAATGCTGCATGGTACGAAATTTGAGAGAGAAAATTGGTCTATTACGGCGTGAATTATTGATAAACAAATCATGACTTTTGCATCATGGTAATGCACCGATTCATACGGCTCAATAAACACGTGATTATTTGATCAAAAACAACGTTTATGTCATTATGTTTCTTTCCGGGCATAATGGCCGTGGTCCAAGAGAAAATAAACTTAACGTTTCWCCCAAAACTGTGTTGGGCATCATCAGAAAGAGAAGAAAAGCTAGGCGGTCGAGCGATCTCACCGACACATGTTACCTTCCTGTCATCCTGTCAGGTAGCAGAGCCAATTCCAGTTGTTCATCGGCCAGATGCGAACGACCGCCTAGCTTTTCTTCTTCTTCTGATGATGCCCAGCACAGTTTTTGGTGAAACGTTAAGTTTATCTTCTCTTGGACCACGGCCATTATGCCCCGAAAGAAACAATAATTATGGTAATACAGCCGGCCGTGAAAGCCTTCATAGTTACATTAACGTTTACGTCGTTCTGCAAGCTCCGTATTCACCAGAAATGGCACTATGTGACTTTTTTGTCTTCCCAAAACTCAAATTACCACTTCGCGGAAGCATTTTGAAACGATTGAAACCATAAAAGAGGATTCTAAGAGGGAGCTGAAGGCAATACCAAAAGAGGTGTATCAAAAGTGTTATAAGAACCAGGAAAAACGTTTTTATATGTGTATATTGCATCCGGCAGAGACTACTTTAAATTACTTTATATTAAAGGGGACGAAATAAATATTAAAAATAAACTGAATTTTTGCGTTTTATTTAAAAATTCTAGGTTAAATTAAGTTTACTGGAAAGTCACCTGGCCAGCTAAATATCGATATGTCTTCCGTATAACTGCAATTAAGATAATTATTTATTTATTTTTGTTATTCCGCTTATTTCTAGGACATTATATACCATTATTGACATGTTTGTCTGTTCCTATTTGGCACTGTTAAACCGCTACTTCCTTCCAAATTTAAAAACAAGTCCCCGAGACAAGAAGATAAAATTAATATTATTTTACTGAACTTAAGATTAATTTATGAATATTTTTACAACTTGTTTGTATATTTAATGATATCAGACTGTGCACATTCTCCATCAAACTTGCTGTAAAATGCCAGTATTTTGGGCTCAATAATTTAATTTTCCGCATTGGTATAACCGCGTCAGCAATATTGACTGCCCCCCAAGCTCGGACACGTCATAAACGTAAAAAACCCTCTAGTTTGCTTTTATTGCCATATTCCGTGCGATAGGCAGAAATCATAAATCAGTCATTTTACAGCCACTCCGGCTGAATCGCGTACATCAGCTAGGTAAACTTCGCGTTTTCTCGTTATTACCGTATCTATAATAATTACGGAGCTGGGCAACGTCGCTGGGTTTTGGGGGAACCCCCGCGGGGAAGCCAGAAACGACATCCGAACACGCCATTACGCCACTAGCGTAACTCTAGCCGGATACCGGGCCCGTATTATACGGAATTACGTCGAATGTTTGGGGAAATGGAATCGGCACAGGGCTAGTCCCGAATGGTCACGGTTACTATTGCGGCACGAGGGCCAATTTAAAATAATTACGACACTCCAACGAATTTTGGCATTTGTCGCAGTAAATTAGGATTTGAGAGACGTGTCGAGGAAAATATACGAGTACCATAGGTATGGAGCAAAAGAGGAGGAATGTTACTTTCAGACAACTAGTTTTATAAGAGCAACAGTTTATTTTAAAAATCTAATGTTTAAAGAAAACTTTCTAAATTTTCCTGTCCAACAATCATCACTATTCCGATTTGTTAGATGATACTGTCATCTGCATGAATCATAAACTGATTAAGAATAATCCATGCAATAACGTTATATAACTGCCTATATTTTTAGTACCTGCAGTCAAAATTTCACATAATTATTTGAATGTTAGGGATAGAAACCTTTAAAAATTTTCGAGTAACTGTTAAAGGAATTTCTTAAGTAATTTAAATATCAATATCCATTACGATTTAGTCATTAACACATTGTGAGTGCTTACTTGAGCTCAGAACAGCGGCCCCGATAAGTAACTACTTAAATACAACCCTTGCATTCCAAGTATCTGTTTGCTCCAAAGTCTAGGCCTAGAATGAGCTCTGATAAGCGGTTTACTACCTTGGCTACTGCGCATCAATTGCTGTGCCAATACTATTTTAGAACTAAGACTACTGTAAGGTAAAAATAGTACACTTGTAGAAATGAATACCCTCAATTACAAAATTGACCTAAAAAGAAGTGAAAAGTTGTTTAAGCATGTGTTATTATTATTATTACCTTATGACATGATGTAAGCTTGGACCTTTTTATATTGAAGTTTTAATTATGTGAAGCAAGTTCATCAAGTATGCAATAGTGTCAGAATATGAAGAGACTTCTGCCAAATATAGAACAGAAAGGCTCTGCCATATAAACCTTTGTAGCTATTTTTATATAAAAATTATTATTGTACAAGTGACACTGATAGGATCCATCTAAAAATCGGATCAGTCTAATAGAATTTGATATACCTTCGCGTTATCTACAAACCGCAAATATCTAATAAAACACTTATCTGAATCATATACTTGTTTGATCCCAAGTAACGTTTTAGAATGTTTAGTGGGATCGTTCTTAACCAAAACGTTCCTGACAAAACTTAAATCAACTGATCTGCTTGGGAGAACTGGAGCATTAACGTGGCTCTTCCTTATAGTTGAGTTGAAATTTTGAACATATATTTCAGTCGAACTAATACCATCAGAGTTTGCAACTTTCACAGATTTCTAATTCTGTTTTGAGGTGACTTGGTATTTTCTCTACTTCAAACGTTAATTCAATTGGTATTTTTCCTTCCAAGCTTTCATCTGATTCATTAAAGCGCATGTTCAATTGCCCTTCTTCTTCATTCTAATATCAACTTCAAACTTAAATTTTTTTCTTTCTAGTAACTTGCAATTTCTGTAGTGTCTTCTTGTCTGTATCCTTTTGTTTCATATTTTTCTTTGCCCGATTTGACTGCTTTTATAGTCCTTTTTGCTTTTCGACGCCTTCTCTGTCTTTTAAATTTTTCAAATCAATTTGGGGAGTAACGGTTTTTAATCCTAAACAAACTGTATTCTTCTTGACTTGCTAATGTTTCATACATCACAATTGCAATTAAATGTTCAAGATTTTTTTCGCATTTTTGCAGTAATAATCTTCTTAGAAATAAACTCAGCCCAAGACTATATCATAGTTCCAGCACCTGAAATCAAAATGACATCAAAAGAATGACATTTTCTGTGTTAATAGAAGAATATTCATGATAATTATTTAAAGATATTAAAGATTTCATCCATTCGTTTGCTTGAAGGCAAATTTTAAACTTCATTTATTATAAACATTTCTTATTTTATCACTAATAACGGGAAACACTTCTATCCTGTTGCTCTGCAAGTTAGCAGAACCGTCACGTTTGCATTTCCATGCCTACTGACAGTGTTTGTGTTCCGTATATTTTTGGTTTAAAATTGAGTTGTTCTAACGTTATTTTTAGTCATTCAAAATAACTAAACTTTGAAAAATGGGATTTCCATATTTTGCTGCTTCTTTACGCTCAAGTCTTATTTTGAAACCCAACTACCATTCTGTCTCCAAAAAAGTGTTGTTGAACAGGTTTAACAACCTCACTGATGTAATGACCCACCACTTTAAAAACCGTAATCATATTATTCTCTTAATTTTATGTGTTTACACAATTGATTCTAACTTACAGAAGATAGGGCTGTTGGTTTTCCAAATGCTTTCAGTTTCACACTTCTGTTTTGAACGTGATCATCTATGGTAGGTTTTGCACCAGAAAATCTTATTGAAGCCTGTGTTAGATTTTATGGCATCATCTACATCACAAAAGTATTCAGGAGTACAATTTTGCCCAATATTGGGCTTTCTTTAGTAATTGCGCACCATTTTACCACTATAAATAAAAGATTTTTAAATTTTTTTTAAAGATGTTAAATTTAGATATCTGGATAAGTGAATACTCGTCTGCGTTTTCTGTTGTAAAAACGCACCTGTTATGGAATCTATTACTGCATCTTTAAATGCAGAGACACCAAGTGTTATTGTGGACATATTTCTTCAACTCTACTGCTTGTATTGTAGGTACCGTTGTCATAAGTTGACGAATTAGTACAAATTTGATGCCTTGATGGGAATCATTGAAATTCGTACTTATTTCTTCATCAATCCAACTGGATGCCTCGCTAACGCAATCCAGACGCTTTAAAATGTGCAACATACGCGAACAATTACGGTTAATTAAAAGAACCTAGCCGAGCGCAATCGTCAGAGCTAATTGCAGAAATTATAATAGCGAAGCCAGCAAAAACGGATACTCGCACGTAAAGTATCGCCGACGGTGTCGTTACTTAGGGCGGTAACGAGTATCATTTGTTTATCTTTAAACCGCACTTAAGCGAGCTCGACGACCGAGAGCACACGGCCAACTTTAATAATTGCAGTTAGTTTGTTTAACAAGCAGTAAACAGATGAGCTGCAGCGGCCAGCACAGTTGGACGTAAAACGGACTGAACTGCGAAACGAATACGTGCTGTTGTTAACATGATTTTATATAAATTTGAGTCGTAATGTTGGAAGTTCATGGCGTGCAACAAAAGCGAACACGGATGTTTTTATATTTTATTAAATTTTTGTGGAATCTTACGTAAAAAAGGTTGCTCTGATCGGGATTCGAACCCGGACGTCCAGGTTTATTCCCTAACACGCTATCGCTGTATCATTAAAGTCCATCAGTTACCATTCTCCGCCAGAACGTTTTATTAGCGATAAAAACTGTTCATCACAACATGATGATGATGATGATGATGATGAAGATTTAGTAAATACACTGCATACACTATAATATAATATACTACTGCTCAGTTACCACAAGCGACAACAGTTTTTCAGACTATCACAACGAATGTCACAATGTCTAGATATCCTATTAAAGTTATTCGATATAACAAAAACAGGCGAGTTAACAATACCATTTGTTCTAGCATATGAACAATAAAAAGTGCCACCATCCCGGGAACCAAGCCTAGGTACTCTTATATTAAGTAATGCCAGCAAAGAAGGACAGTCAACATCGCCATGAAATACTTTAAATAAAAATGTTAAAACTAGTGCGTATCCTTCTAGCCTGCAGAGAACTAACGTCAACCATTTGCAGCAAGAGTGTATGATTATATCTTCCATGCGGATAATAATTGTCTACTCGATACGACAAAAACTGAAGAAATCGCCTCTGAATTCAAAGAAAATTTTCTCAATTTGGTTTATGTGTATTTGATAATGAGGATATCATATCAAACTGCAGTATTCCAACTTGAAACGAACAAAAGTAAAATATAAAGATTTCAGTACACTAATATTATTAAACGATGCTGAGTTGCTAATAATAAAACCTATAGCTTTATAGGCAGCTTTTACCGTTGAGTATATGTGACCAGCAAAAGATAATTTACAATCATAACCCACACCAAGATCTTTAACGTTGTAGCAGCGCATCAACTCGACTGCTTCAATTGTATAATTAAATACTAAAGCGTGCCTTCTAAGGGTAAAAGTGCAAACGTTACACTTGTCAGTTTAAGCGGCAATCTATTCACAGCATACCATCTAGCCACACGGTTAACCTGCCCTTGCAATGCTAAACAGTCATMCTCGCCGGAAAAAAAACAGATGATTAGATTCTAACGAAAGTGATAGATCATTTATATAGAAAATAAACAGTAATGGCCTCAAGTTAGACCCCTGAGGAACTCCGGAGGTTGCTAAAAAGTTGTATGATTTAAAACCGTTATATGTAACATATAATTTACGTTGAGTGAGATATGATTTTACTAGTTGAACAAGATATTCACTGAATCCAAGCTGCTTTAGTTTATTAAGTAGAACACAATGGTCCACCCTGTCGAAGGCCTTCGAAAAGTTAGTACACACTGCATTAACTTGACCTCTATTATCCATAATATTTGCAGTAGATTTCATAAACTGCGCTAAGTTAGTTACAGTAGAACGATTTGGATAGAGTCCATGTTGGTTAGGTGAAATTCAATGCTTAATTTCATTAAAAATTATATTATGCAATAACATCTCGAAAACCTTCGCAAAATTTGATAAAATTGCAATGGGGCGATATTTTTTTAGGTCAGAGGGATTCCCGCTCTTCAAAACAGGACACACTCTTGTAAGTTTGCAAATATCGGGAAATTAAAGGTGTGATAAGAACCCTCGAACAATCTTTAATTAGAAAGCTAGGTATTTGATCATCTCCACAGGTCATTCCATTTATGTTGCCGGTAGTAAAGACATCAGAAACAAATTTAGCGAAACCATTGACTATCTGGCGTGGATCATCAATTTTTTCATCATTCAAGAAACATTCATTAGGAATTCTCGACCGCTGTTTGTTATTTTGAACAAAAGCCCAAAAACTTTTGGGATCGTGACTAAAATTTGTTTGGATTTTACTAATGCAATAATTGTAAGCCTATGACATTTGTATATTTAGTTCACTGCGTAAACGTTTAAAAACTGATAATTGCTTCCAAATTTCTTGTATTTACTATGATGGTAAGCCTTAAGTTTTACAATTTTTATAATTTGAGGTGTACGTGACGACACCTCCTTTTAAATTTTTTATAGAAAGGTACATATTTATCTAACAATTCACATATTTTTTCATAAAACATTGTGCAAGCCATATTGATATCAGTATAATTTTGCAAAAAGTTCCAGATGGTATGCAGTAAAGCACTGTAAAGTTGTGGAAAATTAGCTTTTTTAAAATTGTAGGCTTTGTCATCAGAACTCATAGGAAAACTAAAAGATGCATCTCTACACACCTCAATGGATACTTCTAGAGAAGGATGATGACTGTCCTCCGCCAGCATAGGCTTACTTTTCCGCGAAACTACACATTTCACATCAAATATACACAAATCCAAAATTCGACCAAATGTATTACGAATCCTTAAGGCTAACTACAACGTCCATTTGTTGTTTTCGCACAGCAGTGACAATAACTCAGCACCTATCATCCTCTTTGCTGATTTCGTGAACATTCGGAGGTATCCCAGTTTTCATCCGCATCGCCGTCGTAATTTATGCAAGGCGCAGCGTAACGATGCAGCCTGCATGTATAAATAATATTTAGAATCGTCTGACGGCGAATCTGCGCGCGTTTTTACCGGCGTCTCTCCAGAGGGCGGACGATGCGCGGCTTTGTTGCACTGAAATTGATAAAGTGGTTTTTGTCTCCAGCTGAATTATGATTAATGGCCGTTCCGTTTGTACAATCGGTTCCGCGGGCTAGGTGTCCCCCAGGAGTCGCGAGGAGCAGGATTGGACGAGCCGTGGAAGTGTGATCGATGAAACGGGATGTTTGTTCGAGACGGACATGCCTTCGGTATGTCGTGTCCAGAAATCGTCCGTCAGCAATCGATAATTTGTTATAGACAGCTCATAACTACATGAAATATTCAAAACCGGCCCGTATACCKTTGTGTGTAACTTTATAACTTCGAAAACTGTAGGTCTGAATGACAGTGTGACAATCATTATGAAAGATCTGCAGTGTTTTACTACTACTAATATTTTGTATAACAGGGTCTGAGACGTACCTAATTTTAAGCAACCAACGTTTTTTTTCCTTTCTGTGATCACCATTTATTACCAACCTGCATAATAGGCGCACACGTGTCATCAGATAAAAGATCCGGACCAACAATCAGGCGATTAACACAAGAAAAACGAAAACGAAGCTCACAAAAACCCATCATACTTATAGGGGATTGCTACTCTCACATACGGAGTGAGAACCAAACTACAGAGGACAAAACCAAAATAGGACCAAACACATTCCTATAAGGACAAACGAGGATGGAAGCCAGCTAAAAAATATCGCTCATCTATTTAACCTCATTAAGTGGAACAATGGCAATGGTAACAGCAAGTCACAGATAGACCACATGTTGACGGATGGTTCTATAAAGGCAAAGAAGATAAAAGCCAAATGGATTGAAAACGTACGATCTGACCACAAAATGGTATATACCTACTTAGAAAACATAACTACAATTACACAAAACACAAATGCGACGAGTGCGATAAAAATGAAAAAAAAAGACATTTGTCGGGATTGACAACTATAAAGAGAACAAAGAAAACTTATCATAGTGCCCAAAGGCAGCACGAAATAGTAAATGCTAGGAGTTCTTTGAAATAATTCTCGAGAAGCCAAAAAGCGAGCGACTCAATACACGTTCAAATATTTGAAAAATACCGCAGAGAAAACAACAAATACATCCCAGTAGAACACTGGATACAGAAAATGGAAGGCGATAACAAGGAACCGGGAGTAAATTTTATTGATGAAAGAGATCCCTGGCCGATGAGCGGAACATTAACATTCGATGAACTAGATCGGATCATAAACAGCATGAAAAAACAATAAAGTACCACGTCTAGATAGGGTAAACAACGAACTAATAAAATATGGACTAGAAAAAATAATAAAACAAGAAATGCATAAAATAATAAAAACAGCTTGGCTACTAAATGAAATTCGCCAAGATTGGAGCACTGCGGTATAGTACGCACACTTTGTCCTCTTAGAACTAGAAAAGTACATCCCGGAAATGCCACAATATCAAGCAGCTTTGTCAGAAACAGATCAGTGGACGATCATATATTTACGGTAAGGCGCACACGAGAAGAAAAATGGAGAGAAGGTCTATAGACTTAAAGAAATCATTCGATATGATAAATCACCAACCTGTACCAGAAACCCTGGCAAAGGAGAAGGTCCACCACTACCTAATCAATAGGATAATGAAGTCCTGTTTGCACGAAGATACAACGATACAGTGGTGTGGTCAAACAACCCCGATAAAACAAAATAATAGAGGAGTAAAGCAAGGATATGGGGTATCACCAAGAATATTTACAATTGTCCTAGATGACATCATTCAAAAAACAATGGCACAACTAAGAAAATATAACATACAAGTAAATAAAATTAAACTTCCGTTTATACTTTTATATGCGGATGATCTAGTGGTAATAACAGAGAATGAAAAAGATTTGACCGACTTTTTAAACGAAGTGGAGGATAACCTTGCAGAAGACGCGGGCTAACCATAATCTACAACAAGACTACTATCATGATAAGAAATTGTGACAGGTAACGTATACAAACTAGGGAGTCAAAATAAGCAAACTTAACCGTAGAGAAACAGTCAAAGAGAAAACAAAAGCCGCGCATAGAGCGACAAGAGCTATACTACCATTTGTAGAGAAACACAAGCTGAAACGGAGCATCTTAAAAATATATACACATCGATAGTCCAAATGTGATGTTACTACCAAAGCTAACAGAGGAAGCTTGAAAAAAACGCAGAAATGAATATCGCGCAATTGTTGGTCAAAGCTGTGAAAGAAACCGAAAATAGAGGGACAACAATACTGCTAGAGGAAAACACAATCACAGAACGAATAGAATATTGAGGACATGTTCATAGGAGAGCATATACTACAAAAAGCGTGGAAAGTGAACAGCAGCAAGCTCAAAGTAGAACGACCGTGCGCTATACGTAGAGAACTACGGTGGAGAGAATCAAACCTAATTGAAGAAAAATGGTCCGAAATCGCAACAGACTAGAAAACAATGAATAAGGAAATCCCAAAGCTGTATACAATCTCAGACAGCAGCTCGTCCGAGGAAGAACGAGAACGTTGCAGCCTAACTAAGCTATCATCCAACACGGAGGCGAATAAAAAGTATCCGCTAGTTGGATGCACCCTCAAAACCTCCCCATTCCAGTCCCCAAACTCCTGTAACATGCGATGTGTGTGAGCCCACTAGCAACAAGCGTGTTATCCCTCCAACCCAACGTAGACCTAGCCAGCTGGGCGGTATATCGGCGAGTGGCAGAAATGCCTAGCGTACATACGCTGGTTCAATCAATCAATCGATCAATACTGTGACCATTATTTTTTATTTTTAGATGTAAGGTAGGTATATAAAAGCGCTCTGACGCACGATTAATTCCACGAACAAATATACTACAAAAATGTTATAGATCTGTTTTTGTTGCCTTTTATTCCCTTAATTTGTASCCACTTTTACTATTACCCACTATAATCAGACAGTAGGTAAACGTCATCTGTCTCTATAGGTAGCGCAACTAGCTGCGCTCCTACGATTGCCAAGAGATATTAAACGTAACAATTTGTGCAGAACGTTCAATTACTCAAACCAAACACGCTTGCAGTTCTAATGTTGACATTGCATCTCTTCCTGTACCAACGGGCACGGAGGCATGTCGTCGCTAGAAAATTGATTTCGCTGCGAGGGCTCCTGAACGCAGTCGGATTCATTGGCGTGATAGCTGCAAGGAACGCTCTGCATACGCAAGAATGTTTCCGTGGTAGAACTGAGGAGCAGGCATTAACAAGCGACAAGTTGCTTTTTATTTAAGACCGAAACCGGTGCCGTCAGTCGACTTGCTCCCCTATATTTAATATTGAATTGTGAAAAGATTGGTTTTGTGAAAACTTTCTGTCTGACCATTCGAGCAATTTAGACAAGTAGATAGCCGCGATAGCTCAGTAATATATCATAGTTTCTTAATACCATTAATAATGCTTCAAAATGTCATAAAAAAGGAGAAGTCAGGGGTCACCTCACCTTGGTGTAGAAGTGTCATCAGATCGACAAATGAATAAAATCTTGCATTGACATTTACAGAACCTGATGTGATATCGTTCATTATTGTTTATTTATATTATCACAAAAATTTAAATTTATTTTTAATAAGCAAGATGTATCGATTAGATAAAACAATTGTAATAACGATAGCGGTTAGATAAAATCTTGTCTGTTATCTTTCTAGTATTGCTATGCTGCTTGAGTGCAATCCCTAATACCTATATTTATTGAAGTCAAAGAAGCGCTTATAAAGCTTTTAATAACAAAGTGCTCGTCACCACAAAAGAATGGATAATGGTAATGCTACCTAACATATTGGTAAGCGATTCAAAGGAAGACACCAAAGGCTATATTATTACAAGGTGATCTATACAAGCAGTCTATTATTAAAGCCTTAGTTGTGTTTAGCATAACTTTAGAGACGCATATTAAAAGATCTCTTCTTCGTCAACGATGTTATGATGACAGATAGTAGACATAGTAAACCCACTCAGTCCATTGGAGGCCAACCTTTGCGTGGATAAGTTGGAAAAAGTAAGCCTTGGAAACAGCGCCAAAGGAAATTTTGGCAATCTGGAGTCATGGTCAAACGCTTCTCCGGAGTTCCTTCTACACCTAGACAACAGGCATCCAAGCATAAAGTTTACAATTAAGAGCAAGAAAGACGGTGCTGGCCTTCCTTGATGTTTTAGTTACAAGAAGGATGCAACTAAGCTAATACATCAGGTTTATCACAAACTTAACCACAAGGACCGCTACCTGAACAAAGATTCCAACCACCATTCTAGTAAAAATCAGGTTAGCGAGCAAAAGCAAATAAACAAAAGATAAGAAGCTCTAAAGAAGGTATAATCTTTTTCTATCTAGCTTTTTGGTGCAAATTATTTGGCCAACAAGATGAATTTCAAACATCTGCGCGATGATCACACAATTAAGTACCATATAACTTCAGTTTAGGAGCCGCAAAACTACCAGGATTACATACTTGAATACAAACGACAGATTTTGTTACAGTTTCCAAACAAATACTTAGGATATCAGAAAGTACATGAATCTTTCTTGGTGAGTGTATTAATATGGAAGTCATTAAGTATACATATACCAGTAAGCTTGTGAAGTACGTTATTTCCAGTCTGTTATTTTTTTACTGCTTCTTGTGCGTTAGAGTCGTATCTAGGATTACTTCAAAGTATTTTGGCGAGAAGTTATGTTTGAGAATTATGTTATTTGTCATAACTTGAAGTTGTTTTGTCTTCTGATAATTGCTGATATGAAAACAAGTTGTGTCTGTCTTCAATGGATTAGGGCAGAGGCCCCAGGCTTTGAAATAGCAATTTGTAAGGTTCAGTCTTTATTTTGCAAAACCAGTGCCATTTGGTCTGCATACACAAGTTTTCTCGATTGAGTTACGGGAAGGTTACTTATGTAAAGGTTGAAAAGAATAGTCGACACGACCGATCCTGGTGGAAGACCATTATTCAAAATCCTGAATTTGCTACTTTTCTATCCCAGGAACACTCTGAATTGACGTAGGGACAGCATTTGTCCGATAAGCTTCACAGTCTTTTCACATTTCAGAGTGTTAAATAAATTGAAGATCAATCTATTTTTCCACATAGTGTCATAGGCAACTGGTAAGTCAATGAACACTACTCCAGTTTTCAATAGTTTCTAGAAATCAACTTCAGCATTTGTTGTTAGAGCCAAGGCTTGGTCACATCAGTTTCTGTTCTCCCTAAAACCTGCTTGTTCATTCGGGAGTGGGTCTTAAATAATAAGTCCTATTCTCTGGTAGAGTAATTTCTTTAGTAACTTGTAGCAGACACTCAGGAGGGCAATGGGTCGCTAATTTTACACAGTAATCACCTTTGTTTTCTGAAACAAACTTCGGAGCTTGTAGTTTTTAGTAGTGAATTGTTAATTCCTTTCCATTTGGAGACTTTAAACACAACTTGCTATGTGTTAATTATGGTTACAACGCTAGAGGTGAAAAACGCAAATTTTAGGGAAAACTCAGCACAACAATTCTGATCGCGAAAAGACAGTCAGAACGAAAATGCACACAGTGAAGACTCTTCTCAATAATGAGAGTTATAATTTCTTCCTAAACTGCCTGCATAATTATTAGAAACTGCAATACGCTAAAATCAACAAATCACAGGTAGCCAGCTGAAAGGTCTCCTGTGCCTTTTCCAAACCTTTCCCTCGGTATTACTCAAAACAAAGGTGCGTTCATGCTCCACCGATCATCTCCGTCGACGTTCTTATCTCTAATTTTCTACAAGGAGCCGAATCCTGTGTGGTATCCGTGGTAATTGTCCCGATAACCCGTCTAATAATAAAACTGATGCGGTATCAGAGACGCCCGGTCGGAAAAAATTATTCCGGTTGCTACACCCGGTTTCGACAATCTACGAAACGTCAGGTCCCATCGATGTCCGCTTCGCATCTCCGGCCACCGTTCTGAAAGCATTCCTACTGCACGTCTGGCTGCACACACCTGGATTATAGACATCTCCGGGGGGCCCTCGGGGTCTCTTTGAGCGGCCCTGTTAACTTTTTTGAGGACCAGCGGCGTCTAATGAAAATATTTTGGCGAACGGTGCGGGGTGTGTGCTTTGTGCTTGAAGTGGGGTAGAATTGAGGGGCCCTCATGTAATAATGGAGTGTCGGATTTTTTGCTTACTTCAAGAACAGAGCGACAGAAATATTACGAATTTGGGTGGTATCTCGTCATATTTTCATCATTTGGTAAAATATTGAAGGTCAAATGATCTTGAATATCCATCAGTAACTTTTTTTGGTGTTCTGAGCCCATTTAGTTTGTACCACCTCATTGGGTGATTGTCTCCGTAAAACTGATATTACCTCGTAAAACACTGCGTATACGAAATCATTAATAGAGTAACAAACTGGCCAATTTTTTAAATCTTATCTGTTACTCTGAAAAGGTTCTATCAACAACTTTTCAAATGTCTATAGCTATAGCAACCCTGATTCTTCATTTTAAATGTTTGCAAGATATATTTGAAAAGCAGAGGTCATTTTCTCTTTCAATTTTTCAATTGTCCTGAAGGATATGGGCTGGTACTGAGAAGCCATCTGTTTTCTAACTCTATAAATGGAATTATTTTTAGGAATTGTATCTGCTATAGGTAGCAGACGTAACATTAAAGTAAGCCCCAGCTCTACGGAAAATAATACTTTCAAATACTTAACATCTTTAGTAGCCATATTTGTTTAAATATTTTTCCCGGATATTCTACGATAGTTTCCAAGATTTAAATTCAATCCACCCTACTGTTTATTGTAACCATCTGAATTGTATTTAATTTTTTCTACCAGAAACTTTTCAGATCAAACAGTATCGTAAAGTCTTACTGCATTAAAAATAAGCTCAGTGCTTAAAAAAGAAGGATATTGTATAGGATACCAGTAGCTCAGATTTTTACACTGCGTAAAATCCTACCTGAAAATAGTGAGTACCAAGTAGAGTCACTTGTTATTTATAGATCTTAGACAGCCACATGACAAAGTAGTCTGGTCGGCCCTTTTTCAAGCTTTGACACAGTTGGGGGTAAGTGCTAAGCTAACAAGACTTGCAAAAGTGACGCTTAAAGGTACAGAAAACAAAGTAAGGATAAATGGAAGAACATCAGAAAAATGTGCATTTAAGAGAGGTTTAAGACGAGGCGATTTTGTACCTGAAGAAAATAATCAAAGATACCAATATTTACACGTCAGCATTGGTGTATCATAAGAGGCATCAATGCATGGCTTTCGTCGAAGATGTCGTTGTGATAACACAGAGAAAAGCAGATCTAGATGGTGTGATAGATAGACTTGAGCAGACAGCAGCAAGTATGGGCTTGCAAATAAACTAGTCCAAAACAAAATATATGAGATGGGTAAACAAAGAAAACGTGAAAACACAGCCAATAGAACTGACATCGGAGGGAGGGAAAATATACAGCTGTGAGGTGAACAGATTTGTGTATCTTTAATAGAAAATATACAAACCCGATAGATTGCAGGTATTACTGTGTCTACTCTTTAGATCAGGTATTAAAAGATCACTAAACAAAACTTGTGGATAGTTTGGGAAAGGAAGTGCATTAATGGACAACGGGAAAGAACGGCAAATGAAGAATTAAGTGAGCTGTACCAAAGGCCGAGTATAGTGTCAGTGGTGAGGTGTCAGAGATTTAGGTGGCTAGGAGATATCATGAAGATGAATAGTGATAGAATGCCAAGGCTCCTACCGGTACATAAAATGGGCGAAGGAAGAAGGGGGGAAGACCGAGAGGGCATTTGAGGAAAGAGAAGTCTGGGGAAAGGAAAAGAAAGCACTAGGCTAGGAACAATGGAAAAAGACTGGATTTGTGCGTCTCGCACCTCAGAAGGAGTACAGTGCTCGTCTTCACTTGACATTGTAAAATGATTGTAATTTTTTCGTTGTTGATGCGTCTACGTCACGTTGATAACGTAATACATTTTTTCGATAGTTTGATTAATTTAATTTTGTGGTTTGTAAATCAAATAAAAAATTATATATAATGTACGCACGAAAAACGTGTTTCGAGCTCATTGCTGCAAATCGTGTTTTCGTTTTTGGTCATTATGGCATGAACAACCACTTAGTACTATTTTTTATACTATATTGGTTGTTAAAAACTCGTATTTTTGGCGTTAACTGCAATAATGAATAGACTGATAATATATCTGTGCTAAATAGAATGTATTGTGAGCGATGCACAAACTTTGTTTGCTGAAGTGGATATTTGTTTTTCAGTTGCTGGACATAACCAAGGAAAGGACTTTACTACCTCAGTCATCGCTGGAGATACAAACCTTACACCTTGTGAAGGTATGTACGTTTTGTACGATATACTTATTCCACATTTCTAGTGAATGATTTGATATTTATGTGTTAGCATTCTTTTCACAATGCGTCCATAGAAGCATAATTTTCTGGAGCTGCTTTGGCTGTGAAAAATAACCAGTTTCACATCCGTCGACCATCTTCACTTGTAAAACTGCGAGCACTTACCTCGTTGCAACAGTTCATGATGTAATGTGCAGGAACACTGGCGTATCACATTTATAATAAGAAAGGTGTATTAACAGAAAGTAATATGCATTGAGAGTCAAAGTTCTCAGTACCTACTATCTAGGCTGAACACTACTTTGATCAATTTAATCGGTATCTGTACCCGAGGAGCCCAAACAAGGGCGAAACTAGTCGTGGGGCCCGAATGGATTTAGCAGAGCAGATGTATATTTACAGAAATTAATGTGCAAAATGTACCTAAAAATTTGTGCTGTTGAATCAGAAATTAAATTGTGGTTAAAAAGTCAATTTTCCATTGCCCTTGATATCCTCCAAATATCATCAGTAGAAAAAGATTTTTCGAAGAATAACCTCTTTCCAAATTGGCTTTCGGGAACACAGCGTTTAGGAGGCACATACATTAGATATAGATATAGATTAGGCATATCATGATATTTGAGGATTTCTTTATTGAGTGTATATTGACGTCTCATAATTAGAGGAGTGTCAGCCAAGGTAAATTTGTAGATTTAATAGTTCCATAAATGATCCTCATTGTATAGTGTAAAGTGGTTAGTCTACTTTAGTGACATGTGCACTATTCATCCAAACCGGCCAACATTATTCCGCCGATAAATAAACTAAGCTCAATGATATTCACAGCGTTTTTGCGTTAGCACCCCAAGTAGATCCAGCTAATTTATGCAATATATTGTTACTTGTCTAAAAGTTAAAGACGTGTCCAAAGTACTACCCAGGGCATTTAAGATTTTGTTTGAGTTTTATGTCACTGAGAACCACATTTTATTAATTGTTTTATGACTATTGGCCAAATGAAAGCAACAGACTTCTGTTTTCAAAAAATTTAAACGCGAACACTACTTTTCAAAATAGATGTTCATAGTTGTGGTAAACCGTTTATTAAATACTTCTGTTTGCTGCTCTATTCATCCACGAATACCCTAATTCTTCGGTTAGAAAGCAAATTTCCGATGAGGCATACTGAACGACCGTATGGAATTGCTTTATATAATTTATGAATTAGTCCGTTTCTCTAAACTGTACACCATGGGTTACAGTAAGGTCAATAAAAGCAATATCGGTTTTCAGTTAGCGCTGGAATCCTTCAGAAGCTTGAAACAGGTACCTAATAAAGAAATAGTACGAAAACTCTAAGCTTCATTCACAGGTATTATCGGCTTCAAAACAACGATGACTTTTTCTTTTTGAAATTCAGATGGAACCCGACCTGAAATAAGAATGTCACTGAAAAATTATAATAACCAGTTCAATATCAAACTCCCCAGATTTTTTATGAATTCTGGATAGATTCCGAAAAACCGGTAGCGTTTCGAACCTTCATGAAAGAAATAGCCATCTTTAGTTCCTCCACATTGCAAGGCTTCGAGATAGTTTTTAAATCTTCGCTGCTTATGCAATGTGTTTTTTCAGTTTTCGAGTTTCTTCAACACTTAGCTTAATTGTATTTGATATATTGACAAGTAAAGAAGCAATAATATTTGGAGAAAGCTTTGGCACCTCATAAGATGGTTATGTTGTTGTAGTTTCCGATGCAAATTCCAACTATTTTGACTTGAATATATGAAATTCATATTTTCCACGTGCTTATTCAATTTTTCTTTTCTTGAAACGTTTAGTTGATGCAAAGATTCATTACCAATAGCAGGTTCGGGAGAACGTTTATAAATCTTGTACAATGCACTAGATTCTTTCGACCAGCATGGAATGTAATTTGCATGAAAACCCCGAGGAATAGTTCTTTTCGCTGCTGCTTTAACAACTCCAAAGAAATGCCATTATATTCGTTGTCTTCATTAGCCCATAACAGTTGAAATGACCACCAAATATTGATGCGTGTGGTAACTTATATCTTGGTTGGTGTAAGCAGTTAAAAAAAAACAAATTGGGCTATACAAGAATGGAGATAAATTGAAACTTTCTGTATGTCCTCTTTATATAAGCTTTTATTCTGTGGCTGCATGGGTTTCTCGTAAAAGAATGTCATCCACCTCCTTTTCTCGGGCAAGGCGGGCAAGGGATTGACATTTATCCATACAAATACCATCAATATTCAGTTGCAGAATTTTCAAACCAGGTTCAAGTCAAAAATAAGATTGTCCAGTAGGTTTAATTGGTAAATTGGAAATGGTTGTGACCGGGAGGATTTTGTGGATCGGGTCCGGTCCTCAGTGTGATGGTTACTTGGAACTGCATTAATACTAAATCCAGGATGGTTTCTTGGTTAAAAACTACAAAAATTAAAAAGTCAGAATGATACAAATAGCAATTAGGTGTTTGCTATGTATTTATATTTTATTAAATTTCATATTAATAGGTAGCATCTAATCCACAAAACAGCTGTGACAACTTATAAATTTGAAAAAATGGATCGTAAAGTGTATTTTTAATATTAAAAATGTGAATATTTAAAGGGACAGCAAAAACGAGAACATATTGGCCGTGACGTCAGGTGTCTTGTAAATGGCCGCCTGTTTACATCTGGGGTCAGCGCGTCAGTTTGTTGTTTGCGTTCATTTTGTGACAAGCGAATTAAGATATGCCAAGAAAAAGTGAAATACTTATGAGTTATGAGTTCTGAAGGCATGTTCGTTGTTATGAAATTTGTGTACAGCGACGAGCAGTTCAACGCGGCGGAGATGAGGAACGTAAAAGCAACAGCATAAGTGAACTTTTTATCAAATTAACGTAGCACTGATAATTTGATCACAGTGGGTTGTTGGAAACATACTATTTGTAAACATAAAAATGTAAGGATCAGAAATGTACCCTAAACTTGACATTTATTTTAGAGGTCAGAATAAATATAAATTGCCATTTATTTTCGGAGCTCTTGCGGCTCGTTTTCGCTTTGGCTAACAGTCGAATATATCGGGAACAACGTCGTACTTTATTATAACATTTCCCTCTATCAATTAAAACGCATATAATTTTTCATATCCTTTTCAAGCTATAACAAATTGGAAACTGAATGGTAAACACTTATAGCCCTAAAAAGAATAATAAAACTTACAGTAAGAATTAAGATGATCTTCACAACAGAAAAACAAACTTTGCTATTTCGACATATCACGTCTAGGGGCCTTAAACAACTTTTTCATACGTTGATAATCTCGAGGAACGGTTACAAAAATTTTGTTAGCTGTACTGACTGAAGTACTTCTATAACCATGTACTTCTATAACCATGTACATGTTGTAAAACTACACAAATCACTTTTTGTTGCGACCTCTTACACCGTCTTTTCAATAAACACCACAAAAAAGCTTTTCCAATACAAGACTGATACTACACCATTAAACAGCACGCTCCTCGGTAATGTTTACATGACACTTGACGTCACGAGTTGAATAACCTTGGATAGAAGCGTTTTGGCGGTGACTCCTAAGATTCGAATTTCAGACCTGAAATTCTCTACCTATAAATATTTTTTTTGTTTTTTCTAACATGGCGTACGATATATATGCACTTCAAGATTAATTTTACGTAATTTTCAAAAAATGCGATAATACCCAATTTACTTGCTTTTTTAATCACTGTGACACAGAGACTAAACAGAAGAAGCATCCCGGGTCTCCACGACCCAGATACATATCAACAGGCCCTAATATACTAGCGTTTTGATAACGTAGCAAAACGATTTTAAGTAATCAACTAAACCTTCATCAATCGGGTCAGCTGTGAATATCGTACAAAAGCGGTAAGCAAAGCGATTGACCCGTCTCTGTCAGCACCACCCCTAGCAGATTTCATTATAAATCACCGTTCTCTCACACATCCTGCATGATTAACATGTCCGATGTCTGAAATGAAATTGTTCAGGACCATCCTGAAATTATTAACGCCGGCCGAGGGGAAGGCAAACAGCGCACGTCAGCGGTGATGTGGATTGACTACTTATTATTGTTTCACGACGTACTGGAGAGTACTCGTCGCCGCACTACATTATGCACATGCATGTATTTCGGGAACAAGAGTGGTTCATCAACGATTCCGGTGCTCTAAGTGTTAACAGCGTTGACCAAATTTGCTATGCAGTTCGAACTACCTGCGGCGGATGGGTGTAAGTTAATTTGCTGAAGTTTAAATAAATATGGGATGCATCAAGTGAGAGAGTCGTGAGCTTCACTCGATACATAATGGAGCAAGATGTACAAGGTGATGTGTGACCCAAGCTTCAGTTTTTGTTTTTTTTTATTTTGTTACTTATATATGAACAAAAAAAAAAGTTTTAGCCTTCTAAAGATAGATTTTTTAATGTAACGTAAGCTCTTAAAGATATTTTATTCAAACTTCACACAGCAGGGTTTTCAATACTAACAAATGAGAATCCGCGATTATTTATAATATACGAAGTAGAGAGCGCTGTGTACGAACACCTCACAATCTTATTCTTTTCATTACTCGCTCACACAGTGACACACGCCAATAAAATGAAACAAATAAAACATACACAATATGAACGATTGTTAAGACAAGATTAAATAAAATCAATTGAAGAAAGCCCAACAAGGAAGGGGCCGAAAACGTAGTGAAAAATACTAAATAATTCGTCACATATTATTGGAACCTATTCCCACAGAAAATAACCAAACAAAAGTTCCACATAAACCAGTACAAATATAGTGCATAACAATTTAAGGGTACCACATCTCACCAGTTCAGGACCTGCTGCTAGCTGACTTTTTAAGAAGAACCAGTTTTTGTAAACTTATTTTTGAAAAAAATGCACAAGGTAGTGTACTATTTATAGACGAAACAGCTTTTTCAAGACGGGGAATTTTTAATCGAAAGAACGCCCACATATGGTCCGATGAAAACCCAAACCACACAAAAGGGCGTCATTTCCAGCATGAGTTCAAAATTTACATTTGGATGGGTATATACAGTTAACGATCATCTTGTAGGACCATTCGAGCTGCCGAACAGATTAAAGGATTATTAGTTTTCGCTTTTTAGAACAGTTTGTTCACCCTTTTGGATGGTGGTGCTGCAGCTCATCATGTAGCTATGGTGGATTGGACGTTGGGATTTAGTTCAGTCCGGAGGTGTTTATCGCGTTAAATTTGTACCATATTACATACTCCTTATTGCTGTCCTGATGAAGCCCCTTACAAGTGCAGGCGAAACGTCGATCTTATTCCAAAATCAGACTCGGTCTAACCCAAAAACGCTGAGATTCCAATCTGGTTACCTAAGTTTAGCAATATACACAAATAGTGGGCCGCAAACCGGTTCGATTTCTGATTGGGCGCAAAGTGGTCCGATGTAAAATAATAATAATAATAATAATAAATGTTCTTGATTTGAACTGATGTTGCTACTCCGGTAACCTTATACACCTTTTGTTTGGCTGTTTGTGTCGGTTTTCTCCTCAATTCTACCAGATTCCAACAACAACACATCGTCCTACGCAACCGAAATCGAAATTTTTGAGGTCGCCGACATTAGTTTTCCTTTGCGGAATGGAACAAAGCACGAAATTCGTGCCTTTCCAGGGATTTTTCCCCGCCGCCCGTTTTAATCGAAATGACGTGAAATTCCAGCCTTTGTTCATCACCAGACTCACTCTCGGCCTGGTGTTTATAAAAAAGTGCTTCAAAGGCAATATAACGCAAAGGGAGTAAATACGGGAGCCGCTTTGCGATTACCCTTTGTTTTTGTTTGTGTAGGTATAGATAAAGAAAGAACTCTAAACAGATTACCAGCACTTGAGCGTTGATATCGTTTTCAGAGGAAGGAAAATTTACCACTCTGGTGTAGGAGTTGAAATACTGTCTGCTGCCTACGTGCGTTACTAAAAAGCTAGGTGGAAATTCAATATCAAAAGGACAAAGGAAGTTCTTAAACGAAATGTGAACAACTGAATAGGTTTTCAAATTAAGTTGTGTCGGAGGTATGAAATTGAAATCGAAAATATCCTTTTGGGTTGGAACTGAATTACTGGAAATCGTTGGTGAATTAAGAAATATCGGCAAGCCGATAGTGCGTTAGCTTTTTAAATAAAGTAGGAATGAACGTTGGTAGCATAAAAGTGAACAGTCATTGGATGATACAAAAATCTAAATTGAAAGTTCATTACCGCCTTCAAAATAAAGATATAGTTATCTATATAGTTATGGTTATAGGTATAATGTTTGAACTTAAGTAGCTTATTCTATACTGCTTTGATACTAAGGGTGTGGACTACGTTTTTGGGCAACATTGAAATAGTTGTTTTCAAATGTTAGTTGAACCTGGCAATAATCATAATAGGAAGAAGTCAAGAAAAATGGCAGGATAGTATGTAGACAGCAATAAACTAAAAAAGGCGATTCTGATGTCAGCAATAATTTGAGAACCTACATGCTACAGTTCCCAAATTTTGAAAGCACATTCTACCACACCTCATCTTGCAGACGCGAAACCTTTTTTTAACAAAATACCACTACAAGTATTATTGTAGTAATATATTCATTTCAGTGTTTTAATACCAAATTGTTTTAACTTGGATTTTTAGCTCCATAGATGCAAAGATAATGTTGTGTAGGTTTGATAAAACTTTGAAATTTATAAAAATCCTGAAGCTTTCTTTTGTCTGAAGACATCTGTTTGATTACACTTTCGAGTACTTGTGCCTATTCGCGCAGATTAGGATAATCCTCTTATTTTTTACTAAACTCTGTCAAATGGTTTTTTTGTATTTTTTATAGGTATGCTGCTTTGATAAAATTGCTTACAAGCCGCGTTTAACTTAGAGGGTACGTATCCTCAAATTATTGCTTATACTATAAACACCCAAAATCAGGTATAAGTAAAAAGTAGTTTTATTTTAAAAATGAATGTTCGATGTCTTGCTCGAAAACTGAACAAGCCATATATATAGGTACTCTATACTTCATTATTGAATACTCCTTACACAATGGTGTATCCCATAACAATTTAGAATATGTGTGTTCTCATAATTTTTTGCCTATAATTTCATAAAAAATCAACGCCCGGTGGTCATACTTAAAAAATGTTAAATTTTGTCTTATTAACTGCTAATGAGTTTGTATTTTTTATCTTGTATTGCTGTATAGCAGATGAAGCTAACGAACAAAATTGTTTTTTTTGCGCTTGAATAATTGATATAAATGGGAAAATAAAGCTAACATTCCTTCCGACGAAATGTATATACCTTTAGTACAAATGGTATGTTGTCATAATTAATATTTAACCATGTTTTATTGAACAATTTCAGTGTAAATTCTGTTTAAGTATTCGTAATATTTCCTACAATTGAGTTAATCATATGAGTGCAGTAAATAAGACATTTGCTTGATTGCTTGTTCTATTTAGTGCATTTTTGAACTGGACACTTACAAAAAATAACGTCTGTAGAATTAGTTCAACTAATGGACGTTAAAAATTATTTCCATCTTATACTTCTTAAGTGTTAATATACTTTGGGACAGTCCTGAGATTCATAAACAGGTAAACGATTCGAAATATACTGGACTGTCATCCAGCCAAATTATGCTTTCATAACCTATGTAGTCTACCCCGTTAACAAGTATAAACTTGGAACATATTGTCATGAACATCTGGGTGAAGATCGTTGCACGACCACTTTATAGTGTCATAAATAAATTTAAATAAAATTTGGGGTGTTCTAGAACTTTTTAGACTTAAGTTTAGGTTTTATAGCTTAAGGGTAGCTAAACCTCAGGCAGAAGCATTGCACCATTGCCCTTGGAATATATAATGATCATTCCTCGTATTTGGCAGTTTGATCCTTAGATATATTTGCCGAAAAAGGATCAACATCTTGCAAGATTTCGTATTTTGTTATGCGTGTTGACTTCGCAGTTAACGATTTAGGCTGCACACCTGAAAAAATCGCATGTGATGAATGGACTGATAGCGCACACCGCTCCAAATCGTGTGGGCTCCATTAAACTTTAATCACGTCGATTTCATCCCTTATCACCAGCGTGTGAACAGAAGACTCACATTCGACGTCCAAAAATAGTGGCATTAGTTGGATTTTACACGTATTAGCCGGCGCATTTCGCCGATAAAGGCGAAGAATGCCAGTTTAATCAGCTTTTAACTGCCCAGATAAGCCCAGTCTAAAGACTGTTTAGTGTTATTGTCGCTGCAGTTGCCCGACTGCAGTTATTCTCGCTAAATTAGACGTTTTGCGATTATTGCGCGATCTAGAAACGGGATAACTGCCGCAGTCTGTTTAGGGGACGTAGTTTTTCCCATTTCCAACGGATATGGGAAACGACGATCTGCTAAATAGATCTGTTAAAAAAGTTTGAACCGGGTGAGGATATGCACTCTGCTGAAAGAATTAATGAGAGGGAAGATCAAAATTCCTCTAAAATGAGTGCATGGCGCAAAAAGTAAATAAATGGAAGTTTGATAATCAGCTTGAAAGATGGTATGCTGTTTTGTATAACATGAGCTGGAAAACACGTTAGAAATGGAATAGTATTGCTTTGTTCTCTTTTGTCATCTGCAAATGTCTTCAAATATCCTAGCAAAAGTTTTACTTTCTCACTCAAACAGAATACAGATATTTTTTCTATGAATTATGACAGTTCTAGATAAAGGTATATTTATGTCTTTGGCTTATCTAGGAGCGTAAAAGATAAAGTGCGTTAAACTTTGCTGGAAGCCAGGGAATTCAACCTAATATCTTCCCTAATTGACTGTCATATATACATATTGTTATGAATTATGGTTTGTAATATTTATCTCAGGCAGAGCATTCACAATCGAAAACCACCGCAAAGGCAAGATGGTTCAATTGAATTTTTTTACTGACCATAGTATAATGCTCTAGAAGGAATTGTAAAGAATCACTAATATATTTATTATTATATCTAAATTTGGCCCTTTTATAGCAAAATGCGTAACTATTTGGCATATTTATCATCATAATAAAAATGAACGTGGTAAAATTTAGCACATCTAATAAACTAATTTGATTAAATGTAGAAAAAGAAAGAAGATATCACACAGGTTCAGATTCAATATTCAATATTTTAAAGCTACTATCAATTCTCAAAAATAAAATAGATAAGTGCCTCCTACAAACACAGGAGAAATTGAGCTCTTTAATATTGTCGAAATGTGCATAGGTCAAAGTTATTTTACGTTTAATGGCATATCCTAGAAGCAGGATGATGGAGTGTCAATATCTTCACCGAAATCTTGGCGTTTATGTCGAATTTTGAAGAAAAAGTCCTTACAATGGGAAATGAAATTATGAAGAGTGTACTATTCTGGATCAGATTATAGGTTGATGATGTGTTTAGCACATTTTCAAAAAAAAAAACGCTGCAAATGGAATCAATACTTCCACATCCAATTGTCAAAATGACATTTACGTTTTTATTTCTTATACTATACGAATTAGTAATCAGGTTTTGAGCATTTTTTCTTTCTACACATTTTTTCTAAAACAAATAGTCTTCGTGATAGCAAAAATATATACATATTTAAAATCGTTTTTTTCCAAATAATTCGAAGGTATTAACTTAAAAAAAATTACAAGAGCGCTTTCTGATCAGAAATTTGATTTTCTATATAATACCAAAATTAAAAAAAAATCGTACGAGCAGGGTCCAAAATAGGTTTTTTGGAAATATTTCGAAAATGTCAAAAATTTGGATAAATTTTCTAAGACACTTTTTGTGAGAAATTTTATTTCCTCTCTGATGGCATATATTCATTTTTTTGAATATATTAAATATATTCGGAGATATTTAGGAAAAACCGTTTTCTTTAAATGACGCATTTTTGCTAATATCTTCTAGACAGTTTGCTGTACCAAAAATTTATAAGAGCTAATAATACTCGCAGTTATACTACTAATCACATACTAAAACGAAAAAATATAAAAAAATATTTGCACAAAGGGTAGTTACTCCCCAATTTCGCCCCCTTTCCGATACCCTACTTACGCCACAAACAATAGGTCGCTTTGGGTAGTTGAGATTTATACGTTTGCCAAATTTCAAGTTCATATATTAAGTCTTTCGAAAGTTATCGTGTCCACAAACAATACCACAGACACACAGACAAGAAATTTTTTTTGCTCAAATTTTGTTTTTATTGCGTTTTCGACCATTTTAAAGCGAATGAGCAAATAGAAATTTTTGAAATTTTTTTTTCGCGATACAATACTTCCCATGCATTGGATGTGGAAGTAATAGGCTCTATTGTCCGCGCCATGTCACACTCATCATAACTCCCGAACGGCTCAAGTGAATGGGCTTGATGATAGCTTTTTCAGTAGACCTTTGCCTAATGATAATCAGCATGTACTTTTTTCTTAATAAAACTAAATAAATTTCGACGATAAAAATTAATTTAGGAGGTCTGTCATAAATCTCGTCAAGCATAGCATATATAAAACAATCGGCTAGTTTTCAAGCTACCTTATTGAACAGCATTTTGATAAAATAGAATAGAAACTTTAGTAGTATAAACTCGGGTCATCTCAATTACAGAAACGTTTCATCTAAATAGTGTACGTACGTCATGGCAAATTCCGAAACCTCAGGGTATAAAACTKGAATTATTTAGGCTTTTTATTTTTATATACGAAAGCTGTTACATTTCTGTTTAGCATTTAAGGAATAATAAATGAAGTTGCTGCAATAAAAGAAAGTTGTCTTTTTAGAAACCGGATAAGTTAATTAATCACACGTTCAGTTTTTCTCATCCCTATCGGTATATTGTGTTACTTTATCCAATTTTGCGACCTTCAGTACTGGAGTAATAAAACTTTGACAGATTTGGTAATTCTCAAATATTATAAAATTTTTTTGACAAAAAATATTAATCGACGGTATCGATTACATTTACTATCTTTGTGAAACAAAGAACAAAAAACAAAATTTTGTTTTCTTTTGTCAGTGTTTGATAGTTTTTTTTTCTCCGAAATCATATTATCTTATGGAGGCTGAAAGCATTCATCATCCTTTTATAAATATTTGACTTTACAGTTTACGGCCCTGGTCGTTTTTACCGATTGCAATTTTTGTATGGCAGCTGTGAATTATATTTAGTATGTTTTAAGTCGATGAAGCTTTTGAACTTAATTATCTTGACAACTTTAGAGCTACTTTTTCTTTGAACTTATTACCATTCGAGCATCCTTAAAACAAATATCCGTAAAAAAATCAATCTCAATTTCACATTTTCCTTTGACTTTTCTCATCCTTTGTGAGAGCTAAATCTAGCAAGTGCACCAGATAAAGTGCGTTAAACTCACCGGATAGCCAAACATAAATTCCTCGAAGAATCTGCTTCCGCGCGACTTGTCCGGAAAAATCCAAACAGACATTAATAAATCTGAAATTTCATAATGCATAACCTCCGTCGCCAGACGGAATTTGTGCCGAATGTCTTCGACCTGCTCGGATGATTTATGTTAGTTCCTGCGACGGACTTTCCCGGAGTCCTCTAACCGAACGGAAGACCCAAAGATATTTTCCGTGGTTCCGGAGGGGGCGACATCATCCATTAAACGTTGAGCTTCTTGCGATTTTGGAATGGGGAGAAAAAAGTGTCTGGCCCAAGTTCTGGAGATTGTGCCACAATATAGGCATTCTACTCGAAAAATTAATGCCACATGTTCTTATACTATCCAATCATTTTTGTCAAATCTCAAAAGTAACGAAGATATAGGGATTCAAAATTATTTTTTTTTATTTTTGTTTAATAACATTTTTGTCTTTGTATCGATTATCTTCAAATTCGATGCACATATTTTCTAGGTAATTGTGCAATTCTTGTCCAAATTTAAAGCAAATTCTTCAATGCCAAATGGCTTAAACTGCCCTTGGCTTTTGAATTATCACTCAGAACTTTTATATTTGTGAAGTCTAATATCACAGAAACTAAGTTCGCTGAAAAAGTTTTAGAAAAGGTTATGTTGTTACATTTCGATAACGTAAGCTGTTTTCGAGACAAAATAAAAGGAGACTTCTTCTTTTTTTCCACGATTTGCAGTGTGCTTTGTTAATAAAAGCCTATTAAATAATTTTGACAAGTTGGCCAGCACAGTACTTTGAATTCGCGACGTGTGCGATACCAAGAAAAAAATTAACATTTTATTCCTACACAGAGAGAACAATTTGTTTGGAAGAAAAAAAATATATTATTTACGGCAAACAAATAATTTGTTTGTATATGGCGAAGTAAATGATTTGTTTGTTTCAAACCCTCAAAATTCTTGAAGCGGCTAAAATAACATTTATTTAACATAATATATACAAAGCTTTATATTAACATTTTAAACTATTGAATCAAGAATAATCATTTCCTTTGTAGAACAAAGTATTTGTTTCACTAAACCATGAAGATGTTTAGAATAAACATATGATTAAATTTGACTGAAACAAATATTTTTTTTTGGAATCAGAGAAGAGGTAAGTGATTCTCTGCATACCAAATAAATATTTCTTTGCTGTAAAGATATCACTGATTTAGTCCAATGAAGCAGCTGTTTCCTGGAATCAAACAATTGTTTGATTGAAAGAATTCATATGCTCAATTCAACATCTCTGCTATTGCAGCAAACTGCATGTGAATTTTAATGAAATATATATTTTTTAATTAGATTGTATAAATATTGTATTCAAACAAGCCCTTTAAACATATAAATAAATTGTTTTTAAGTTAAAGAAATAAATTTTGATTAACCCACTTCGATATGTCTATGTATTTTATGCAAGTGTATTCCTGTGGCTTCCTGTTTTTTATAGAGCGTATAAAAGTTGTTTCTTGTAATTAAAAATGCAATATGTTACTCAATTCAAACAATTATTTCTTTGTATCCAAAAACAGATTGTTGTATTTAAGCATAATTTATTCTGTTTAAATACATGTTGTTTGCTGTAACAGCAGGTGTGTTTGAGTTGAACATTTAAATAGTTGAATAACAAAAAGAAACACTGATTTAACGAAAGATATATTTATGAGAAACAAGCACTTACTTTTGTTGTAATAATTCTTCAAAATTGTTTAATCGTGAAAATAATATTTTATTCGATCAAATAATTATTAGGTTACTTGAACTCGCAAGTTCTTACAAATAAAATTTGTTTGTGAAGATAAATTTGTTGGGCGTAAAGAAATGTAAGTCAAACAAATTGATTTTATAAATCCAAACAAACAGTTTTATCTGTGTACATTTTTCTTAAATTAATATGAATAACAATAATAACAGATACACCAAAGCAGAACTACGTAATATGCATTATTACTACGAATTATCTCGTGATAATTCTCTTGAAGCAAGATTTCCAACTAGAAGGATACCACAGTCCCGGCTGTTTACTACCATTCACAGAAGACTAGGCCATCAGTATGGATCATTCAAATCTAGATTGTATGATGTAGGCCGTAGACGAACCACTCGAAGTGTGGACACAGTAATCCGCTTTCTAAATTGCACTGAACATAATTCAAATACGTGTGTAAGATTAATTGGAGAATAATCCAAGGAGTTCAGTGCATGTATGAAATACTAAAAGAGCAACAGCAGTACCCTCATCATTACCAAAAAGTTCAAGCTTTAACTCTTGAAGACTATATTACTCGTGTAAACTTTTGTAACACTATTATAAATCTACCACGATGACAGAAATTTAATATATTGTATTCTTTTCACCGACGATTCTCAATTTGAGCGAAAAGGTGTATTAAATGTTCATAATGAACATTATTGGAGTGATAAGAATTTTCATTTCGATGTAGAACGTGGTTTCCAAAACAGGTTTTCTATTAAAGTGTGGGCCGGCATTGTAGAAAACTATTCTATTGGAAAAAGAACCTCTTCAATTATGTACAGTGCCCTGCAAGGTGGCCTATGGATTTTTTTTATTTTGGGGCTAAAGTCTCCTGTGTATAAAACTTCGGTTCATAATGTTGAGGGACTACGACTAAGAATTGTTGAGAACAGAACATCGGCCTATTAGCAAGAGTTCGTCGTAATTTTCTTAGAAGAGTGCAATTGTGTATTGACATGGAAGGAAATTTGAAAAGCTATTGTAAAGCTTAAATTGTGTTTAACTGTACTAAAGTTGTAAATAAACTTGAGTATTTTTTGCAATAATTTTATCAAAACTGCCTTGATGTAAATACACTTTTATTACCAAAGCGCCAAAAGTCTCCTTCTATTATGCTGAGCTGGGTAAAATTTTTAAATGGGTTTTTCTTGAAAACTGCTTATTCTATCGTAATGWATCGAAAAAACATTTTTAACGGTTCTTTATCTTAATCTCTGTGATATTAGGATTTATAAATAATCAGAAATAAAAAAGTTCTGGGTGACAATTTAGATGCCAAAAGCAGTTTTGGCTTTAAAGGATTTGCTTTAAATTTGACTAAGAAAAGCACAATTATAGAGGAAACGTTATTAAACAAATAATCGAAAAAGTAATTTTACACCCTGTATCTTCATTATTTTTGAGTTTTGACAAAAATGGTAGTAGAGTAGATTCACTCCCTTCATTTTGCTCATCGTTTTCGGACACCCTGTATAAATTTACGGGACATAGTCTCTGATAGATCGTGGTTGTTTATAGAATAATCCGTATCTCGAAGGCTATATATACACATTCATGAGGTCATTCTGGGCCAAATAGACCGTTTTGTAGAAGGGGTTGCATTAAAATTTAAATCAATTGTAACAGCAGCACTTACGAGTAATATTATATAAACGTCAAACTTATTATACAAACATAGAATTTTATTATCGAACATTGAACATTTAAATGAAATTTCTACTTAATTATGTAAAGATGGCTGAAAATGGCCACCTCTATTATTAATGCAAAGCTGGAAAACACGGAACACGTGACGGTTTCTCGGTCACTTTTTATTTAATTTGTTCTTTCGATTAAATTATCCCCGCTTTATGTCATTACAGACAAATCACGTGTTTTCATGTGTCCCCAAAAGTGGCAATCGAATGAAATGAGATCAGGTGACTTCGCACGGCAAATGTCGACCTATCCGTAGATCCGAAAAATGCTCATTCATAAATGCTGTAACTGCTCTGCAGTAGTGTCGGGCTACACCAGCTGATTTCACGCGTAAGATCCAGTGTAACATATATATTCCATATGACGGTGATTCCAGCAAAAAGTTTAGGTAGATTTCCCATGTAAAAAGGTTTTCAAAAACAAATGCTCCCACTAAATGGTTTCTTGTGAGAAAACTAAAACATTTGGTGAGAGACGGTTTTGGAAATTTATTTTTATATTCGCAAATTGGAAAAAAATATCTGTATCATATCTTCACAGCAGCATTTCTCACAGTTGTAAGCATCGGATAGGGTTGAATCGGTTAACAATATATTTACAGTAGATTCTGCAATAAGAGGTCTATTTTGGTGTCCCACGTTAAACAATTCTTTTAGCTTCACTGGGGTCTAGAGGTGGATAACCTTTTGTCTATTAATATTAGTCGACGTCTTCCCCAATTTAAGGTATTCAACAAGTGCTTGCTGCAGTCGCAAGAAACAAAGTACCAGCAGGTTTAACCTACATGACACACTCCACCAATTTTTTTGAGGTGTCATATTAATCGGTAAAAATGAAATTGGCTGGTCACATTTTTACATTTGCTTGTTTACTTCTTCTTTCATTTTGATTGCCTTTTTTATGCCAAATGATATAATGGTTAAATTCTTTGGATCATAAGGGATGCGATGGCACCAAAAATGCACATGATTCTATTAAAAATAACTGAAAAACGTTTGATGACGTCTTATATCATATCCTCCTGCTCTGATTCAGTCGTGTCAAATAAAGCTCTGTTTAAATTTAAGTTACGTGTTTCAGCTTGTTTTGTATACACCAAGTTGTCGCATCTTTTCGTCTAGATTCGAAGCGTCACGATTTCATTCCGCGGTAAACCCAACTAAGCAAAATGAATTGATCAATCGAAAGGGCTTCGGAAAAGATTCGGTCTCATTGTTTCGCCACACACTCCCCTTTGTCCCGACATCGCCCTTTGTTGTCGGCACGCCACCTCCAGCCGTTCCCGAAAACAAACCGCGAGCGTCTGATTCCCAGCAGCAAACAAAGACGTCGCGAGTGATGGTCCGGAAAATGGAAAGAACAAGAGCAAATATCAGCCCCGAATCCATTGTCAATATGGACATTGAATTTAATTTGCGAGAGGCGCGCTCACCCTTTCCCATTGTTAACAACAATAAATCTGTCGCATCGGGAAGCAATCGACGACGGTGTAAGCGGAACTGAATGGGAGCTCTTCAGCAAACGGAACGCGGCTTGTTTGCTTGTTGCGGGAGGCGGCGGCAAGCACAACCTGCTATCGATTGCTCCGGTGGTGTCGMACAGCTGGACAAAATTCCAATTTATGTTTAAGTGACATTTTTCGAGAATGTTGAATTCGTTTATGGTATATCCAAAAACCAATATTACCATCTGGGAATGGTAAAAAACAAAAAATTTTCAAAATTATTATGTTGCTTTTTAGCCCTATAAATTTAATGATATTCTAATTCAAAAACCAATGCAGCCCTTAAGGCATGGGAGACATATGTTGAAGAAATTTAAAATTATCGTACTGAGTATCAAATTAAGTGTTTTTCGGCCTTGTGATTTCATAATTTTTGACTCTATCAAAAATTTTAGAAAAAGCATTGAGTAGTTAAAATTAGGGAACACCTTGATAAGTTTAGTATACTGTCAACTACCCAATCAGGCTTCAGGTCCGGGTATAGCTGTTCCACTACGCTTCTTGCTGTCACAGACGAAATTTTGAGATCTATTGACAAAAACAATCTACTTGTTTTAATCTTGTTAGATTTTTCAAAAGCGTTTGACACACTTAACCATGATACCATGTTGGCGGTGTTTCATTACCTTGGTTTTGACAGTGATGCTGTGGCCTTGATGAAATCGTACCTATCAGATAGAAAACAACGTGTAAAAATTGGTAATAATTATTCTCATTTTACTGCTCTAAAGAGAGGTGTCCCACAAGGTTCCATTCTTGGACCACTACTGTTCATAATGTATACTTCSAGGTTACTTAGATGCTTGAAACATTGCACTAGTTTTGAATTTGTTTGGTAGAGCTAAAGTTGTAAATAATTATACAGGTGTAGTAGAAGACAACATTAAAATAAAAAATCAACCTTTAATTATGGTAACGTCTTATAAAAACCTGGGTGTCACTATAGATCGTGAGTTAAGATTTAAGGAGTTTGTAAATAGAATGATAAAAAATGCATTTGGAAATTTAAAGCTGATTTATTACAATCGCCTGGAACTTGATAGCAAAACGAAAAAGTTGCTGTGTGAATCATTGGTCCTTCGTAGATTTGATTTTTGTGATGTGTTATATGGACCTTGTCTGGATTCGGTAGATAGTAGTAGAATTCAACGTGTACAACATTCGTGTCTCAGGTTAATTTTTGGCATAAGAAGACGACAGCATGTTACATATAAATTAAAGGAAATCGGTTGGCTCAACATGAAGAACCGAAGGGTGATTCACGCGGTGTGCTTGTACTATAGAATTATACAAACTTTTACTCCAGCGTACCTATATTACAAAATTAGTTTTCGTACAGATGTTCACAATGTTAATATTAGAAGAAAGGACCTCATTACTGCACCTCCTCACGTCACTGCTAAATTTGAACGTTCGTTTACTTTTAATATATATAGAATATGGAATTCTCTCCCTCACGACATCCGAAGTCTTTCGCTACCTGCCTTCAAAAAACATATAACCACACTCCTCTTGGGTCGACAATAGCTACCGCACCTAAATTATCTTGTCCCAGGCATAGTTAATTTTTTCTTAATGATTATTATTCATTATGTTCAAGATGCTATGTGCTTTGTTGTCTCTAGTCATCTAAATTTTTCTAAATGCTCTTTTGTTGTTATTGTTATTACTATTAATGTATTTAGAATTTACATTTTGTGTCTCTAATTTTAAGTTTCAATTATACACATTTACGGTTAAGTTGTAAAGGAGCATGCTGATTTATCAGCAAAGCTGAACTTCGCCGTTTGACAACATTTTGTTTCTTTTTAGTATTTCACATAAATGTATCTATTTTCTGTCTATTCGTTGTCAATAAAATGTATTATTATTATATATTATATTGATTATTAGCTCCAGGGGAAAAGTAAAATTCACAATTACGTTTTTTTTAATCCAAAAATTGAAATATATCTTAGAAGAAAATCTCGAAATTATTATATTGGCTATCAAAACATAGTCCCTAGAAATTCAATACCTAATGGATTTTGCAGAACAGATGTACAACGCAAAATTGTAATACTAAATACAATAATACCTACTAGAAGAAAACTAAAAATAAATCTTTATCCAGAATTTTATTTTATCGGTCGGGTTATTCAGTATCAAACTGGTTTTCACTGTCCTCTTCTTTAAAATCATCGGAACCTTTCTTTCCTTTCAAATCTTTTACGTCCACGTCTTCTTCTTCTAGGGGTTCTTTCTCAGCTTCCGTAGTTTTTCATCTACAACTACTATTTCACTTATTCTAAGTATTCGAGCTACCTTGTATTCTTCCTCGAAGGAGAAATTAATTTAATATCTGATCATATTTTATTCTTAGAAGGAAATCTATTTTGTCTACTATTAGCATTAGTCTGTCTTTGGTATAACCTATGTGTAAATTTTGCTTTATTTCAGACTCTACATCAGATGATGGTTGTTCAATAGTCATTTTGGGTAAAACAAACAGACCATTTTTCGGTACACCTGTCTGGCTCAGAACCTGTATTGTTTTCATTATATCGAGTGAGGATAAAGTAAGCATAAAATTCAAAATAAGGGTTATTTGCAAAAATTAAAAAAAAAACGCTGAAGCAGGTAACCCAATATTTAAAGAGAGCTTTTACTTTGAGACGATTGAAATGAGACAGACTTATTCTGTGATGAATATATGACGTCATCAAATGGCTTTTTAAATAGAAGCATATGCATTTTTTTATCATTCGAGCTCTCATTGTAAAGTAATTTCACTATTATGTCATTTGGCATTAAAAACATAAAAAATGCTCACAGTTGAAAAAAATTTACACCTGCATTAAGCGACATAGAGAAGTGGGAAAACAAATGTTAAAACGTGGTCAGTCAATTCACAATTTGACACACCTAATTGATTAACACTTTATGTTCCTTCCGACCGCAGTAAGCACCTTGTTGAGTGCCTTGACTTAAGAAAGACAGCTCCAAAAATAACAAGAACGTTGACTAGTATCAATAGATAAAGAGTAATCATCTGTAGGTTCCAGCGAAAATAAAATAATTCAGAATCTGCAGATGCAATCTCTAAGTCAACAACAGGACATTGCAATCGAAAGCAGACTTTGTAAAAATACAGCATGATCAGTGACATTATTCAAAGAAGTACTGGTACCGTCAGATACCTGTGCGGGTAAAATTGGCAGAACAATAGATGCGCAATAGCTCAGGTAGCAAACCACTTATTTGAGCTTATTTTGGTTTAAACTTCCCAGCAAACAGATACTTAGAATGCGAGGGTTATATTCAAGTAGTTTTCCCTGCTTTATCGGGGCCGCTGTCCTAAGTTTAAACAAGCACATACAATGAGTTGGTTGTATTTAATGGCTTTTAGACTTTCAAACATTAAATCAGATTAAAATTATGGACTTTTTTCAGAAGATTTCGAGTAACTGTTAAAGACATTTTGAAAAAACCCCGACTTGCACTCAATTGAGATGATGTGGGCTGCAACGGAGCACTTTGTTGCAGACAGAAACGTGGACCTCAATATAGGCAAGGTCGAATCGCTATGTGACAAATTTTTGAATACATTGTCAAAACAGCTACAGATTTATTTCTTGCTGCCAAGGAACTTTTACTGGACTCTATATGTGACAGTATAATAATCAGTTTACAGGCCGACTGTGGCAATGAAACTGACTTTGATTCGACTGATTCGGACAATTCCGATATTGTATAGATCATATATATAAGTATGTGTGTATGAATATATGTATGTACGTCTAGTGTTAACACAGGGTTTCTTCAAATTTTAACATCTCATTATGTGTTGAATGGTAATGGCAGTTAGGGTTAAGCCGTCTCTGTACCAGAAACGTTGTCCCGATGCAGCGCGTATCTGCTTTCCTTTTCTTTTTGAATGCGTTATCATCTCCCTGATCTACGCGGGTATCCGCAATTTTCACCCGCACAGATATCTCACAGTACCAGTACAAGTTAAAGAGTATATAAATCTGTAGAAATTCTAAAGCTTAATTTTAATATGGATACGGAAATTACGAAACGGGTAAAATTTAGTACGGAATTTTGTAGTTTTCTTTCGTCACATAGTTGTATATTTGACAGGTAGATCTCGATATTATTAGGTTGGCACAGTGGCGATTGATTTATTTACTTTAAAAAAAATTGTTTGAATTTTGTGTCGCACATTTAATAAAGGTTCTGCATTTGACATAGAATTACAGAAGTAATGGAAACGAGACTTTGACTTTTTTTTACCAGTATTTATAGGAGAGACAGCTTTTTTTCTCCAAAACGTATAATAATATATTGAGATTAMGGGTGAATATTTAATATAACTGTTCCATGTAAACCGCAAAGTTATAAAGAAAGGGGGTGCCTCAACTTTAGCTGGGCAATTTGKCCATATTTTCGGATCGAAACCTGCATAAAATATCAGGGATTGTCTGATTTCAATTTTTTAAATGAGAGCGTGTATAGAAAGAAATTAACTCTAAAAATAGAGTGTAACGTAGCCCCAGCTGCTTTGTCAAATTTCCGAGTTACGAAAGTTGCGTCAACCTGGTTTTCTAAGAAAAATATAAATAAAATATATAATATAGAGGTCGTTTTTGAAAGATCTTACCCAAATATTAATTTACGCGTTTGAAGAGGTTGGATGGAGGGGAAGACATCAATTCACACCAAGGCAACGATGTTATAATGAACTTAATGGATAATATTTTTCTATGAGCCATTGTTACAAGTAGAGAAGCTGCAACTCCTCCCACTTTTATTGCCCGAATTACCCCGTAACAAACAAAACTATAATTACCGCCCTAAATAGCAGATCCTTAAACGACTAACAGAGAACCAGAATGCCGAAAACAATTAACCAACATTAAACGCGAATGCACATTACGCGACCGGAGCAAACATTTTCTGAGCATCCCAACCTCTAATTAGCCTAATGACTGACAAAAATAAATCCACCGCCGGCCGGCAATTTGTAACTGCAGACGAGAGACGATTGTTTGAGGATCGTTCCAACTTCTGAGCTGCAACCGAAGCGGGAAATCAAACCGCAAAGGTAGACAAACTAACAATTAGCTGATAGCGTACAAGAAACTGCAGCAAGAACTTCATCAAGTTTGTCCATTAATACTCGTCTCGCGTGGAACTCAAATAAATCGTGGGCAATTACGTCAATTTATGGTGTATTTGACAGTGCGTGATAGCGATCTAAACCTGCCTGGGTTGATAGCAATTTTGCATAATTCACGGCTAATATCGCACTTGCCGTGTGCGTAATTTGCTTAATTTACTGTATTTATTACCTTACTTGGACAACCTATCAGAATCGAGACATTGCATTAGGCTCAAGCTGTGCTATTTTGCACCCACGTTAATCGTTGCGCCTAGCGCAGTTAGGTAAATTAGATAATTCAAGCTTACCGTTTTACCGAAGGAAAAGCGGTTTTATTTGACCTTAGAGGAGGCAGAGGTTAGCTACATAAAATTATCTCATAAACTTGCAAAGTGCAAATAGTATTTTTTAATACCACCTTCTTTTAAATAACTGTAATAACCTCCGAAAAGCCTAAAAACGCTCATTCTTACGTTCCACAACAATGATACTTATAGCAATATTTTCTCTAGCAGCATATTTCTCGCAAATGTTTGAGTTTAAAAAATTTTCTGGCCACTGGATATCAAATAATAAATAATATATTTAGGAAAAACCGTTTTTTTTTAAGTGACGCTTTTTTGCTAATATTTTCTAAACAGTTTGCTGCACCGAAAATTTATGAGGACGAATAATACTCACAGTTATACAACGAAACACATACTAAAACAAAAAAAAATAAAATTTGCAAAAAGCGTAGTTACCACCCCCAATTTCGCCCCCTTCCCGATACCCTACTTACCCCAAAATCAATAGGTCGCTTTGGGTAGTTAAGATTTATATGTGTGCCAAATTTCAAGTTCATATGGTGCTCAAATTTTGTTATTTTAAATTTTATAATTATAATTATATAACTTTCTAATTAAATAAAATTAAAATAGACCGTATTGCAAAACATATGTTTATAAAAACTCAAATGGAAATGTTGCCAGCCCAGCTGTTGACAGGTGTTGTTTTAATCGCACTAGAGCGTTGATCGAAGTATGCCTGAGATAATTCCCCTAGGTATACTCAAGTTGGGTTTACCTTAAAGACATTGTATACGACTCATTCATACGAAGTGCAGAAATACTGAGGTAACGAATCATCAAAGGGACAAACATGAGGTTACATAACATTAAAATTTCTTAATATTTCAAAAACAAGCGATAAAAAGTCAGCTGCTCTTTGGCATCCACATTTTTTATTAAATCCCCCACACATCCTCACATCCAGCTGCGTCACATTCTTGCTATAATCTCAAAAATTAAGGCCGCTGCGGTATTTCACAGAAATCGGCCCAATAAGAACGAATCACGTCTGCCATGTGCAAGCATAGGTTACCACAAGCATAATGGGTATCGATCTCCTAATAACATTCTTGGTCACGAACGTCGTCTGGCTAATACTTCCGGGAGGGATGACTAACGCCGGAATGACACAAAAGGTGCCATGCGACTATTGTTCCTCTTGGAGATTTTTTCGGCAGAAAGAATCCGGCTATAAGATGAACGGTGAGTGCTGTTTGTTTAAGGCGTGTCGAACAACAGTTAATGCTGGTACTGTACTACTCCAGTAGTTCACATTTTATACATTATCGTGAAAACCATATTTTGTGCACGCCCAGCCTTAAAATAATTCAGGATTATTTTTTAAAAGCTTCTTTTCCCACTGGTGATCAAATATGTATGCATCAACTATTATTTTATTCAGAACAGTTCCCAGGCCACTATAGGCTACGCTATAAAATTGTTTTCTGAAAAACCATGAGTTAATACAATGTACATTCAACGACAAAAATTATTGTGATTTAATACTTCTTCTCGAGCATTTTGGTATTTCTCCTGATTACTTTTAAACTCATTACAGCTTGTGCATTCACAATCTAAATTCTCTTTCGAATGTCTTGTGTTACGCTTGTTAGAGGCTTCACAACAACAGTATTCTTCGTGCTTAACCTTACTAAGCGAAATATTCTGGCTAATAACTACTGTTACAGGGAATGAGGAAATTGTAATTGTCGCACATAGCACGGATGATTATATCACTAGCGTACTGTGTTTGAAGACTAAAACTGCTGTGTAAGCTTTTGTTACCATTTACCTCTTGTTTTGCAACCATATGAGCAGAACTGAGTCGGAAATAATGGGTATTATCATGTGTGCTTTAAATGGCGGGGTCCCCAGAAAAATGATTTATAAACTGCTTGCTTACAACCATTTTTATCTGGAAATGTATATATCTGTGCTCTGTTTTTTAGATGACCCTTCTTTGACTGTTGTTCATCTTGATAAGTAGTTCAATATGGCTTTTCTGCTAATTTATTTGTTAACATCGTATTTATACACGCTAACTTTTTTCAATATTTTCGATACATTCCTCCGTTTGCGGTGTTTGACATTTTGGTTTTAACAATCGGTGTTTTAACTTTTTTTATTTCCATCCCTTCGTTCTAACTTAAAATGAATTATTTTCAGGATTCCTTCCTCTTGTGTACATTAGAAAATTTAAGTTTTATTTTTCTGTTTCACTGGTTTTTAATATCAGCAATCATTTGATAGTTAGATCACAAGACAAGGTAAGGAAAGAGATCATGCCAACCGTTATCACTTCAAGAGTCTAAAGGTACATTGGTTCGCCATCAAAAATTTCTTTGCCTATTTTCGATGTCAGATGTGAAAAATGTGTACAACTKTTTACTAAWCGCGTTTCACGTACACCTACTTAACGATCACTCTRCACTCTACACGTRGTGATTCACGATGAAAGCAGGAGCACAAAAGAACAAGTAATTTTGAGTAAAAACGTGGTTTCAGTGGTGCAGCTTATCAAAAGGTTGACAGAAAAATCAAATTTTTCTGAATATCTAGGCAATTAGTCGACCTTTAAACTTCAGATTTGGAAAACTTGACATTTTTAAACTTTTGTGAATAGTGAAAATTAAAATCGACTGTCACAGTCATTTTCTAAGTCTATAATATTCTTCCAATATTCATCTTCCATCTTTATTCCGTGCTGTACAGATTTTTTCCAACCGTCCGCAATTATGAAATCGAATCTTCCTCGAATTATTGTCAATGTTTCATTGCTAAATTTTCCCCCAGTGTTCATTCTCCTTTATTTTTCCTTTCCTTTTGCCATAGCATTTCGGTAGGGTTAAAATGCAATAATAAGGGGTAAGCGCAGAACAATTAAATCGTACTCGAACGCAATCTGATCGCTTTTGTATGTCTTTCATACTTAATAATTAAGTTTTCTGCGAACCACTTCTCAAAAATTTCGGTAGTTATCTCAGATTAATAGTTTGCGCTAACATTTTTTTAACGTTTACATCCTAGATGTAATGCATTAGGCACAACTTCTTTTTTACTTCCGGCATGCAAAATTGAACTCCTTTTACCTTTAGAAGGTGATATATTTAAAGCACATTTCCTAGAACCGTCAGTCCATCCCTTTTGGACTGTTTCATGCGTGTCAAACCAAGTCGTGTCTAAACAATTTATCCATTATCTTCTAGATAGTGTTTGATTTCTTGTAGAAAACGATGTCGCCACCTTGTCACTACATCATTTTCCATTAAATAGTTTATTTTATTAATGCGCAGAAAAGCGAAACCAATTTTTGTTAAATATTTTAGGAAAACTTTTCTATAGCACGACAAAACATTTTTCTCAATTATATCTCTGTAGTACAAGCTAACTGTTGGCACAGCTGTTTTGCCACAAAATTTATACACAGCTCTTCAATATTGGTCTTCTTGAATTGGAAGCAATTTCTTCAACGCTCCCTTATCCAATCGATTTTTTTCTTTGTTACGGACTAAATTTCACCATATGACTGTTTTTGGAATTCCTAATCAATTGTATGTCTCTGCTAGGGCGCTTCCTTTACTCTCGCTGCTCTTTTTTTATAAACCCACAAAATAAGAGTTTTTTCATCCTCTTGCACATCATAACGATCACATTCCGGATTTTCTTTAGGATTCAATTGATCAACAAAATCACTTTGCCATGGTCGCCACATCTTGTAAAATACGCACTAATTCACTCGAAGACTCGATTAGAACTGATTAGGGTTTTGAAACTACCCCTTCTTGAGTAAGTACATATATTTGACATGAAACGACAAAACACAAACAAGTTATAAAAATGGTAAAGGTTGTCTCTACAACTATATAATACTGTTCAATCAATATTGTGCCAAACATTTTTGATGCTTTTAAAATACTTTTTGTAACATTGCAGTATGATGACCTCGACCAATTATTCGTGTGATGTTTGAGAAATCATTTAATTTTTATTATTATTTAATTTTACAACTTTTTTTATAACAATTGTCATAGATTAAACGTATAATCATTTAAAATGATCCAAAACCTTACCCTAGTTGGTCAAGCGAACAATCCTTGCACATCTATTTTGTAGCGTGAGTTTCCCAATATCAAAAGGACACACTGATTTTATGCGATTTTAAAGGCATAATTTTTTTTAGAGTTGAGGGTCCGTTCAACCCTTTAGGACCTGTTCTGCGCATATGCACTTGCCTTTCCGCTGTAATTTCTTGTAAATGACATAATGTATAACAGCACTCAAAAGAGAACATTTTTCGTGCAAATTTTTTAATTTTTATCTTACTAGAATTAGGACACATTAAACGTGCAAAACTCTAAAGGGCACTCTGTATAATATGATTATGTGCCTTTTCACGAGCTGCCGGTAGAAAAAATGCGCTTCATTATCAACAAAATTGGATAGAGCTCGTTGCTCACGTAGCTATCTCAACAAATATCAATTTTTGCAGATACGCTCTTTTTAACCAACACGACAATGAGCTCCGGCATATCCTTTTAAGTCCCCAAAAGGAAGTATAGATTCCCAAGTGTTCCCCAATTAGCATCCGCGCGAGAGCTAATAAAGACTTCCATCCAGTGGTCTCAATATCATCCGATACTCGAGACTGTTTGTCCTCCCCACTAACCACACGTTCAAACAGACGTCGCGGGACCACCCAGTTCAAAAACTGGGCAGTGCCCTGTAATTCCACGGCAAAACGCATCGTCTAAACAAACACCGTTCCGTATTGTCCTAAAATAACAGAGATCGTTAGAGCAAACAATGCCAGGTAGGATAACAAGCGTGTGCGTCCATAGAGACGTTACTTCAAATATTCCGATAGTAGTGTAGGACACGTACGCCGTTTAGAGGCGCTCCTCGAACACGCCGGCAAATCTCTCGAGCCGTGGAAAAACAAAAATAGTGGGTGTTTAACCGGCAGGCAGACGGAGGCGAGAATGTCGAGTAAAAACGTTTTGTCTGTATGAAAAGCTAAGAGAACGGGTCTTTCTTTCTCGCTCGGGAAGATGATGGCTCTTTCTCTCGTTATTTTTATCAATTTTAATAAAGGCAAGTCGAAAACCGACTTAATAAGTTTTTAATTGAAAGTCTGGCTTCTAGCTGTTCGTTATTGCGCTACTCGGTTGTATTTTAATTTAGTCGTTAGACTCCTTTGCCCATTCTCTGCATGGTCTTCCTTTTCTAGCGATCTCGATCAATACAGGGTGCCTTTAAAAGGTATGTCTAACACTAATTTCTGAGAGTAAAATATGATGATTTAGCCCAATTTAATATAGTCCAAAAGTGGTAGTTTTCGAAATACAGTGTAAAGGTTATCTACATAAAATTTGATGCAGAGAGCGCTACAAGCAGCTCATTGTCTACAATTAAAGTTCCATAACTGTTTTTGTACCTGCATATATCAAATTTCTGGTTAACAATTATTACTCGCAGGTAAGTTTTCTTCAAAAGATATATCTTGCAGATGTCGCTTCAAGCAGCCATTTCTGATAATCGCATTTAAATGTTTCATTGCGGATCAATGTTCATTGTAACCCTGCTTCATACTTTATCCAGGCTTGAGATTGGGGCAAGAAGTTTGAAGCGTGTTTAGCGGTTAATCTACCAACAACAACCAAACTTTACACACCATTAAGCTAATAATAAGAATGTAAGAATGAACTGGCGAAGATCAAGATAGGAATATCATACAACGTTAAYAACAAACGAAAACAGCAAACTTTTATAAAATTAAGAATTGAGCAATAAAGCTGTGAGTAAATGTTCAATGGGATCCCTGTTTTCATGTGCACAAATATTAATTCTATTGAGAAAATTTAACTGCACTGTATCTATCATATCTGGATCTAATCGTAATATGATTACTTAATTTTATATTTGTGTGTGTTTGTTGATTTAAAATGTACCAATTCTTTCAATTTTCACCATAGCAGGTAATCAATGGGCGTCAAATCCGGTGAGAGAGGTGGGCAATTTACAGGAACATTTCTTCTTCTGCCGTTCCATTCTGATTCAAGTTATTTCCGATTTTTAAGGTGAACTGTGGTGATGGACGGTCGTGCATAAACTGCATGTTTTGCTTAATAGCTAGTGGAGGTTCATCAAATAAGTTTGGCAAAAATTTGACCGGACCTATGATAAATCCGTCAATAATTCATGCCCACACGTTAATTTTAAACTTATGTTGATAATGTTGCATGTGGGTTCTCGTCAGCATAAATGTGTTCATGATGCAAATTTGTCATGTCTTTCCTTGTAGAGCAACACGGTAAATAAAATTTTGATCATTTCCTCTACATTGATTAGTAAAACGACACAAGCCTAGTCTATCTATTTACCAGGGAAAGATTTTTTGAAGGAAACTTATCAAGGAATGAGGATTCTTAAATAGAAATTTGATATACCGAGGCCCAAAAAAGTTATAGAACTTTAAATGTAGATAAGCTGTTAACATATCTGGATTCCTGTAAATTCTGTTATTATTGAGGTACATTATCTATTAAAAGAGTTTAAACAATAATAATTTTAACCCCCTGTATTTCGAAAGCTATCAATTGTTGGACCAAAAAAAAGTCTTCATACTTTAGTCTCGGGAATTTGTCCTGGCATTTTGTATAGATCTTTTAAAGACACTTTGCATAATAGATGTATCAAAGAGTCAATGAATTGTTTTAATGAATTTCCTATGTGAGATTTTTACCTATTACTACGTAAAATAGTCTTATTTCGGATTAACTAATGGCAAGTGAGGCTATTAGCAACTTGATGAGTAATTGCAAAAGCTTCGAACAGTATAACACAAAAATTGAATCTACCGAATTTGACCCCAGTTTTCTTTAATAAATATGAATATATATTTTGATTTTGAAATTTATTGATCCTTAAACCACAAACTACCATAAAGATAAGCATATATTTACAGAACGCAAATTACAGTAATTAATTAAACCTTATCATTTTCGTGAATTGGGTATAAGAAATATTTTATGGATTTAAATCAAGCGACTAGAAGGTCATTCAATAGTTTTCCTATCCATGAACCTGGAAACAACCTTGTCCAGATATATTGTAAAACAAAAACATTAACTCCAAAATGTGAGGAGGCGTCGTCTTTTTGAAATCAGACATTACGGTCGATCTTCACCGGAAATAGTCAGGTACAATATTATCATGCAGTATTTCCAACCTCCCAGTTCTTTCACTGATAGCAGATCACCAATATTTTCCACAAGCATGGCAGCTGTTGACTCCCGAAACGAATGCCCTGTATAGAAGCTTCAGATTCTCCAATTTGAAAAATGTAGCAATTTTTTGTGAGACCTTCAGTAGTACGGACGCGCACAACTTGGTTAATACGTTTATAATTTCAGTAACTAATAAAAAATCGCCAAATTTATATACTGAAGATCGCAAGAGGAAGACCTTCCCTCTAAAAGACGAATGCTCTACTCTTCTCGTTTTTAGTATACCTCAGTGTAACCAAAATCTTCGTCTGGTATTTTTGGGTCATCTATACAGTCAACTGAGTAAGTTCGTCACGCCTATAAGCGCCATAGGCTCCCAACATTAATACAATCTAAAGAACATTATTAATTTGAAAAATGTTAATAAACAAAAATAATATTTCCAGAAGAAATAAAATCCAAAAACCAACCTTGAAATGTCGACATTGTCATGAACCTTTAATATTTAAAGAGAATCGGTTGGTTGTTCCTACAACCCACGTCATAGGTTGTGGTTATTTTGTACTTTTGACTAAACCTATAAGGTTCACGGAAATATTTGTAACCATTAAATTTTTAATAGCAAAGTTAAGTGAATTAATATTATCTTTGAAATATTAATTCCAAATATTTTGTAAAGAATATATAGAAAAATTTTTCTTTGATACTATTTTTGGAATATGATTTTTAACTAATCCATACATTCTTAATAGTGTGGAAATAATAATTTTGGGGTACTTACATGGACGGCTTAGTGCAAAGCTACCATTAACAACAGAAATAAGGGAGACTGTAGTCTGCCCCGATACACCAGAATCGAAATTCATATTTAAAATATGTACATCTAATTTCCTTACGTTATTTTTGTGCGTAAAAAAAAACTACTGAATAAGTCGACGTTGAATCCATGAAAACACAATACACGAGTTCCACAGAGCACGAAATTACTCTCCCTTTTTATACACCTTCCTTGGTGTATGTCAGATTCAGTAAAGGTATAATAATAACTCGATATTGCACGGTCCTTTTTGCGCCGAAGTTAATGTAGCAGCAAGTATTTTATCACAAAATTAGATTTAACGGTAGCAAAACGTTTGTCCGACAAAAAGCGGTCAGAAATTCCCGAATGCCTATTTTGTTAAGCACAGGAGGCGATGACATCTGCAATATGGTGCTGGGGATTTTGGTAAACAACAGAAGTCACCAACCTGAAGTTGTCGGTGGCCCATTCTCTAGATGTTTCATAAACATACAGATTCCGATAAAAGATAATATACAGGATAATTATTACATATTCAATGGTTAGACCGCCCATATAAATACCGGAGAAGGCACCCAAAAGCAGGGCTTACTCATTTAGCCACTAAAGCTTAATAATAATTACTATATCCAAAGGTCGTGAAAATAATATTTTAGACCATATTTAAATCTACTAACTAGAATGAATGAAAATGAACACTTCCCTAATAATGTTTGGTTCGGCGACAGGTCCACGTATCATATAAAAGGATTCTTCAAAATAGCAGGCATAATTTTCACCACTATAAATGTTTAGGGGGAGCTTTAGGAAACGATATCCGACTATTCTTAAATTAGCGTAGCATTTCATTAAAAAATCAAGCCACCAAAATTTGAAAATCTAAACTTTGTGCATTAATTGCAAACAATTCCAAATTAAGTCGTCAAAAATGTAAAAATTGAAACTATGGAACTTGCAAGGTAAGGAAATAAAACACCTTGTAGAAAAGAAAATAATTTAAAAACTTGAGGACGATTTGTTTTATTTTTGCCGGCATTTTCGGCATCATTTGAGTCTTGAAGGATAACTATGGTTCCGGCCACTCTCTAGCGTTATACAGTGTGTCGCATTTAAGATGAAGACACCCCCATATTTTAGTTATTTAAAGGAATACAGATCTGAATTTTCGCACAGTATTGAACGGTGGCGGGTCATATTTTTAAGATTCTGAATTTTAAACACGGCCTACTACGAATTGACAAATAGGGCCGATTCTCAATATCTTGTTTTGCGTTAAAGATATCGAAAAAAGTTATTAGAAGAAGTTGTTCAGAATATTTTTTTAGGTCCGTATACCAATTTTCATGACAAAATTCGCATTTTATTTGTTTCAATATTTTGATATTTTAAAATTATTACGTTTTCTTTTTTTAATTTTATAGCTAGTGCGCTATGGAAAGTAAGAACTTGACAATTTATTAATGTTATGTATTCTAATATTTCAATAAAGTAAATAACACAAGGGAATGAGAATTTTATTTTATGATAATTATTTTATTCTATGATAACTGATTAAATTTAGAAAAAAATTATGAAACAATAATTATTTTCCTAATACAAAATAATTAATTAACTGTAATTAGATTAGGTCTCTCTCAACTAGATCTCCCTCTATTCGAATACATTTTTCAATTCTTTTTCTATTCTGTCTAGCTACTTGTCTAAGTTCAGGGATGCTGATTTCTTGACATTCTTGTTTTATCCTCTCACAAAGTTCATCTCAATTTCTCGGTCTTGTTTTATAAACCTTCTTTTTTAACATGTCTTAAAAATAAAAATCAAGGGGAGTCATATCGAGATACCTCGGAGACCACAGTTCAACCACTCATGAACAATTCTTATGAATTATGAATAGATGCGCAATCTAGTTGCAAATACATATGCTGTCGCACATTAAGAGGAAGATTTTCAATTGCATTCCAAAATTGCCCATCGAGAAAATTAACTAAACGCTCAGCATTTAATGACTCGTTAAAGAAAAAAGGACCAATTATTTGGTCTCCTAAAATCTCACACCAAACATTGACTTTCTGGGAATATTGGTCTTTACAATTTATAACCCAGTGAGGATTTTCCGTGGCCCAATATCTATCTATCTATCGTCTATCGTTTAAAAAATTACCTTGAGCCCCATAACAATAGTCCTGAAAATCTTTTATTATTATCACCTTCTTTCAATATATGCAAGAACTTAGGTTTATACGGTTTAATTTTGTGACGAATGAAGCATCTTCTAATTTTATCTCGAAGGCTCATGCGTGGATTTGTTCGATTTGCCGCCAATATATCGTTATCCTCAAGATGCGGGTGTATTCGACGAGTTTGACCATTCTGATGAATTTTAACAACACTGCCAGTTTCATTAAAAAGAGCATTCACAGCGGCTGCTTTTCCATGAGTAATAGGAGCACGTTCGGGTTGTCTCAAGTTAAACTCTGCAGCAACTTGTCTGCTGCTACGAACATTATCACAAAACAACCGAATTATTTCGATTTTTTCGCATAAAGTTAATAGCATTTTGATTCTCTGATCACCAATTATAACTAGAACCTAACACAATAAATTAAAAACTGACTGCTGTTTAAACTTACTAACTAAAACAATGCAAAAAACTAAAAACTAACTGCTAATTCTGTGATTACTATCACAATAACTAGAAATGTACGCAATAAAGTTTAAACTGACTAGTATTTGACACTTCTGTCAATTTTATTATTTTTCATGCCACACTAAGTATAAAATTAAAAGAAGAAAACTAATGATTTTAAGATAAGAAAATATTGAAAAAATAAAAATGCAAATTTATCATGAAAATTGGTATACGGGACTAAAAAAATTTCTGAACAACTTATGTCGATATATTTAACGCGAAACAGAATATTGAAAATCGGCCCTATTTGTCAATTCGTTGTAGGCTAAGTTTGAAATTCAGAATTCGGTTAAGTATCTTAAAAAATATGACCCGTCACCGTTTATTACAGTGCACAAATTCAGATCTGTATTCCTTTAAATTAATAAAATATGGGGGTGTCTTCATCTTAAATGCGACACACTGTATATACAACCAGAGTACCTTAAGAACAATTTGCAGCAATTCTGCAAGAAATCTGCATCTCTGCAAAAATCTACCTCAATAAAAGTACTTCTGGGTCTTCTAACTATTAAATTGGGACGCTGACGAAAATGGCTAGCTTTTTCAAACATTTTTTAACGTAACTCCATTGAAATTTTATATGTTAAAGAGTTTATTCCGTGAAAATGGTATGGTACATTTAAAAAAATTAAAAACAAAAATAACTGTCTCCTAAAAAATTGAAGGTTACCGCAGTTGGTAAAGAAATAGCTAAAGAGCTTTCGTTTGTAAAAATTTTTATACTGTGCCTTTATACAGCTATTGACATTATTTCACACATATGAGCTACCCTATATACGTCGCAATCGTTATCGCTACTTTTACACATTTATTCTGCACTATATATAAAACATACTCAATCAGTAAATTTAATTATGCTTATATTTAGACAGTTACTACCATGTTTAAATTCTAATTTAACGATTCAGTTGGCAAGCATTGTTGTGCCATTCGTTCCAAAATTCCAATTTCTTCTCCGAGCAGCTCAAAGAAACCCTCATTGCAAGCAAATTCAAACATCCCTCATTTCCTTTCTTTTCAGCCTCCCATACAATCCCTCAGGTAGAACTGTCTTCAACTCGCCCCCAAAACATCCGAAAAGGACACAAATCCACGATCTGTTACACACTTAAGATCCCAACAAAGCGCGCTTTCAATCGTCCTGCGTTCATGCGAGGAATATTTTCATAAAGCCCCGTCCGCTTACAATAGACCACGCATCTCATTGTTGGCGATAATCCTCGTGGATGTGCGGAAACCAGCAAAGTGAGCAGCGGTCTTGACGTCCAGGTAGGCCATTTCACGGCCCGATTCTTAATCGAATCAGGAATCACGGGGACGCACTGTAAAATTAATTATTCCTTTCGAATCTGATGAGAAAGACACGTCATAGTCGAACGGGTATGTTGATTAATTCGTTTCCGCGGTCCACTCGTTTGACTCAGCATTATTGGACGGGAGGTCAGGAAAAAATGCCTTGTGTGTAGCGGGGTTTTGGGGAGTTTTTCGTTACCTTCCATTGTTTTGCGTTCTGCGGTAGGTAGAGGCGGAATAGGAAATTTCGCTTCATGCAAAAAGCATAACTGTCGAGATACCAGGAAATCAAGGTGGAGATAGCCTCAGATGTTTTTCATTCTGACATGCTCTTCGGAAATCGGACATTCGAGACGTTTGTCATGAGAAGTTAATTTTTATTCAGAAGTAAACAGTTTTTTAGTATAAGATACCATGTTTTCGGATAGATTGCTGTCGCTATAGAACATATATTATTTATCTTTCATTATGGACGCTGAAAGCATTCACCCTACTAGTTTTCTAGTATTTTTTACTGTTGATAAAGTGTGGTGCGTTATATACAGCGTTCCTTTAAGTTTACCTGAAGGAAATGGATGATCTTTGGTATGTAAGTAAGTAAGTAGTTTATTAACGGTTAACCATTTTACAAAAGAATAAATCATACAGTATGTAGTATACAAAATGATGCATGCGATACATTCTAATCCAATCCCAACTGAACATCAAAGAAATTAACAAATAAAAAAGAAACAACAAGCTGCCTCCTGATAGCAAAAAAGGACTGATGGAAGGGATCTATTAAGTGCGCTACAGAATTGTAATCACGTGGTAAGCGTGACAAGGAAGCAAAAAAAGACAAGTTCGTGGAGTGATGTCCAACACGAAACAAATGAAATCAGCGTGATCTGTGATAAGTGGACAAGTCGATACAAAACAGTAGTTCTGGACAGTCAACAGCACCAATAATCAATCTGCACAAAAAAGAAATCCCAGCAACAAATCTTCTATGCTTTGGTAATTGGATGTTTAAAATGTTCATCACTGCTGGATAACGAAATGTTTCACGCGCAATCAAGAGCCTGAAGCCACACTGTTTCAAGAATCTCCTCTGCACCTCCTCCAGCGCATCAATATCACAATCTTAATATGGAGACCAAACCACACTAGCATATTCAAGGCCAGGACGAATCAGTGAACAGAAGAGCGTCTCAAAAGATCCTATCGAGAAATCAGCTGAATTCCTAATAAGGAAACCAAGATTTCTATATCCCGTTGAACATATTTTCATTAAATGTGTCTTAAAAGTCAACTTGCTATCAAAATAAACACCAAGGTCCCTAATGACCTCAACTCTACCAACCAATGCACCATTAACAGAATACTCAAATAATATACTAAATAAAAGTCCTGAGAACGTAATCACGTAACACTTATCTATCTGTATTCAGAACCAGGCCATTAGTCCTAGTCCATTCAAAAAAACTATTGAGATCATCCTGAAGCCTACACTGATCAATTACAGAATTGCATGCCATAAAATTTTTTATATCATCCGCAAAGATTAAGAAATTACAGTACTTCTGTGGCACTCCAGAGATCACATCTATACCCCTAGAAACATATTGATTTAACTTTACATATTGTGTTCTACCTTCCAGGAAGCTACCCAACCAAGACACTACTCCGTCCCCAAACCCTATTGCTGAGAGTTTTGCTTTCACCAAGGCATGACCAACCCTACCGAACGCCTTCAAAAAATCAGTATACACACTATCCACTTGACACCTTTTGTCGAATGCATTCTGCAAAACATTCTGATAAACCAGCAGATTTGAAACAGTGGAACGACCCATTGAGAAGCCATGTTGCTCTGGTATGATACATCGTCCTACGGCCCATCCAATCTGGATTGATATAATTTTATCAAATAACTTTGGCATTGCAGATTGAATACACACCCCTCGATAGTTGGAAATATTTTCTCTGTCTCCAGATTTGTGAATTGGTATAAGATAACTGTCCTTCCAATAAAGCGGAAATACACCTTGACGCGGTGACAATTGGAAAATCAAATGAAGAGGCTTGGACAAAGTAAAAATGCACTTTTTAATAAAAAATGCTGGTATTCCGTCAGGACCACTGGTGAGCTTTGGTTCCAATGATTCGATATTCTCAAAAACGTCTTGCACACTAATCATAAATTTGTCAAGGTAACAACAATTTTGAAACCTATAATCAGGCAGCACTTGTTACCAGCATTGTAAAAAAATGACAGACACATTAGACTTGCATCAGAATGATTGGTAATGGAATTTTTTTATATCTATTTAAACACGCTAAGCATTAACAGAGAATGCAGTGAGTAACATGAGCTTAATAATAACTATTTATGTAGATCCTTTACATGGAGTAATGGTCAAAAATCGAGAAAACCTCGAAATTTTCGACCTTTTTATAATTTTTGTTGATTTGACCTATACTGGCTTTAAGGTAGTGAAAACTTGCAATGATCTGCGATCAGAATGGTTATCGTAGGCGCGATAGTTCCGTAGAAAAACTTTTCGAAGTTTGATTAATTCTTCAGATTACAAAATTTTTATATTATAAATAAGGAAAAGAATGGTGCTTTGTTAGCATGAAAGAACGGGCATTTGGCCTGAATTATCCACCCATCTCTGATGACGTGCCAAGTGAATAAAGACTATGCGAGGAATTGTGGACCAACCAGTTCCTCAAATAGGAGAAAAGCTAAAAAAAATTATAGTGATTTCTTCCACAGTTGTTCTCCTTGCGCTTGTTGCTGTTCATCTTACACATTTTTGGTAGTATATGGTCTTCTTTTCTGCTTTAAATATGCCTCCAATATTTCATTACATATGTTTCTATTCTTTTTGTGATTGTCTTTTTCTCTAGGAGTTGTATTGTCCCTCCATATTCAGTTTCTTTAACAACTTTGGCCAGCAGTTGCACGATATTTCTTTCTGCGATTCTTAAGCTTGTCCTGTTGGCTTTGGTAGTGTAGTGGCGTTCTTGATTCCGCATTTCATGATGGGCAGGATTATCGATGTGTATATATTTTTTACGACGTGTTGCTCTACAAATGGTAATATAGCTCTTCTCACTCTAAGCGCGGTTTTTCTCCTGTCTTTGACGGTTGAGTTTGCTTGTTATATAGGTTCCCATACATTTTATTTTGTTTGTTAACCTTTTATTTCGACTCGCTAGCTTATATGCGCAACCTCTAATTAAGATTTTCCCGCTAAAGGTGTCTCTTATCATGAGAGCGTTTCTGCTATAGTTTATGGTTAGCTCGTTTTCTGATAAATTATCTTCTACGTTATTGAGAAAGTCGGTGAAATCTTTTTCATTCTTATGTTGTTACTACCAGGTCATCCGCATGTGCCACTTTATAAACAGAACTTTTATTTTATTTCCTTATCCGTTATATTTTTTTAGCCGTGTGATAGTATTTCAAATGATGTTACCTAGAACAGTTGTACATATTTTTAGTGATACGGGACATCCTTGCTTTACTCCTCTAATTCTGTTTTTTGTTTTACTGAGGTTGTTTGACCAACCCACCGTATCGACGGTATCTTCCTGTAGACAGGCCTTCGTTATCCCCTTGATTAGGTAGATTTGTGGTACATATTGGTAATTTATTATGTCGAATGCTTTCTTTAAGTTATATACATGACGAACATCTTTGTACATTCTCTCCATTTTTCTTTTAGTATGCGTTTTACTGTTAAAATGTGATCGTCCACTGATCTGTTCTTGACAAAGGCTGCTTGATATTATGGCACTTCCGCAATGTTCTTTTCTTGTTATGAGAGTAGAAAGTGTGCTTAGTATTTATACCCCACACTACATAGCGTTATTCTTCGATAGTCGTCCGTGTTCTGGGGGGTTTTTACTTTAGGAATGGGTGTTTGTACCGTGGTGCTCCAATCTTGGGGAATTTCATTTAGTAGCCAAACTGTTGTTATTAATGTATGTATTTCTTGTTTTCTTTCTCCTGTCAATATTTTATTAGTTCGCTGCTTATCCTATGAAGGCCTTGTGCTTTATTATTCTTCATGCTGTTTATGATTAATGGTTAATGGTTCGCTTATCGCTAGTGGTCTTTTTCATCAATGAGCGTTACTCTCGGTTCCTTGCTATCGTCTTCCACTTTTTGTATTAAGTGTTTTATGGGGATGTATTTGTTGAAATTCCCGTTTCTTCTCTGCGGTATTTTTTTAAATATTTGAACGTGTAGTTGAGTCGACTGCCTTTTGGGCTCCCGAGGGTTATTTCAAAAAACTTCTGGCATTGCATTTTCGTGCTGCTTTTGGGAATTTCTTACTTCTAGTTTTGCTATATTTACTTGGTGCAAGCCACTATGATCGCCTTTCTTTGTTCTCTTAATTGCCTTTTCATAGTTGTCAATCGCAGCTTTCCTGTTTTGCGAGAGAGGGGACCTTTCCCTATTTAACGTTTGTTTTGCTGCTTATTTTATAAGTGTTGTTATCTATAACGTGGAGGTAAATTCAGTGCAAATTTATACTCCTGGTGATCCTATCAAATCCAAAATTTTGCTATCTGCCTCAGAACTACAAATAGGTGTAAATTTGTTTCACTGAATCATCAAATGTTCTTCCGTTCCAGCTATTTCAATCACGCTTTGGTACGATTAAATGTCTCGAATTCTCTTTATTATTAACCCATCACAGCCCGAAATCGATCTTGGAAGCCCATTCTCACCGCCCCAGATAATGCCCTGGCGCTTTTTGTCCCAAAAAACCGTATCCTGGACGGCTACGTAACGTGAGAGCGACGACAAGAACTCGCTTTGTTCCGCATAAAGTAGGAATTAATTTTTAAGGCCCAATTGATTAAACGGATGAAACAGATGTTAGCGACCAAACGTGCATAGTAATCTTCACATTGTAAGTTTACATCGACCCCACACAAAAACGCTGGATCGCTGCTTTTGTCGCAGCTTCCGAAGAACGGAGATGTTTAGCTGGAATGCTGCCGCAGCCAAATGAGGGGGAGAGGTGAGCTGACATCACAGGAGTGCTATATAATTCAGTTTTAGCAATCTGCAGTGGTATAAAAATAATATTGGTAATTATTGCACATAATTTTTTGAGGTAATAATTACTGCATCCAACGGATGGGAAGTACTGTATCGCAAAAAAAATTTCAAAAATTTTTATTTGCTCAATAGCTTTAAAATGGGCTAAAACGTAAAAAAAAACAAAATTTGAATAAAAAAATTTTCTTGTCTGTGTGTCTGTGGTTTTGTGTTTGGACGCGATAACTTTCGAAAGACTTAATATATGAACTTGAAATTTAGCATACATATGAATCTCTACTACCCATTGCTTTTGGAGTAAGTAGGGTATCGGGAAGGAGGTGAAATTGTGGGGTAGGTAACTCCTCTTTTTGCAAATTTTGATTTTTTAATATTTTTTTTCGTTTTAGTATGTGATTAGTAGTATAACTGCAAGTATTATTCGTCCTTTTTTGGTGCAGCAAACTGTTTAGAAAATATTAGCAAAAAAGCGTCACTTAAAGAAAACGGTTTTTCCTAAATATCTCCGAAAATACTTTATATATTCAAAAACTACCATCAGATAGGAAATGAGATTTCTTACAAAAAGTGTCTTAAAAAATTTATCCAGAATTTTGACATTTTCGAAATATTTCCAAAAAACGTATTTTGGAATCTGCCGATACGATTTTTTTAAATCTTAGTATTATATAGAAAAGCAAATTTCTGATCGAAAAGCACAGCATTTTTTTTGTTAAGTTAATATCTTTCGAGTTATGTAGAAAAAAACCGATTTAAAAAAATGTATTTTTGCTTATATCACTAGAAGAGTCTTAGAAAAAAAATATGTAGAGAGAAAAATGCTCAAAATTTAAGTACTGATGGTATAGTGTTAAAAGATAAAAGCCTAACTGTCATTTTGACAATTGGATGTGAAAGTATTGATTCAATTTGCAGCGGTTTTTTTGTTAGCTTACCAGTTTCTTTTGTATTTAAAAGTGGAATCATTTTCACAGACATTACAGCAAGAACTTAATTTTCTTCTTTGAATATACTTTTTCAGACTATAATTGGCTTATGTATTTTCTGTCAAATCTCTCTAGAGCATTTGATTAATTTTTTAATATCTTTTTTTGTCTTTATAACGATTATCTTTAAATTTGGCACATATATTTAACTGTAAACCTGAATCTGAATAAATTATGCTTAACTGTGACAGTAATATCGTTTATGATTCGATTCGAATTTAAGCATGTTCGTATAAAATGTCGTTTATCTCGAAAACGGTTAATCTTATCGACATACAAGAAGAGTAACTTTTTTGTGCAAGAAGAATGATACATTCCAAAAATTAGGTCAGAACTGTGACACCACCAAGGGAGTAAAAGTTATTGAAAAGAAAAGCCTAACTACCCTTAAGTTTTCTACCCTTCAATGAATATGAGAAAATGAAAATGTGTCTGAAATCAGAATTGTGAATACTAGCATTTCCCAAAATATTGTCACTCCCTCCTGAATCATGCTTTATGCTGAGCAGGGTAAATTTTTTAAACGGGTTTAGTCGAAAACGTCTTATTCTATCGTAATTTGACAAGAAAACCTTTTTTTTAATTTACGGTCTTAACTTCCGTGATATTGAAATTTATAAAGTCCTGGGTGATAATTTAAAAACTAAGGACAGTTTCAGCCCCTTGGAATTGAAGGATTTGTTTAAAATTTGAACAAGAAATGTACAATTGTATACGAAATATGTGTGCCAAATTTGAAGATAATCGATATCCAGACAAAAAGTATATTAAAAAAATAATTTTGACACCCCGTATCTTCGTTATTTTTTAGTTTTAACAAAAATGGTATAGGAACTTGTCGAAATTATATTTCGAGTAGCATCACCTCCTTAATTTTTTGCTTTTCATTTCCGGATACCCTGTGTAGGCTACTCTGTAGATTATCATCCGTTCTCGGTCTGACGTCTATATGTACTTTAGCGCTGCCTCTTCATCGCCGTATATATTTTCCTCTCAATACCGCGCTTTTCTCACACGCCAAACGAGAAACTATCACCTGAAAACGGCCATCCTTAAATTCCACCGTATTCCCCTCAGTCCCCGCTCCGCGGATCCACATTACTTTCGCCCGTCAGGCAAACAGCACCTTCCCGTATTATCAGCATCGATCCCGTCCTGAGAACTGCACATTTATGCGGTCGTATATATTAAATAAGGCACTAACGCCCCGCCGCAGGAAGGCTCACATTTGAAGAAATGCCGGCAACTTTTCATCCGGGAAAAAGGAATCTCGGCCCGCTCTCAGGAAATGAGCCTTACATCATGCTGCAACTGTTCTTCGCGTACCTAACGTGCCATTGTTTTGCTCCGAAAACCGGAAAATCGTATGCGGGCCAGAAGTGGTCGTTATTTTCGTAACGGGGAGAGGTCATTAATGGAAGCGTTAATTAAAAATAATGGGATCGACGCCCATTGCTTTTTGGACGCAGCAGGCCGTAGTCGCGAAGACAGCGGGTCTATTAAGGTTTATGCCCTGACGGAAAAGCCAAATCTCGATTGAATTTGTAAGTGAGAATCGAGAAATCATAAAAGATAACTCATAAATGATAGTTGTGGGACGAGAGGGTTACCACTAAGAGAAAATGTGTTCCATTGATTACAGATTACGTAAGATTTTAGTCGATTACACGGAAATGTGATGTAATCATTAAAGATACGTGAATTCTACCAGAGATTTTGGGATTAATATGTTTAGATAGTGATTACAAAAGATTTCAAGATGATCAGTAAATGTAAGAAAAACAGACAGATAGCAAGCGTAACGCCGGAAAGAGCACTAATATGATGTTTCATTGAGGGTGCAGATTGACCAACTTGTCGCAAATGGGCTTGTGCTTTTGCACCTGACTACTGATCATAACACAGCCATAGAAAATCATAGCGTATTGATTCTTACAGAGACCAACAGTACATTTATATACTGAAAAGAATTGCTTCTTAATACGAACTTGTTGTGCAACATATGCTAGCCATGACATACTGCTCACGTTTATTTTATTTGACAAAGAAAATTTTTAGATCAAATGTATGTCAGGTATGTATGTTACATTTTTGACTGGGTGCTATGTCATTTATCTACTGTCCAACTGTGACGATCGTTTCCACAAACGATAGTCAAAGTTGTCTGATAAAACTCGTAAAATAAAGCACGTTGTTTCCAAGCCACCTAATTGATTCAGAATATTTCACAATGAGTGCACCTCTGAAAGGGTTCAGGTTAAAAAATAACTTATCTCTTGGCCATTCACCGTGGATTTGTAGAAAAAAAGAAAGAATTATTTTTAGATATACCCTCAAAAACTCTGCTTTGTGTTCTTGCATCTTGGCATCTTATGTTGCAAAAATTTCTTGTCATATACAGCAAATTTCAAAACCAATGCAAATAATTTATTACATAAGCGTCTTCCGCAAGACTAGCATTCTAACAGTTCGGGCAATAGGAAGTCACTTGCATAATTGTAGTTTACATTTTGTTGTGTCTTTATCTAAAATTATTAATGTAATTGTCTGTCTAGTGCTAGAAATAACACATAAAAACGGTTTAGGACAAAACAATTAGAATCTTTTGTAGTTTAACATACAGTTATTATACCAGCAATATATGTTCCGATGTAATTGATACCTTTTCAAATTTTTAACTGTTTTAACAATATAAATAACATCATAATAGCTAAGCAGATGATACCCTTAGAGCTTCCTGATAAGCTACAAATTCTTACATCAGAAATTTGCATAAGAATTAATATTTGGCTTGGTTTTCTCTTTTTAATTAATAAAAAATCTAACCGAACTATAGTTCAAATATTTTTGATTTTGTTTTGCGTTATGTGTCAAATTGTAGGGTTTTTTAAACTCTTTAAAGATAGAATATTGGGTATCCAAATATTTTTTTTGCAGATTATCATATTTTGCAAGTAAAGTTAATTTTTGTAAATATTTTTTAACCTTACTCCGTATAATAAATATGCCTACATACCCATCGCTGCACACAAAACCCTAAAATTTGGAGTAACTTTTACATAAATAAGGTACAATGTTCATTCTACATAGAGAGAGGCTAGGAAGCGAAACCCTGCGATGAAGCTAGTGCGTGATGTAGAAAACCAAACTAGTCTCATCGCAGGGTTTTGTTTTCTAGCATCTCTCTCTGTAGAACGATCTTTGTACTTTATTTATTAAAAAGTTACTCCAAATTTTGGGGTTTTGTGTGCAGCGATGGGTATGTAGGCATAATTCGCACCGTAAAAAGCTACTAAAATAACACTTAAAAATTCTGAACAACCCTATTAACAAAACTAGCGGCGAATTGTTTATCTTGTTTTTCACTAAGAAGGAGTAAAAATTACGCATACATGGTAAAGATACAAATTGAAGAAATTAAAAGGCGGCATCCAACTATTATGCAATATTTATTATACGGGGTAATTAACAAAACACCCAATATTCAATTTTAAAGAGTTTAAAAAGACCTACTATTTCATTAAGGTTGTACCTAAAAAAATAGCGAAAATACGACCCTCGGTATTTTTAAGTGGCGGACCCCGTATATCGCATTTTAACGTGGCGCCTAAAATGGTTTAATTCTTACGCAGTCCACAAAATGCGCAAAATGATAACAGAGATTGTGTTTGCAGATTGCGTTCTTAATTCTGTTTTAAGGAGTACGATTCGAGCTTCGGCTCTTGTTGTTCTCCATCCGACCACAGCCGCATGCATCCGAGTGATGCTAACGATTACACAGCGATTAAATATAGATTTCATTAAGATTGCGCAAAGACTACACAGAGATTCACAAGAGTACCTACATAATAATTGCATTAAATTACATCGCACTTGTCCCACGATTACACTAAGTGGTTACCCCTGGCTACCTATCGCAAAACCCCAAAATTATAAGTAATTTGTACATAAATCAAGTATATGGTTCGTTCTAAAGAGAGAGGCTAAAATGATACCTCGCGATGAAACTAGGGCCTGATGTAGAAAACCATAGTTAGTGCTATAAACATAAAACGTAAGCGCTTGAAATTGATCCTTGTCGTTCCATTTAATAAGCTTGGGAAGCAACTGTGCATGTTTTAATGTCTTCAAAATAAATAATTTTATGTTTCCAGCACGGATTACTTAGATATCCTATGAACTTTATGAAGAACATACACATTATATAGCTTTTGAATCATATCTATAAGGTATCTGAGAGCTATGTTTTGAGACCTTTACTATCTACATTAAACACACCAAATTCTGTTTTAAGTTTCATATAATCTAATATCTGCCATCTTCACAGGACCTGTAAACAATATCTTCAAAAAAATGTAATAAAATGCGAGCAGTCGTTCATGTGCCTCCTGTCTAATTCCTCGTTTACCAATGCCTCCATCTGCTTAATGCAAGCTTCATTTTAAAGTTACGGATCCAGCCATACCTGCTCTCGCAGCGTTCGCGTCTGGTGGATCGCAGACGGCATAATTCTGAGCAACGACATGGCATAATATTGATACGAAACACCATACCGAGCATAACTCTAAGCGGATAAGGCACATAACGTAGGTATACTTTTCACGACGTACGCGTAATATTTTAAACGCGCGGCATGAGGTACGTTTACAGCTTTCTCGCCTGCATATCGCTTGAAATATGGAATGGACTCGGACGCAGCCTGATCCCTCTTGCAAACATGTTTACGACGTTTTTTAGGGGGAGGAACAGGATTGCCGGGCGTAAAATCAAATATGCAAGGAATGTAAACAGCGAGAGGATGCGCCGTAGGTGTATGATGCGCCTCACATGAGTTACTTGAGGAGATGATCTCGTCTATAAACTTGCCCGGGGCATCTTCGAGTACGCTTTATCACGCTGGAGTGATTTGTGGAGGTTTTCGATGATTGGGTATGTAGCAGCTAGAGTTAGTTTTTAACTAGTTGGAGAAATGCAACGTTTCCTATGTTTATTTAATACTCTTTTATTTAAAATTTGGGAAAAAGAATGAGATTTTGTGTTGTTCAATAAACATACGAATAAGTACAGTGAGGGGAGGCGTTCTTACGTTAATCTACCTAAGCTCAAAATCGTCATCATTAATATAGTAATGCAACTCTCTTACTGGTTTTTACAACCCTGCAATACTATTTACCTTTCATTTACAGGCACAGTTGGAAAGGCACGCGACCCCTTATAAATCAAACCCTCTCTTTGTGATTTTGCGAATTTCCAGTGCCGGCTTTAAGCCATTTTAAAACTCGGTTTTTGTTTGTGTAGTGTTATTATTCTAAGTAGTTTTTAATCATTCGGTTAATAAGAGGTTTTACATCGATCGTTTTTATTTACGTCTCAAAATGAATTGTACGTAGTTTTAGATGAGTAGCAACATTATTTTGCACAAGCAAGGTATATCTAGTTATAACGAAATTTATAATCTAACTAGACAACATGCACATCTGAGCATTTTTTAATATGCAAAGAAAAATCTCGCTTTCCTAAATATTCTTATTTTGATTTTTAACATTCATGTAATATTTATATCCTGTGAATATGTAGAATTCTGTGCTAGCCGAAAATTATAAACAATACATTTTAATATCCTTACAATCTTTTAACTATTGGAAACATGCGGTCTACGGTCAATATAACTAAATATGTGAATAAAAGACAAGTATTTTAAAAGAAAATAATAAGAATATATATTTTTTATCTAAAGCTCTAAATACAAAAAAAAATAATTCCTTACATCTATTATATTTTTACAAAAAAGCCTAACAAGTTTACACTGACATAACTTAAATATATTAATTATTATCATCATCACTTCTGTCAAATTCTGAATCACTGCTAGCATCATCATTAACATGTATTATAAAATTTTGAAAATTTGGGGATACATAGCTATTTTCAATTTCAATAACATGCTTAATACAGCTTTTCCACAGTTCTTTCGTTATACTACTTACCTCTCTACGCACTAAATCTACAACTCCCGAGCTTAAACGCGGACATGTATTGTTTCTTCGTATTCCTTTTTTAAGCGTACTCCATACTAATTCAATTGGGTTTAGGACGCAATAATACGGTGGCAAACGCATAACTATATGCCCATGTCATTTCGCTAGTTCATCAACTCGATATTGTTTAGGTATGTTGAGACTTTTTATTATTGTCAACAGATCTTTTTTGGTAACTTTTCCATCCGGAATTGTAATTTTATTCTTTTTCATGTAATCAATTATTTCTATTTTTGTAGCTGATGTTGGCGCCTTGTTCATTAATTTTGAATGACAACTCATAACTATAACAGATCCTGGTGGTAGCCCTGACAGCAACTGCTGCTGAAACCAAGTTTCAAAAAGTGCAGAGTCCATGTCGCAATGGTAGTCAGCAGAACAATTTTGGATCTGTTTCGCTGACAGTAATAAGCCATTTTCCACCCATCCATCACTTCCTCCTGCATGAAGAATTATAATTCTTTTACCTCTCGAAGGTGGTGCTTGCAGAACGCAGTTATTGTTATATAAGTCCCATCTGTCCCATCTGTCAGACCTTTTTTATCAAGTCGTGGGTGTCGTACTACGTTTCATCCAAATATACGATATTACGCTTTTCTTGGCGGTACCTTCTGATTTCGTTTATATAATCCCATTTCTTCTTTTTAGTGGGGTTGATTCCATTATGGACAAACGTTGGTTTAATGTACTGTAATTAAAACCGATGCTCCTCAAGTATTTTCTGAACCACTCTTCGCAATAACTTATGTCATATCCTAATTCAAAAAATTTTAATTTCTGACTTGCCGTAGTTGGAACTTTATTTTCCTTATACATTTGGTAAATCACTTTTTTAATTTCTATCCCAAGCTCTTTTGATATATTTAGAAATTTCTCCGAATTGCGTGATTTTCTTGAATTGCCTTTATTTTCAAGAACGTCTCTCACAGTCGTGTAGGGAACACCAACCATTTCACTTGTCACTTTTAACGGAGCACTGCACTCTTTTTTTATCAAAAAATTGTATATATTTTTATTATTTCTTTGTCATCTTGGGTAAGGTAACGATGATTCCTCGTTTTCTTCAATTGTCGAAGAAATAAAAATCCTTCAGTCTTTGGGCTTTCTGTTCAATGTTTATATTAGTATACTTAATGACAACTAGTGCTTTCAACACTTCATACCAAGATGTTAATCTATAGCTTAAACTATTAGTTAGATTTTCCAACAAAATGTAAATGTCATTATTAAGAATTAAAATCAGGTGGCTGCACCTGTCATTAATTTTACTAACTGTAGGAAAAAAATGTGTAACGATCTTATGTTTATCAGAAGTAATAATTATTTAGTTAAATTAAGTATATTGTTTAATGAAATTTCATTAATTAGAGACAAGAGATTTTTCATTACACCACTGGTGTTATAAAGGAACTTATTACTCATTTTAAACTAGTGCTGTAGTAATGCTCAGACGTAGGTAGAAATCATTAAACCATTGCTTGTTACTGCTTACTTGCTTCATTAATCAGTCATTATTTATTTATCTATATTCATATAGAAACAATGTGAATTATTGCTGAACAACAGACAGCAGGTCTCGATCACACAGTACCATAAGATTAGATTTATTCCTCTGAACTTGCTGACAACCCCTGTTCGCAATTAAGACGCATTGTCGCCCTAAGGGGTTGTGGTTGAAGGTTATGTCTCATAAAAAATGTATGAGTATACGGCAAGGAATTCCATTTAGGGTAACCCCTGACATTTTAATAAGGGAAGCTCGTTAGTGGAGTGACGAGGTCGCGTAAGCACGTGGTATGTCGTCAGCTGGAAAATTTTGTCATTATCATACTTCAACGCAACTAGGATACTTAATTGATTATTTGGGGATCATTGACTGAGTTCGCTTACTCATGTAGTTAAATTAATTTGCTTTATTAATTCGAAACAATGGTCTTAAATTTTTAAAAACATACAGATTATTATCTATTTTTATGAAATAGCTGTTCATAGGTAGTCTCCTATGCTTCCTACATAGACCTGATCGACTCATCCGCTTTAAAATTCATCTAACTCTCGATTCACAAATCTTACCGTTCAAACTTCATTCACGCGCCGTTTCCTAGCCAACTTTCCCATCAGCTAAATGTGTGCGCTAAGGAACTGCGGCGAACTTAACACATTATGTAAATGTCCTGTTCATCAATCAATTTATTTCCGTTAGCACTTGGCGGAATTAGTCTCCGAGTTTGTAAGAGACACATTTTATCGGGATCAGAACGATTGCGAAAATCGTGTGCATTGAACTGGAAGAGGATGTTAAAATAAGAATGACGTCTAAAAAGTACTTAACAAAGTTTTTTTTTAACTAAGTACGTCTTGGTTTTCACATTTCCCTTAAATTGCTTTCTATATAACCTCACAAGATAAAAGCAAAAAAACATTTTAGTCAAATGTTATGTGAATGAAGTAATATAAACAATTGCTTCTGGTGCTGCAATTAGCACTTTAGTTTCACGAACTATTAAGAAGAATTTAATAATTATAGATTCGGCAGGAAAAATAGAAATAGAGTGAAAGAAACCAATGATGGCCTTTCCAGTGTGTGAGTTATAGGCTACTTACTTAACCATTACTGGAGGAAGGCAACCCATTGCGGTTGCAGTTCTTAGTTAAAGTACAGTACAATTTGGCGCTGTCATTAATGTGGTTGTAGTTTAGGATAGTTTCAACAATTAATGTATTAACATAAACAGCAATGAAGTTGACCTATATAAATTAATTTTAAATAATGTTTGATGTAATAAACAAATGTACCCGCATCAAACGACGAGAATACTTAGTTTTTGTCACACTGAAAGAAAGAATTTGTTCAGTTTACTTAGATTTTAGCATTGTCAACAAATTTTATTTGTAGCTATAGCCTCGACTACAATTTTTGTAAAGGCAATCATTTATCTTTATTCCGCAAAAAAATTGTTATTCCAAGTAATTTATTATTATTGATCACAAAAACATTATTTGTTATAGTAACATGCATGTAATTTATTTAGCACATCATATTTGTATTACTTACAATAACTAACTTTTTGTTGGTTTGTTTTAGCTTGTTATAAGTGAGTATTTAACGCTAACAATGCTGCCGATGAACTCCTACATTTTCTATTACTTAGGTGTACCAATGTCACAATATTTGTGGAGACTTTATATTAAATATTCATTAAATGTTCTCTTCTAGAATATTTAGAAATAACTTTAGCACCACCCTGTTTAATATTATATAAATATTTACTTAAATAAAATTGCTGCCTGTCAATTTTGACAAGATATTTCTATAACATTTGACAGTATTCATCAGACGACATAATATTATCAATTTTGTGTAGGTACTAGTTTATTAGTTTATTTATTAAATACAATAATTAATTCTCCTAATTAATTAACAATCGATGGTGACAGGGATACAAATATTTGAATTAACCTACATCTAAATTTTTCTTCATTGGCTCAATAACAAAAAATCATTTGTTATTTTAACAGAGGACGCCGGTGATCCAAATATTTACAGATATCAACTTTAGGACAACCATGGATCACACACGTGTAGGCTGAAGTGGAGAAAGCTTCTGCAATTACATTCGCTTTACAGAAACTTCACGTTGCCCTCCCTGCTCGTTGTCCATAACAACAATACAGTGACAAATTAAAAATGTAAATGGGCGGTTAGCAGTCTAAAACACATAAATGTTTCTAAACATTTTTGTGTTCTAGAAGTACAATAATTATAGCTTATAAAATATAAAAGAAAGCAGTACTAATCTAGTCAACGAACTATTTAATTTGTTTAAGGGATTATCTAAGGATCACTGCAATATCTTGCTTTACCTTGAAAGACAAAACAAAATTCACGGGAACAGCAGATACTAATGATTAATATTAGCTTTATATTATAATTAAATTATTAAATTAATGAATGACTAGTTATATCATAAAACAAAGAGTGCAAACTGAAGTGTACAAAAAACCAGCATACGAAACCTATAAGAACGACAAGAGAAAATATAATTTTAATGTGTTGGCTCTCAATAGGCGTGGGTCCTCATCTAKATATCTCCATCGGTTAGCCTTGCAGAGCCCCTCTGTCACAACAGAGTGAGTATGTCGTGCCTTTGGTAGACAGTGCTAGTGATACACCAAGGCGCCAATGAGAGTCCTTCGCGACAAAGGGATTAATTAGTGAATAAGTTAAAATTGGGAAGTAATGAGCGATGCGATCAAAAAAAGGAGGGGGACAGAGTCTAAAGCGGAGCAGTAAAATTCCCGAGCCGAACTGGCTGCAGTTTCCAAACCATCCCCTAATTACGAACGGCGGGAAAATATGGGAAGCGGGATATCCCAACAATCATGCCACTGCAGCTAACAAAGCACCCGCAGTATGCAATTGCGCCAGGTCAACGTGGTCACGATCTGTAGATATCCCGGTTTAACTGGGAAATGATGGGTGTGTTCGTTAACTTCGGGAATGATCGAACCTCACGGATCCTTCTAGAAAATCGTACTGCTCGGGACACGAACTGATTTTGTACACCTCTTAACTTGTTTGCGTTTGGTGAATACTGAATCTAATATTGCAGTGGTCTAACAGAACAAAGTTTGTAATATCTGACTTGATTTAATTTATATAATGATCTTCATGGGTCAATGGAAATGGTTGCCTGGACTATGGATGTCCGTGTTTGGTTGAATTCATTTGAACTAAGTTTAAATATCAAATTATGGAATAATAAGATTAAAATCGACTAGCAAAACAGACTTACGCTTGATGTCTTCTCCCAGATATCAACGAATAGCTATCCGTATCAGGGACCCAACCTCCTTCCTCGAAATTGAAAACGAAAATGACTAATTGTGCGATTTTTAGGTGGTTCGGGTGTTGTATAACTGTGCAGTCTGTCAATGTTGGGGTCAACAAACACTTATGTAACAAAAATGAGGGGCGCGCTTGGCAAAAAGATTTATTTCTGTCGATGCAAGTATTTTCATTCAAATATTAGTCTTCAGTATCTACAAGGTATTTAAATTTACAATTCCTTAAGAGATGCACCAGCTACAACTGCAGATGTCAACTGGAAATAAACTAGCCCCACCATTCCTGAACATTTTCCTTTTTTGATACACGCCAATATCTTTATTAATGTAGATATACAGTTTTGAAGCAAATAGTATATGAGACCTATTAAATGGGAATGGTGGAACAAAAATTTATTATTATTATTATTATAGTAACGAAGGGCTTAAATATTTCAAAATGTATATGCAAAAGATATATAAATATTAAAAATCAAATATTTTTTCATAAATGTTGCACAAATGTATGATATTAAGTATTTGTTTCAAAATGTTATGTGTTATGTGTTGTAACAAAGTTTAGTTTGGTACTAACGACGATATGATTTTTGTAAACGCAAACAACAAGCAATAAATTGTTTCGAATTTACAAAGAACAATTCTTTACTAGAGCAAATTAATCTCTAACAAATAAAATTTTTTTGTTGGTAACAATCAATTTTTCTCGGTGCAGAATAAGCAAAGTTACAGACGATTCCTTTTCTGCAGATAAAATGATAAGTAGATAAAAATAATTTAATAAATTTGTTTCGTAAATTGCTATTTTTGGATTACAAAGCAAGAAACATTCTAGATGTCGCTTGTATTAATGCATCCATTACTACAACAGCATTTGTTTTCATGTGAGCAAGTTCCAATTTGCAAGAATTGATCGTGATCGTGATCATACAAATTCATTGGGTCCATCATTATGAAACTAGAGATTATCGTTATAAAGTATTCTATGTTGTTAGTGACAATAATGTACTTCACAAAAACAATTGAATATTGCATATCTTCACCATGTCAAAAGATCTAGACCACCGTTTTATGTATTTGATTCAGTGCAAATTTTAACATGAATAAAAAATAGTCAGCTAAATCATTATGTATAAATACATTTTCTCAAAACGCTAAACCCGGAGTTCTATGTATTGCCATACTTTGTGCGCTGAGAAAGCTACAAGAATTATAAAATGAGAAGTTGTTGAAGTATTGTTATTCTCTAAATGTAAAAGCCTTGTCTCCTACAATTTTGGAATGCGAAGATGATAGACTGGCCCCGAAAATAGTTGAGGACTTTATATTTTAAGCTTTTAATCATTTTGGCTTGAAAATAATTAATGTTGAAACATCCCTGAAAGGAAAATACATTTTAGCAATCCTTATACAAAGAGATTACTTTCAAAGCCACGATAAAATATTTTACATAAATTATTAAATGGTTAGATATGCGGCCTGGTCACATACTATTCATGTAATACTAAAAATAATTTAACATTGTTCCAAAGGGTTGAACTTAAATTATATATTAGCGGGAAACTTTCAAGCGGTTCCAATAAAGTAAATTTTGAAAATATCGGCAGCTTGCTGGTGGTCAGTATCATATCTCACTTCGATAATTTACTGTATGAATCAGAAAAACGATTAAGAACCCAATCTCTTTTAATGTCAAAAACCAGAGCGTTTGGTATTGTAAAAGTAGATGTTTCTTGAAAAAAATACAGTTTCATAAAAGTTTAGCTGCGTGTGCTTTACCCTATTCAAATTAAAAATTAAATATTCAACTGTAAAGGTTGTAATTAAAAGCAAGCATAGAAAGCTACTTTCCTCACGCAAATTTGCAGAAATTCGCGTAAGCTATTAATGGTGCCATTATTTAAAAATTTATGAAGCCTATTCGAAAAATATGGTGCCGAGCTTAAAATCTGTGCTAATAGAAAACATTTTGTAATCTGTAATCAGTGGGACATACTTTTTCTTAGTGGTTACCCTCTCGGTATGTACTGCTATGTAGGAATATTTTTACTGTAATAAGCTGTTAAAACCAACAATTAGAAAATTCCCAACAGCCTTATTAACAGAATATGGCGTCGGCGAGGAGTAAAAATAAGACACAAATGGAAGACAAAATTAGACAATCACCTATGAAGCAATATTTATTATACAAGGTAAGGAAAAACAAATGCATTGGCAGAAAGCATCAATATACAACACTAGTACCATAAAGACTTCACACTTTACAGTAATGGCAGCTTAAAATACCAGAAAAAAGTTAAACAATTTCACAAATACAACACAGCTTTATTTACTGTTGGATTAACACCTTAATCTGTCAGGAAAGACGTGAAACGTCTAAAACAATAACCAGTATATATCCAATCATTAAGTCCTAAATACTGGGATATTTTGTAGGATCTTTCTCACCGTATGTATGTCTACTGTTCTAACGGTACATTTAAAATTCTTATAAAATATGAAAAGTCGTTTATGTTGTTTATTCTTAGGACGAACAACTGCATATATTCTGAAAATGTACGAAGTCAAAGTAATTTATACCGTATTAATGGAGAATGCTCCTCCAGATTGAGTTTTATGAACGAAAGGTAATTTAACTACATTTGCCCAGTCCAAATTTTTGATCACCTCCGTTCTTGTCTTTGACAAAATTTCGCTAGCTGCATTATACGAGTATATATGTTGTAGGAACCTCCGTATATTAATTAAAAGAAAAGATAATGCATGTGTTGAAGTTCCTTCCAACTTAAATATATTTTAGTCAGAAATATACATGGTTCTTGCGCTAAATTATAAAATACTAATTTTTGGATTTTAGCAAAAAAACATGCATATTATGCTTCCCTCAATTCGTAATTAGCGTCTAATTTTCTTGCAGTACCAAAATTATAACTACGTGACGTTGAAAGCAACCTCTTTTTTATTCCAAAAATTAATGACGTATTAATAAAGTCTTTCTAGTACTTAATGCAGAGTTTTCAAAACAGAGTGTTTTAATTAAGTTTTTTATATTCTATTAGAGACTTCCAAATTATATTAACATTCCTCGTATCTCTCCCTCTCATTTTTATCTCTTTCCAGACAGGAGAACGGCGTTTTTAATAAAATTCGCGTTATTCTCGTCCACACGACACATAGCGGTCCCGCAGCTTCCTCTAGGTCCATATGTGTTCGTTCGCGCGCGGAATTTGAGCACCCTTGCGGCCTACCCGCCGCCTCCTTATCCCTCGGTTATTTTCCAATTCAGAAACCCGCGCCATCCAGTTTCGAAATCTTTTCGTTTCCGCGGGAGCACCTTCCGGAATATTTATCCTGAAAGCCGGAGTTATGCGGTGTTTTGTCGCGGAAAAGCGAATGTGCCGTGACGAGGGGTTGCTATCTGGTTTGTGATCTGCGATGGAGTGGATGTTATTGCGACTGTACAAAAATTTTCGTCTTTCTATAGCAGTCGATGAAGTGTGTTTCGATCTATTTAAGTAAGTAGAAAGGTTAAGAAACATGCTGGACGCAAGGCTGATTGATGCTGGTGGGTATCTCTGTCGCTCCCGAATATACCGTGGGGCCGGCTACGACTACGCTGGGTTAGAGGGGTAACACGGTTGTAGCTACCACTTGAATCTGAGGATTAGAATGTGAAGGTTTGTAGGGTGCACCCAACCACTGGAGGCTCTCCTTAGATATTTCTCTGTTTGATGTCGGTTTAGCTCAGCTGCATTGTTCCACTTGTTGGAGGCCGTTTAAGAGTGCTGAGATTCTGTCGGCATTTTGGATTGAGTTTTACATTATTCCTAGTTCTTGAACAGCTCTTTTCCAAGCTACTTCTGAGCTTTCGTATGTTTCATCTAGAGTAATCCACATTTTTTGTACTTATTTCGCTTGTATGGTTTTTGTGTTCTTTTGTATATTTGGTGAGCCAGTTTGCTTCGAGGGCAGTTCGGGTAATGTCAAAATCCTGTAAACAAAAACACAGTTCGCAGATGTAACAAATATGTTTTGCAAATTGCAATAAAGTCGTTGAATATCGCATATTCAAAACACGTTGCCCTCGCTTCGGCAGTAATGTAATGTCGTTAAATACGCCATTTTTGTCAAGACGTTTCAGCAGTTGAAACGCATGCTTATACTAAACACTTAACTATACTCGTATATACAGAACTAATTCACTATAGCGACAGCAACAATTAACTTAGTAGTCTTAATATTTTATCTAGCTGTTTCTTGTTTAGGTTGCTCTTTCACGATGATGTTGATGTTTCCTTGTGTGATTTCGCCTATGTTTGTCCGATCGCTTGCTGGAGCTTTAGATGGGGTGATGTTCTACAGGACCAATTCTTTTATATTTATAGATTATTTACGGCTGTTGGCTTATTTTCATGGCTTCCTGGTCTCTAGACAAACTTACTCCATCATAGTTCCTTTCACTCCTTATTTCTAGTGTTGATTTCTTCTCTCGAACTGAAGCTTCTTTATTCCAGGTCATTTATGAGTTGTATTTTGGCCGTAGACCTTGAACAGTTTCTTCCAAGCTGCTTCCGAACTTCCACATGTTTTTTTTTGTTGTGATGTACAGCTTTTCTTTTTACTTATCTTGTTCGACTTATATGTTATTGCTGGACAACGTTCTCTCCATATATCTATTTCGTGAATCTATGTGCTCCGTAGACGGTTTCTGTACTACAATCGTATAACTTCTTGTAATACTTGATAGATACACAGAACTACTTCCCTGTAGCGACGACAACAATAAAAACCGCAACACAAACACACGGATGCAACACTAAAACAAATTATTAACGAAAATTCTAGAATTCAGTATACTCTTTTAACGCGACGCTCATCCTGTGTCACAGGAGTGTAATATCGTTCTTTCCTTTGAATCTATTGTGTCTTCTCCTCTTTCGCTTTCGTTGAGTTCTTGTAGCTGTAGAGCATCTATTTTCTTTTTACTGGAAGGACATCTAAAAAGACGAGCCTTGCATTTGCTATTTATTGGCTTTTTGTTTGCACATTCCGTCTCCGATATGAAGACGGCACCTATATGGAATGCATTAATATTCGGTTCCCACTCATTTGGAACGGACTGTAACAGTGTATGCTGTAGCTGACCTGTTTTCAAACATTCCAATTCTACCATCATTTAAGAGTTGCAAGGTTAAATCTCCTTGCAATGTACAGGCATTCCTTCGCACTACCGAAATATTTCGGAACCTATTTTATATTTATTTTTAAGAACTTTTGCAGCTGGGCTAAGGGCGGTTTATGCCTTTTTTGTGGCACATGCTTAATAATCATTATTTTAGTCAACGATTTTGCTCTGATTCCTTGTATTATTTAGGTATTTCATCCGATACGGTGCGTTATCACATATCTATTTACATCGGGGCGCGTCGGTCTATCACAATCACACACAATACAAAACTGTCCACGATATAGCTATGTAATATTCACAAGATACACCGTTTTTCACTGTTTATTCTTAATATCAATAACAATATTCCAGTGTAAGCACCATGCCCATCCTTTTTACGTCTGAACTTGACGGGAACTAGCACTGCATAACCAATTCCGTTTCCCTAGTGGATGTTAAAAGCATGTCGGTCAACAATAAGCTGTAAAAGGAAGTTTCACCTGCCTATTACTGGTATTTATCGATGGACCATCTTTCTTGTTATTATGGAAGAGATGTCCTACATTTTCAATTTTTTGTCATACCACGAATACACCCATATTAGAAGCTATGATTACTAAAGTAATAAGCAAGACTGAGGAGGGTTATTATACATTTCTAATGCAATATGTATGCATGAAAAATAGTGTTGTAAAGTAATCAAAAAAATTCCTTCGTCGCTTGAGGGCATATGCAGAACCCAACAAGGTTGTAGTCCACTGTAGCAATCGACCAGTTTCGTAAAGCGCGGTAATATTCGAATCTTAAACAGAACCAAAAGAAACCATGTACCTATAATAAACACGAGCATTTTCTAAAACTGTCCTGCGACATTGCTTAATAGTCGATTCAGAAAGTAACCAAGCTGTCACGACACTACCTTTAACTGCCACAAATGTAACAGATAAAAATAACGAAATTGGATGTTTTCATCCGACTGGTGTAGCCCCAGTTACTTCTATTAAAGATGTTGTTTGTCTCTAGTGGTACAGATTAGTTATACTTCATTCTACCATCTTACATTATACCTACAGCTATAACAAGTATGAGTTATTGTAATGCTAGTAACAATTTCTCACCTAATTTTCGTGCAGTAACGGCAGCATTTCCAAAACAAGAAGCATTTCCTTAGGTGATTCGCTCCAGCTCGTAGCCAAGCTGATTACAACACCCCAAGCCAATTTAACTTTGGCAATCTTGCCTGCTGCCGCTTTCGACAGCAAAAATTGTGCACACCAAGAGTGCAGCTTGCAGCGACAGCAGTGCTCATGCACGGCCTGATTGCGGGACCCGTTTAATTGCCCGCTACGTATTAATCAAACGTATTGAATGGATGGAATAGTCCCTATATGGGTTTAATTGGTTCCATTCGAGAAATATGTGGAAACACGGCCGTGCAGAGCTGGGTATTGATGTTCTGAAAAGGGCCCGACAAACGGGGTGATTTTTCAATCACGCAGCCTGTGTCAATTAAGCAATATCTATGGGTATCGGTTACAAATATGAACATGGTTGAACAGTAGCAATGAACTGCATCCGGTGGGTATTTTTTATGTTCGCGCAGAGAAATAGGTACAGTAATTACTTGTCGTTCTCACAGTCTTTATAGGAATATACCTATTGTTAGTTCAGTCAGCCACAATATTTTAAAACAAAACATAGTCTTCTTCAAGACTTATACACTTAGAAGCTCCTTCTAAAGCTTTGAAAAAATTCTTTATCTTGGTCTACAAACCACTTCTCAACTGCACATGTGACTTCATTATTTCTCGCAAATCTTTTACCTTTCGAAGGTTTTCTGAGCTTTGGGAATGAATCGGGAGAATAGGTCGAGTGGTCAACCATTTCAAAACCAACTTAATCAACTTTCTGCAATGCAATCAACGATTTGTGATCAGAAGCGTTATCTTGCAAGTGGAGCACACTTTTGTCAAGTAATCCACGTCGTTTTTTTTACAATTTTAACTCACTATAATATGCTTCCGTGACAGTTGTACCTTGTTTTAAATAATCCAAGAAAAAATCTGACAAATGAGTATTATGGTTTTTCTTCTGACTTATTAGCATTATTAGCGTCCTATTCAAGTGGTAGACAAATATGTGTGGGGTATCGTAACTTTTTGCCAAACCCTTTTTAGGCAACACTCGGTGTCCCACAAGGGTCCAATTTAGGACCGCTATTATTTGTTCTTTTTTGTAAACGATGTAATCCGCTGTAATAAATTACTCTTTTGCAGACAATCTGAAAGCGTATAGCAAAATTTAATCATTTGAAGGTTATCCGCTTTTGGAACGCATTAAGGCTATAACAAACTGGTGTCATAAAAATTCCTTAAATTTAAATATTAAAAACTGTAATGTGGTGTCTTATGCAAAAAACAAAACATTATAAATTGTCCCTATGTTGTTGTTAATGACCTGGGCGTTACGCTAGATAAAAAAGGCATACAGCACGCATGGTTTTATTTATAAGAATATATAAATATTATTATTATAAAACGTCATAGCCGTTACCATGGCAACCAACTTAAATCAACTATATCAGTATACCATCATATTGCACAGAGAGTGTGGAGAATATGCGTTCTAATATTATGTTGTTGTGACGTTTCGTACCAAACACGTCATCGATGACATCCACATTTAATTTGTAATATCACCCCTACATCATCATGTCAAAGCCATCCACCCCTGCATTCCACCGTCTTCAAAAATTTGCATGGCTACCATCCAGTGACGTTGACAGACGATTTAATAATCGCCTCCAAAAGTATCTCGCCGAATATTTGATTAATACCCGAGAAATGTTCCAGTAACCCCGAATATCACATTCCACCCCAGCGTTCCCTAACCGTCAGACCCATCCTTCCCCCTTAATAAATACCTATAAAGGCAATCCATTCCCCCACGACGGTTTCTTTGTTTTTGACATCGCATTCAATTTATTTTGGTTCCTTTATTGCGACCGTATTCGTTCGAACGATCTGGATCGTTCGGAAATTCGCGGTTCAAGGTGAATAAACACCAGAGGTGGGATACCACTACATTGGTTGAAGTCGTTTATTGCAGCACTTGGTCTTTTGTCACTTCCTGTCCAGTACTTAAAAAGGTGATCCGAGAGGGTATCGTTTAGAAATAATAAAGACCCTCATTGGGAAATTCCGAGATTCGTTTAATAACATACCGCCCCTCAGAAGGGTCTTTTGATGTGCGGAGGAAACAAGTACTTCATTATTTTTTAGATGGAGGCACGCTTTTGCGATTATTCCGCTCGAACGTCTGCGGTAAGCATCTGAAAGACCTTTGAAGCTGTTGAAAAGATCTGCAAGCAAAAGAGACATGTTTTGTGTTAAAAGGTGGAGTGGCATAAGACGCGTATGTCCTTGACACACATTATTATTAAACTGTATGACAACAATCGGAGGGTATACTTCGTTTCTGAGGTGGTGTGCTGTATACCAAAAAACGACAGAAAAAATGATTAGAAATAGAGGTTTGCGAAGCAGAAAATAGGTCACACCCAATCCAGGGAAGGTATAGTAGTCGCGTTTCCTGTCTCTCCTTTCGTTTACTATCAAATACGAAACACTTAAACGCTGTCGTTGCTCGTTACATCCGGGGGCAGGCCCAAACTTAACAGCACATCAAAGATACATCTCGACGAGGGCCCCTCTAAGCGCAACCCTTGCTACAACAATACGTCTTAATTATGGKGCCCGGAGCATACGTAAACTTCACCCTGGGAAATAGGTATCCAACGACCGCACTGCTAGACGACTTGAGCCCGTTATCCTCAAAGTGAGCCCTGGCCCAAGGCTCGCCGCCATCAAGCACAATGGCATGAGTGTTACACAAATAACCGGTGAACTTTACACGGCTCGCCTGCCAAGCAGCCATGCGAGCCGAGGAAGCATTGCAGGAGTAAGGCGATCTTGGGAGAGCTGAGGTGTCTGGGGGTGTATTGATGGGGTGGCTTTGTTTTCCGCTGCAATTGGACACTTATAGTAGTTACTCCTGGCTGTAGTTATTGATTAGAGTTTGTGTTTGTAGTCACTGGCGCTTCCAATGATTCATAATTCTAAAGCCTGTACCCTTGAGTTCCTCAAGTCCATTAACTGTTTATGTGCTTTTTTAAATATTCGATGTGCTCGATTCGTTGGAATAATCACTTCGCAAGATACCTTGAAAGCACTTACTACTTCATTTCGTGTTTTCTTCACCACAGAAATAATAATTTACTGCTTTCATTCTATACACTCAAATTCAAATAATTCTTCCGGCGCTTGAGCAGTTTACTATACTCTCAATTCCTTATTTTAAAACTAGTACCATGTATCACTAATAACAGATCGGGAATTTATTATTATTTATAGTTTATAATAATTTCGTATACCCAAAGGCATCAGTCCATATTCATAATGTCCGATCAACAGCCAATGATACTACTAAACTAATTCAATCTAGTGTGATAATATCACTATTCTTATACCTTTTATACGTTAGATTTATTGGTGCTTGGGTAATCTAGCAGCCACAAGCAGAGAAATGAAAAAGTTTCTTGTATGCTCTATTTAGTTCTAAGATTATTCATTAACATATCGGAATTGATATATCTGAACTCATTTTTCGTCTCTCTTAAACTAAGTAATCATAGAATACTTGTCTGGCTCGTAATAAACCTACACGCAAGAACAGCTATTATTGTGCTACATTGAGGATTTGCAAGGAGTTTGGATATGTTTAAGATTATTTTTTATTTAATCTTAACTATTCACGTCAGTGAGTTGGCTTGGATAAGCTCTTTGTTCAGCACACTAACGTAAACGTTCCTCTTCTGTATGTATATAAACGCATCTCCTGAGATTTGTGATTTTGCCCAAGTTTAGAAAAGATGATGAAACAAGTCAAAGAAAGATCAAGTTTTAACTTTCCAGCCGCCCCTTCAAAAATTTAATCTGTGCAAACTATTTTATTTAGATTTATACCAATCAATTTAACGAATGTACTGCTCAAAATACCCACCTTCAGTTTCTGTACAATACTACAATCGACCTTCATAAGCTTGTCTAATGTTTGAAGAGATCCCAGTGGTGTAGCATAGATTTCGGATTTTAGGTAGCCCCCCAAAAAGAAATTTATTTTTAGGTTCAATTTTTAAGGCGTTTGATTATACCTCACTGAATATATTTAACGGCAATTATATTCACTTCTTCACAATTTCTTCAAAAACTGAATAAGAGTTTTAGGATGAATATAATGTGTTAGTACGGGTACCATGGTAAATGTTGATTAAGGATCAAAAGGCTTCTAACCACTCCCATTATCAGTTTATGATCTTCCGGTATTATGACAACAGAATTACTGGTTTTCATATGAGTCAGCTATATGCAGATGTAGAATAATAATTAAGTATTACACCCGTTAAAAACTTGGGTTTAAAGTAATTCTAGTTTTAATTTTCATTTTTTATCACTTATCAATGATATAATTTCTAATAGTAGACCTACCGACATAACATCGACTAGTATCGATTAATGGAAATCCTGGTGTTCAATCTATTGTGAAACTAAGAACTTTAGGACTAAAGTTGTACCCTGGTTCCGATGTACCTAAAGTTAGTATGTAATGTATTGAACATTATCTAATTCTCTTAATTATTAATTCATCGATTACATATGCCACTGTTATTTATGCATCAAATGCAAATATATGTGAAAATCTATAATGCAAGGCAATGACGTTTAATACTCGTCAGATATGGTACTATACTTCAGATTTTTCTGGCATACAGGTCTCCCAAAAATTTCAGGGTGCGTTTAAGAGGGAAAATATGGCCAAAAACACGTGCACAATTTTACAAGCTAAAACAAATAGTTTCCCTTGTGTTTATGGACTGCTAAAACCTTGTTATGGGTTAAAAAAAACATAAGTTTTGCTTTATTGTTGTAATTTACTTTTAAGTTTTACAATACAAGTTTTTATTATAAATGCTTATCCATGTAGATGTGTACAGTTGGCTTAGTAGTTACTGAGAGTGTCCTAACTGCTTTAAGGTATTACAGATATTCTCAAATGATCCACCAACACGCTAAATCTAAATTTCCTCATTGCCCATTAGCTGAAGTACGAGTCCTACGTCAGTAACCCTACACAGCCAATCAAGCACAATATCCTTCGGCAATTACGTGTCTCCTGAGATTACTTACCTGTAAACACTACCCATTTAGGGTAGGTCGCCCCCTTTCCGTATCAGTTTACACAGCACACCCACTTCAATGCTGGAGGATTCAACTATACAGCGATCGTTGCCTAGGGTTGCCCCTTACAATTTGTCTGGCAGCTACTATTTGCAAACCAAACAAAAACGTCACTCCGTTGGCTGCATCGAGACTTCCCAGGCCTGACCTGGCGTCACTGCCCCAGAGCATTTCCACTGACGTGTATTGGCGGTGGAAAGCGGAAGAAAAAAAAAGCACGCTGGCAGTCGGTCAGGAGTCGTTCACCCTGTTAAATCCCGGGTGGCGTGGAGCCTCACGGCGGCATGGGGAAGTAGTTACCCTTCGTTGCTTTGAAGACCATTAAATTGGAAGTTGTTGCTACACGAGGCTTCTAACGGTTAAACAAGATAATATTTTCGATTTTATAGAAGCAATTTACAAACATGGAAACTACGAAGAATATTARTAGTGATAGCGAAAAGTACTTCTAGCATACTTTTCGGAAAAGCCAAAGGAAGTAAAGCAGGCAGTACTATGGTCCTACTACTCTTTATTAAAATTGCGCTGCCTGTGAATGAAAGTTCGTCTAGTATTATTCCTAAATGGGCCGTATTAAAAAAATATTGTTGGATAAAATTTTAACTTTTCCACTATAACTTTTTGAAATTTGTTAGTTGTGATAATTTAGCAATCAATAAAACATAGAAGCTTTTATAACAAATTTTATTTAATGCAGACCTTATGCTAACTGGCGCGACCCGCGATCTATTTTAATATGATACTTCATTGGGTTTAAATTTCCCGATGTATAAAATAAAATCCATTTGCATGTCATAACGAATTTATACAAATTTAATATAAAAACATACATATTAGTAAGTGAAAAATTATTTACATTTTGTTAATAAGCATATTACAAGAGTCACAAACTAAAAAAAAAATACTCACTATCACTTTCCTTGCTAAAATCACGATTAACTTCTATTATTAATTCTTGTACATGTACCGATTTTCAATGTCCAGTCCAGTACAAGCCGCACTGAATTTCTCCATGCATCGACACTTGTTATTTCAGCTTCGTGTCTAATTTTTTGCAGCATTTCATTACTAAAGTTTGCACGGGTGTTCCCTCGTCGAATTCTTTGTTTTAACTGCCCCCATATCATTTCAATGGGGTTGAAAATGCAATGATATGGGGGTAATCGTAGAATGGTGTGTCCACATTCAGAAGCGAGAATGGCACTTTTAAATTTCTTCGAAATATAAATCTTCTTTTCTTAAAAGCTCTTGAATGGTTACCTTATTAGTTGTATTTGGAATTTTATCCAGTTGCTCCGAATGGTAACTAGCGTTGTTCATTACTATGACGCTGTTTGGTGGCAATTTGTGCAATAAAATGTTTTTGAACCAACGCTTTCGCATTCATATCAGAATTACAATGGGCGCTTGCTTCTTCTAAGTTTTTACATCCAAGATACAGGGCTCCAGGAACGAAACCATTTTCACCTCCTGCGTGTAGAATCATTATTCTTTTTCCTTTTGACGCCGGAATATTGACGTCGCACTTCCCTGAGTCATCAACCCATTTTTTTATTGTATCATGGGTATCGTACCATGTTTCGTCGAGGAAAAATATCAGACGATTTTCCTGCCTATACATTTTTATAGATTTTAAATAATCGTATTTCCACTTTCATATTACCTGGCTTTCCATCAAGCATTGCTTCTTCTCCACCTTTTTCATTGAAAAGCCAATGGTTTTAATATACCTTTGCAGCAGTTGATTAAGCACTCAGATATATGCCGCGACAGATCCTAGTCATAAGAATAAACATATTTAATTATTTCGGAGGTACTCAGTTGCCCCACGGTTTAAAATCAGCAATAATCTGTTTGACCAGTTGCTCTACAAAATGTATTGTCACAAACGCCTCTTAATAAGTAGCTAAATGAAAGCACATATGCAAGTATGACTGAATAAGTAGAAAATATTGCACTTGGTACGCTTATGTGCTGTAAAACTTTAAAATATAAGTAAACACATATGCTTTTAATACCGTTTATAGTAGGAGTAGAATAGTTCCGATTTCTTCTTATTTCCAAAAAAATATACATGTAGAAACTACGTTTATGACCCTAAGGATTAAAAGAAAATTTTAACCTGTGAAGAAACAGGGCAGAGGACGATTGCACACCGGGATCAAAAATTAGAAAGTATGGGCTGCCGCACTGAAATTGGAATGTTTACCATTCATGGTTATAAAAACAGATACTACTCATTAAATTAGGAAAGAATACGATTTAGTCATACATTAAAAGCTATCAGGTGAGAAATATTTGTAGTTCAAGTAATGATACCAAATAATGTGTACGGAAAAAAAATCTAAAAAAGCCTAAACATAATTTTTGGATACGGTCCACTCGACTGCAAAAAGTGGATCCTGCCGAACCCGTCTGTTATTTACGATAATAGTTGTAAACCATTGTGAGCGGTAATAGGCCGTTTGTATAATCAGTCTCATAGATTGTTGCTTGCAACTATACGGCGCTAATGAGCTTATATGTTTTTCTAGTCTGAGATGTGTAAGAACTGTAATGGTGCGCTCCTATAAAAAACAATTTGTATAGATACATCAGTGATTTGTATTATCCAAGCTATGAATTGATTATTAGAAAGCGTGTGATGAACGTAATATGGCTTGATGGTAAATCTGAAACTGTTACAATGGTTGAGATATTTGATGCACAAGCCCTCCGAAACACCAAAAATCATCTGCAACAAGTTAATAAAAAACAATACCGCGCAAGAAATATTGGATGAAGAAGCGAAAAAGAGAATAATGAGCCAACTCCTACTAATCAGCCTAAGTCTTAATTGATAATGATACAGATACACAGCACATTACAGATGAAGATTTTATTCCGAAAGATAAAGGAATAAGAAAAATGTGCGTATATAAAAACAGGCACAGCCAACTGAAACGAGAATATATATGGATATTTCTTAAGAAGGTGAAAAGAAATGCTCAGGGAAGTGGCATCTTTTATTAAGAGAGAAGTATGGATCATTATTCTGTGTCAGTTATAAAAAATTAAATTACTATTTGATTTTAAAGATATATAAGATATCGTACTGCTAGAAAAGTTTATTTAGACTAACAATTAATAACCTGTTCTAACTATTTACTACTTGAAACTATTTACAATTTGATTTTATGCAAAGATATTGGGGTGAATCAAAAAGGAAAATGTTCAGGGAAGGTGCGGCTGCAGTTTAAATACAATTGACATCTGCAGTTGTAGCTGGTGCATCTCTCGAAAATTGTAAATTTTAGGGAGAAAAGGCATCCTCGTTTAAACATCCTGTAGATACTGAACACTGACATTAGAATGAAAATTTGTAGTCAATTCTTAGTGGTGCGTTAATTTAGCCACGCAATATACTCCTTGGATAGAATTCCAAGCTGGAAAATCTTATTTACCTGCAGCCAGCAGGTGGTGAGTGAAAAACGACTTCTTCTAGATCCTGGATGCAATCTGCCTGCATTTTCCTGCCTCCTGACGTTTCCCGTTAGCCCCATAAACAAACAAAACCGCACGGCGCCGAAGATTAAGTGGGGAAATTTTTAAAAGCGCGCTCCTTCCTAATAATTGGCAGTAAAACTGCGCTCCGTCGAAAATTTATAACGCGATATTACAGTGTAATTGTGCGTCATATTTCACATGAGTAACTTCGCAAATACATAAAATTTTGGCAGTAGATCACCGGTTATTGCCGCCCCGGGGGTGTGGAGTGCGCACTGCATGCGATTTATTAATTTAAAAAGGGTCGTCTTCGCTTTGTGCCGTACGTCTTGCTGGCGGGGCTTTCATTGCTGTTTTAATTAACAATGTTCGGTGTTCCGGGGGACCACCGGCCGCAACGGCATGGGGGATGCTTTGAATGCTTAATGTGGAATGAGCTTCCATAGTTGTGTCTATGCTGCTACTGTGTAGTGGGTGTTCGAATAATATGTCTATAGCGTAACAAGATTATTTGGCTCCAAAATAACTAATTTTGAACTATTTTAAACAGCATTATCCTTGTTCTTAATTAAAAATCAGCCATGTTTTCTGGAAACCAATCTAAATAGTTGAGGAAGTAGTGAACATCCAAGTTTGTAATTATCTTTTTCAACAATTCTCTAATTCTCTGCCTTGTGATTTTTGTCTAAGTATTGCGCTACTTGGAACAATGAAGCGTAGGTTCATCGCACTGGTTGGCATAGTAAACTATGGATATACAGGGTGGTTCAATTAAAATTTGCGCTTTGGAAAATCTCCTATTTTGTCCAAGCTTGGAGAAAATGCTCAAATAGGTCAATTTTAACTAGCGTCCAGACCACCACCCCCTCAAAAAGTATATAACAAGACGGGTCGAGTGTATGCAAGGTGTTCTTATATTTCAGGTTCGAGTAATCTTTTTTGAAAACAAACTGTGTATACAATACCTTGATGGGAAACAAAAATGGTTGTGAAACCATAATTCAATTTAGCGAATGTGTTGCTTAAAATGTCCACCCCGACTTCATAAAACAGCAGGTACAGTCGGCACTACACTAATTACACTAACTACCCTGTCTTGGAGACACTTGAAGAGATTTCGAATTCAAGTTGGTATGTACCTTCGGTCCATCTACTGTTCAGGAAAACGAACATCTATCAAACCGCGTACTAGAACATTGTAATGGCGGTAAGCGCTCCATCCTGTTAGAAGAAATGTTGGTTTTCTTTGAGATTTACGTGCTTGGGTAGATACTATGTATGTGATGGACGAGTATTAAAACTCCCGCAATAAATTAATTGTTTATTACCCCTGAAAACATAATGGAACTTGGTATGGGCGGCTCGAAAATCAAGGTGCAAGTGTGACTCGGCATGTTTTAGGTTACTTTTTGTTTTCATTTCACGTTTCTTACAGCTCAGTATCATAATTGTCCCAAAGCAAACCCTATATTAATGTATATATAGAACACTTACCACTAAGTAACCAATTACATAATAATAAACTCAATTAATGCAATTAAGCGATTAAACTACAAATTATATGAGCACCGGAAAAACGTAATCGTATGTAACCAATATTTTATTTTTTCTTTGATTAAAATTATAACTGCCACCATTAGTGCGATTAGATTTTTCAATTTTTGCTTATTGTTTAGTTTTAAAAATATACAGGGTGTTTCAATTAAATATAATGAAAGTACACTCACCGGTACGAAAAAATGAGCACTTGCATTTTTTTTCTTTTAAACTCAAAACTGTAGCTATTTGTCTTTTATTATAACAATAGGTATCTCAAACACGAACAAAGCAGGTTCTAGATAAACCTAAATACAGTTGAATTTTTGGACTAAAATTAAAAATTGATAGCTTAAACTTTAAACGTAAGTTTAAAGCTTCAACAATGATTTTTTATAATGCCCGAATTGTTTCTCGAATTTTACTGGTCACTCCTAAAATTAATTTATTAATTAAAATAAAAAATGTTCTATCGAGGAATTAATTTCCATTCATCTGAAAGAGTTTTCTACAAGTAATTTATGGCCAAAAAAGCAGCAATAGCATTTTCGGTTGGATTCGCATCTGCACTTATCTGTTCATAACAGGAATATTTACATCATTTAAGAACTACTCGCATTATCATGCAACAAAATCGGCATAAGGTACAACAAAATTTGGAAAACTTTATCGTCATATTTGGCAACAGTTAAAGAGCCTCTTGGGACGATGTATACATCTCTGTGTGCCTCCCGAAAAATTCTCACCCACACTAAAACTGAGCCACCTAGGTATTGTACAAAACAGCCTTAGGTCCTAGCCATCTCTTACTATGCCCTGATTCATCACTAAACAAAACACGCTTCCATTATAGTCATCCTAGTGCTAATGCCTGAAAAATTATGGACCTGGTGCAGATCTGCGGCTGGTAAGATTTGCTTCTGATATTCTTCTTATAACCGACCGTTTGATCAAATTGGTATTCCGAACGCGATGATGCCGATTTCCTATTTCAACAGCTGTTGAACGACAATCCCTCAAACTTTGTAAAATTATAAAGCAATATTCGATACTTAATATGGTTGGGCAACATTCACTTCTTCCGTCTTGAGGCAAAGCAATAATGGCAACTTGTCAGACTAAACCAACATGAACCAATAAAACAACCTTAAAGTGACCGTAGATAGTAGCTTTGCTAGCTGTAAAATTGATCTTTCTGTTTTGTTTGGAGCTAAAACCTGCATCAATTCTCACACATTTTATACTGCTTTCTGTTTTGTATGTTCCTCCCTGGATTACTCAGTCTGATGAAGACTCTTTTTTAACTTTTTTAGTTCTGTAAATGAGTTAAGCAAAGATAACGTTACTAGGATGATTTTAACACTATTTTACCAGCGGCCCATGTGATGCCAGCAAGTACTATCTTAAATGATTTCCAACCATTTCACAACTTTTCACAGCTCAACGGCATTGATAATTATTATGGTCGGACTTTGGACTTGTTTTTTCCTCGTTCACTTGCGATGTTGTTGGATCTTTGTTAGTTTTGGTTCCCGAAGATGTTTACCATCCTGCGCTAAACGTTTATTTTGATGCTTCAGATCAGGTTGCGACATCATTCGACATGAATTTTCATCAGCTATATTATGATCTTTATTAACTTAATTGGCCGTTTTTATGTAGTATTCAAGATGTTAATGAGGCATGTGACAAATTTTACGAAATAATTTTACCTTTACCTTTACCTTTGAGGGAAGTATACTCAAAATGAATTTTGTACCTAAGCGTAAGTAAGTTTAGATATCTCCAATGGTTTGATGTGGACATCAGTTATTGCCTTGTTAACAAGCTTAAAACTCTTAGGTTATATAGAAGATGCAATTTTTGTTACTATTACACACAGTTTTGCCAGTCCAGATCAGAATCAAAGTCACTGATTTCACCAGCCTATATGCGCTACATAGCTAAAGAAAATTTTGGTCTTTCATGCTAAATGATAAAGGGAACCACACGCATTCCTGGTACTAAGAAACTAAACGATCGTTAGTTCAGCTCCTGAGGATATCACAAATGCTTTTGCTACATTTTCCCGAGAGGTCTTCGTTGAGTCTAAATTTACTGTATTTTCTGAAACTAAAGCTTCGTTTTCCAATGTTTCTGTTTTACGTTTTGATGTTTTCATAATATTTATTGAATTCTAGAGTAGATTGAATTCCTAATTTCCTCTTAGATGATTGTGCTGGTATTTTTCCACACCGCTTTATAGTCTTTTCAATCTTATCCTAGGGTCATCTATTATTCCGGATTTCTTGAGGAGATCCTGTATATCCAATATTTAAAAAGGCTAACATAAATAATATTTCTAATTATAGGCACAATTTCTATGCATCAGCATGGTTTATCCGTAAGAGAACGAGTTTATGTCATGTATACGTATTACCAAAAAGCATTCGATCAAATTGACCATTTCATTCTGTTAAGTAAGATGAAAAGGTTGGCTTTTCTTCGTCGCTGCAAAATCCCCAGCCTAGCGCTAAATACAGAAATTATGTCTCTACTTCATATGTTGCTACATCCGCTGTGCAGGGATCAAATCTTGGTCCGTTGCTTTGTCTTCTCTATATTAACGATATAGTGGACATAATTAAGTGCAAGAAGCTACTTTTTGCAGACGGCCTAAAAATATTCTATCGAATAGACACAGCAGAGGATTCGTTGTGAACGCAGAATGACCTGGACAGGATTTCTGAGTGGTGTGTTATTTATTAACGGACTTTATTTGAATTATCCATTAGCCGCAAACTCAACCCAGTAATATATCAGTATTACTTTAATACGTCATAGCTATTATTTTTCGATAGCAGCACATCCAAAATCAGTATCTGACCATTTTGGGGTACAATTTCACTATGGTGGGCTGTGTTATTATTACCAACAAACTATCCATATCATGTAAGCCATCTGTCCACAGCAGCATTCCAAGACCTCGCGGGATAGAATTTCGAGCTGGCAAACATCACGCTCAAGTCGCGGGATCTCTTCACTCGTGTCGAATTTCATCCCACTTTGTTTGGCGGACGATCTCCGACACCTGAGCTAACATGTACACGTAAAACCCACCCCTGGTGTGCGATCTTCCGATACGGTCCCGTCACTATTCACATCCACCGAACCAGCAACCGCGCGCTGGAAAATAAACCACCGTCAAATGTGATTGGGATCCGGGGGCCTTACGCGCTATGCCAATCGGAAACCTATAGAAACTGGGCGCGCATTCATGAGGCCGGGGTATTTTAGGTGATTTGGATGAATTGTGTTTTTTAAGCTGGATGTGTACGGGGCTCGTGATCGCGGAACGCTGCGTCGGGTTAGCGAAACGTTTGTTGCCGGTGTTTGCCTCGTGGATTATGGCGTGCGTAGCAAATTGTGAAACTCATGGTTGCGCTTTGAATTATGTGAGAGATGCATTCGGCGCGTTCGAGCAATTTTTGTTAGAGTAAATTAGCTAAACATCGAACGATACATCAAATCAGGTATTTTTGTTTTTTATATATTGTTTATCATACAAAGGTAATATCAAATCCAAATCATCAACTTCGGCAGATGACCGCGTCATTGTCAAAAATAAAAAAAAATCTCAAAATTTTTGACGTTTTTTTCTATTTATGTTAAGTTTGACCCAGAGCCTCAACAATCTAAGGAGGCAGGAACTGCATCGCGTAACGTCAAAGTAGTGGCCGATATGGTTCTACAGCAATAAATAATTGATCAGGGTCTAGATACAAAACTCACTCCACTTTTGGTCAAAAATGAGTTGGGTGGGTGTGTCATCATGTGGTAAAAACTGAAATCTATTTGATAAAAATGCTTATGGGTGCCAAAAGTTACATACTGCCATAAGAAATCAACCCCGAATATTGCAGTCTTACATTATTCAATCGTCCGGCTATTATTGTGGTACCAGAAATATTCTGCAAATACAACTTAATGGTCTATTTAATCAATATCAATTCTAAATGTTGAATCAAACATTTTAATAAAATAATAATTAAAGTTGTCTTTATTCATAGTGTACCAATACATCAGAAATAGAAAAAAAATGAAAAAAGAAACAAATCTGTTACGAGGGTGAATGCTTTCGGCGTCCATAATATAATAAGATAATATTTTGTCGGATATATCGCTGTCTCTTGAAAACACTGACAAAAAGTTAATAGTCTGACGTTTCGATTACACCTGTAATCTTTGTCTAAGACGAAGAACCTCAAAATTTGCCTGACACAAGTTCAAACAAAAAAACTTGTTTTTATGGTGTAATCGAAACGTCAGACTATTAACTTTTTGTCAGTGTTTTCAAGAGACAGCGATATATCCGACAAAATATTATCTTATTAAACAAATCTGTTGTTTTACACTAACAGAATGGCTCTTCCACTCAACCGAATTATATACAGATAAACAAAGAAGAAGATACCAATGAAATTGACTGAAAATGAAAAAAATAATAAGTTTAAAGTATTAGTTAATACATAATAGAAAGAAGTAAACATTACACATGTTGGACAGATAATAATAACTTTTTGTAAGCAAATGTAAAATTACTGGATTACTTTAGCTGTAATGGGATGGGGTTATGTAAATTGCAGATGTTATTGTAAGAGAAGAAACGTTTAAAAAAGCTATGTTTATGTGGCGGCACCGAAAGTACATCTTTACGTCTAATATTAATGCTATGTATATCCGTCCGGTATTTGATTTTATTGTAAAGGTAGTGTGGAGTTTTTTGAGATTATTCTATGAAATAAACAAACAGAGTGAAACCTTATTCTGGCCGACATTTTCAGCCACGAAAACATTATGCGTTTGTGAGTAACATGATCTCCCTCACCACTCCCGTATATCAAGCGCACACGAGCATTTTGTACCATCTGAATTCTTCTGGTACATTCAAAATTCAAAAACGGTCCAAAAACAGAGCCAGCAAAATTGAACACACGCAAAACTATGACCTCGCAAAGATTTTTTGTTTTAAATTTAAAAAGGTGTCGTATGTTGTAGATTGCTTTCAAGTTGCAGAAAGATCTACCAATAAATGAATTGATATGTGACATAAAGCGTAATTTATTATTAGCAACTATCCCAAATTTTTAGCACAACTTATGGTTTCCAGTGTATTATTTTCAATCTGTATGACAAGATGCTCAATTGCATTATTATACGCTGCTCCAAAGAATATCATTTTGGATTCTGAGGGATTAATGCAGAGAGACTCCTGACTCTGACTTCTGAAGCCTTAGATGGTTGATTCAAATCAGTATTTACATTTTCTTTCATTGCGGGAAGATCCTGTTTACTGAAATAAAATAATATTTGTGTGTCATCCGCGTAGAAACTGCACTCTCGGTGCTTTACAGTCGAGACTAATACAGACATATACAAGTAAAAACCAGAGGGCCCGAAATTGACGCCTGCGGAACACCACAAGATACTCTGCACGGCTACGATCTTCAACATTTCTGTCAAAAAGATTGTCTGCCATTTCGACTTCTTCAACAACCTCTACGTTGATATTACCTTCTTGTGGTTAAGAAACATCAACCCAATTCCACTGTCTCCACATTTTGATAATAAGTAAATGCTCTAACAATATTTCAATATGTATTGTTTTTCTTGCTATTCTAAAATATACCTTACGTAACGCAAATGTATAGTCTTGAAAGAAACTGTTTTGTTGAGAAATTATACAACTAATAACAGGCAACCAGCGAAAAACACGGGAAAATACAAGAACTCGACTGGTTGACACACAAGCGGAGAATTACACAGCACAGGAAGGGATTAGAAGAGGTTAAAAACATTCTCCATAACATATACCTCCTTCTAATATTGTGCAAATCAATTGCCTACACTGTTTTGCTGCAGCTAGTCGAACTTGTTGTGCTATTAATTTATGTGGACAGAAATCGCGAAGTAGAAAATCCAAAAGGATATCACAAAGTTGGAAGCACAATCTTGAGAAAGTGAAGATGTATGTTTTAGCATTAAAATGTGTTTTGTATACTTCTTTATTGACTTTCTTTGTTTTTTAGACGTCTGTCTAAAAAATTACCACAGAAGTGTATGTACACATAAAGAAAATATAGTCCTTAATTTTATTTAAAACTATTTTAAGAATCACTGGTTTTAAACGGATAGTGTCCCTGTGACTGCGTAACGTAATCTGAGTAGCATTTTATTGCTTGTGCTAAACCATGATTCTGTGTGTTAACTATTACTATTTCTGTCCGCCTTATTGATAAAAGTACATTTTCTTCTTTTCAGGTAAGTCAGCTGGAATAACCATTACATACTTCTGCAGAATGCATTTTTTTGAAAAGCTTCTAATGTAAGTACAAATACTTTACTTAATGCTGGGCAACAATTTAATCAACAACTTTATTCAGCGATTATATTTTAGTACTGTCCAGCATGCGTACAATTTTTTATTAATTTTAGACCTTCAGGGCATATATGAACATAACTGACCTAGTAGCAGTATCTTTGCCTTTAAAATATGATATACCGATTTGGTATCCTATCTACAGGATCTATGTCGACTAATTAAAATCAGTATAGCGTAAATTCTCAAAAACTTCGGCTTACATTGTTGAGGAGAAAAAAGAAGGCCAAAACATTGACAATGTAGAATTAAATACACTTTAATTTCATCCTTATAAGTAGACAACTACAACGAAGCATTCTGCTTATATTCAATACAAACAATGCGATGCCTCTAAGGGGTAAACACTCTGTTAGGCATGTATATTTTCCTGGCAAACTTGTGAAACGCTCTCTTGGATACGAGATAAGACGCAAGACGTTCTTGCATAATACACGCCCCAGAATCGCTAAGCGCGTGGCCATTACTGCATCTAGGGAAGCTGCGGGATTCTTCGATATCCCTCTCCATTAATTTTTTATTCGACAGCGGTAATGTGCGAATAGTTCTTGTTAAATGCGGAACACGCGAAATTACCGTTTATAACAAATGTGTTCGCGTAATATACTGCACAATGTATGGCTGATCGAATAAGTGATAATCGCATAAAACGTCACAGGGCATTACGGCGTATCTCGGTTTGGTTTTTTGATGGAGGGGTGGCGCACGGAAGGGTTGTGCACACAGCCGAACTGACCGTTAAAATAATGATTTTGCTCGCAGGCAAAGAGTATGTGGAGTTTGTCGTGGTAAATTGCACAACAAGCACTGCACCTGGTGTGTACTTAGGCACTAAAATAAATATCTGCATGTTATATGGGTGATTTGCTTCATGTCAAATATGAAATTAGAAGGTATTCGTTACATAGAAAATGTGTCATTTCGCTAGATTCGAAATGAGCAAATTTAAGTCATGCTTCCACAAAAGACGAAACTATCCTGTTTAGAAATCATGAAACTATAAATAATTTTGTTAACTTAATCATTTTTTGGTGTGGATTTTCGGACGTCTTCTATCAATGTTACTAAATAGTATTCCATAACGATGTTTCTATAGACCATTTTAATAGGAGTTTTGCTATATATTTTTTCAATCTGAGTAATCCATGTCGAGGTATATTATGACTTTCAAAATGGCGAAAAGGTCTATTTTATATTATTGTGGCACCTGTCAGCATGAAAGATAACTGATTACAAAGCCACCTAGCTGTCTTAGGAAGTAGTACCAGCTAAGGGAGTTAGCTGGCTTTGTCATCGTGTCATTTTATTGCTAACAAGTTGTAATATCATCCAGTTTTTCACTGACAACGCTAGTTTTTATCTTTTTCTTCTTAAGTTAATTTCCATAGAAATAGTGTTTCTAAAACTTGATTTAGTTTGGAAAGTCTTTCTCTTCTACCTTTGTTGATCTAACAGCTTGCTAATAAAAAATAATCTTCTTGGTACATTAAGAACCATTTATGTTACTAAGTAGTATACATTGTCTGTCGTTATAATTCTCTATGTACAAGAATATTCAATCGTCACATGAAAGCGTATTGCGATGAGATGCAAATTTATACGTGTGGCGACCGTGGAAGCAAGTTATCTATCTAGCTTCTGCGGTGCGACCCCGCATATGGGCCGAGCCCTGCACTTAGACCTTTTGGTCAATTGTGCCCGCATTGTAGCTTAGAACAGTTCTGCCTTTTCACAGAAGTGCAGTCTCTTTCCATTCTACATTCTCCAAACCTTTTGCCTCCCAGCGGTCCGCGGTTGGTAAAGAGAAGAATCGAAGTTTCCTCCTCTTCTGAGCAGGCCCTACAAGTGCGTCTCTCCGCTACACCCATATAATAATAATAATAATAATAATAATAATAGTCTTTATTCCTGATTACCCAACATACAGCAGAGAAAAAGATTAGAATCTGTAACAACAAAAAAAGATGTAAAAAGCAATTCATTGACACTGCGACATACCGGCACCAGGGAAACCAAAATGGTGGTACCTGCTCTTTCACTCAACCGATAGGTGTTTATTGATCCGGCAGAATCCCGTAAAGGCGTCCACCATTAATCGCAACTGAGAACGACTATTGTCCTATTGGCAGTAGAAGTTCTTTAATWTTGTCATTGATGTACTCACCGATCATCAAAGTTCTAAGGTACTTTTAGCAGACACACAAACTTCAAATTTAGCATTCAGTTAGGGTTTAAGCTGCAGAGAAAGAAAAATATCAAAAATTCCAAAATTTCATTACTGTTTTCTAAATTTCAGACATGCTTTCTTATCGCTGCATGTAATCGACTTAGAAGCACTTACCGTCCATACAGCTAGGTGGCTTTGTCATCTTGTCAGTTCATTAGAGAAAGATGGCATTGACATCTATTTTTCTATTAATTAGGAAGCAATTTATGAAAAGGTTGTTGAATAGGTACTTCTTAGATACTAACTAAAATAACTGACGTGGTTTTATATGACATCTCAGAACTTTTTGAAGTGGAAGGCCTGAGCTGCAAGACTTGCACTTTTCTTACATTTTATGTATTTTTTGATGGGATCATATTCTCCAGTAAAAATGAAGACTATGAGATCCTTAATTCTAGAGCACTGGAGCATCTTTCGATATTTCCTTCACGGATCATCATCAAAGGTGACACACTAACGCCAGGGAATCAGTTAGAAATTCAATGGCATCATTCCAGCGCTTATCGCATTCTCAAGACTCGTTCCATTAGGCGAAGGTGTAGATGCACAATTAACGCCATTGTACCGGACGCACACCACGTCAATCGAGATAAGTGAGTTATTATTGCTGCGAGAGTCGATTTGAATGACTCCAGGTGTCGATACAAAAGACACCGGTGGCCGGAGGCGGTAGGAAATGGAAGAGCGGTTTTACTCGCGCTCTGCGATTTAGACGCGACCTCGAGTTGGGCAACTCAAAAGTGACAGGTTTGTCGTAGATGCGGGGAGATAGGCGATTGCGATGTAAACTGACTTTGTTTGGCTGACGGGGTATTGTCTTTGGACGTGTCGACGGCAAAAGTGAAAGCTGTTCGTTAGGTGCGGATTGCTCGCTTTTATTTATGCCATACGTTTACAAAATAGAGATTCCAAATTAAAAACTAAACGCTCTTTTAAATAAGTACTTTCTTTAATGGTATCGCTAAGTTTAAGTGAGCTGAGCGTTTAGTTGCATCATTAAGGAAGAGAAATTGTCTTTAAAAATCAATTTCTCCTATAAGGAATTTAATTTAATTTGGGTGCATTCCTTGTTGGAAAAGGCCTACTTTAGTAGATTTCTTCATAATATTTTGATTACTAGGTGTTCAGAGAGGTGCCAAAAATCAATTTTTTCAAATGGAAACCGCCAAATTTTATAATTGGTGAATATTTCTCGAGTGTCTTCACTTGACCTAATATGTAATTGACCAACTTCAGGCAAGTGGTATTGTAGAAATAGAGCTCTGAAATTTAGCTTTGTTATGGCTACTATTGATGAAGTATACATTCTTAGCTCAAAATCTAATGCTAGTAGATCAGATCACCTAAATGCAAAGATGATTCAGTTGTTTTCACCTGCAATTTGCACACATATTACGCATATTATTAACTGGTTATTTTCCTGCTAGGTGGAAGTCATCGCTGATTAATCTTATTCCAAAGAAAACTCATCCACAAGGTTTAACTTGCCTACGCCCTATTACTTAAATTCCTGTGCTGTCGAAAATTTTAGAAAAAATAGCTTAAAGCAGATTTATCACTATGCCATGTCAAGCAAAACTATATCTTCTGCCCAGTCAGGATTCCATAAGGGACATGGTACAACACCTGTTTTGACTAATGTCACTGATAATATCTTTAAGGCACTAGATACATCAGATGCTTGGTGTCTAGTACTGCATGACTTCTTCTCGATGATGTAGCTGTGGGTTTTTTTTTAACTCATATCTCCCAAATTGTTTTCGATGATAATATATACGAAAGCCGTTCAGTTACATCGGGTGTGCCGCAAGGCTCAGTATTGGACCCATTACTTTTTTATATACACTGTAGGCCTCCTAAGATGTGTAATAAATTGTAGTATTCAGTGTTATGCAATGTAAATATGTAAATCGTTAGTGTTAATTACGGTTTCATTGTGTTCATTAAGTTAATATTACAGAAAATACAGACTAGTTGTTGTAGATCCGTTTATCCGTTTTTCTAGTTCTCGCTCACCATATATGGATCGGTGGGACACCCTGCACGTTCTATAGATAATTCCTTTATTTACTAATTTTAATTAATACATTTACCACCAAAAAAATTCTCTCCAAAGGTCGCCTTGATTGATTGATTGGGTGATTGAACCAGCATACGGTAGGCATTTCTACCGCTTTCGGATATGCTGCCGGGTCGGCTACGTCAACGCTAGGCAGGAGGGGTGACATGCTTGTTGCGCATGTTATGGATAACTGAGTATTGGAATGGGTAGACTTGCTGGATCTCTAGATGGGGTGATTTCAGGAAATTTTCTCGTCTTGCGTACTAGCTTGTTTTCTTTTCTATACATTGGAACTTCTTTAGGACTATCCCAATTTTTGTGGTTGAACTTGTTTCCATATTTTCCTGGCTTCTGTACAATTATTTTGCGCTGTCATAGTGCTTCCTTATATACTTCTTTTTGTTCTTGTCACTATGATCTTTTCTTCCAACTTTTGTTCTTATTTTTCTCGCACGGTTTTTATATTTTTGTTGGGTAATGTTCTCCCCGTATAGGTGACTCAATGTGCTTCGAAGGCGGTTGCCGTCTCTCGAGATTTTCTGTACCACCTTAAGTTATTTCTTGTATACTCTTTTTTAGACGCACTTCACGGTAACGACAACACAAGAACCTAACACTACAGTGCATTAGGTAGAGATTTAAGAGTTAAGTGTCGATGTTAGTTTTCTAACCACAAGCTATATTAATTTTTGGGGTTATATACGTTACCAGCATATTCCCTTTTCCTTATACATCTATCTTATTGTCTTCTTTCGTTAATTCGTTGCTACTATAAGAGATTTTTATGTTTTGTTCTTCTGAACGTTTGAAAATACATACGCAAGTTGTTTTTATTATTTTGCTAGTAAGGTAGTTCTATTTGTTACTACTAAGTTTTGTGTTTTTGTAAGCTTCCTGAATGCTTTGTCTCTCTGTCCAAAAGTCGTCTTCGGATATAATTCCTGAGTTGTTAGTTGAGATAGCGAATAAACCAACTCCGATTCTATGGAAAGAAAATCAGTTCAGGTAAATCCCCCTGAAAAACTCCGATTAACGTTAATCGCCCCCGCTTTGCCGAACTGCATTTCCGATCCCCGAACTTTTCGTCCCCGGGCACCTTTCCCGAACAATGCCGCTCCGGCATAATTTCCCGAAGTTCCGACTTGGAGATTAGCCCGGATAAGTTGATTAGGGCGGTTAAACGCACTCGGGACGGCGTCGTCGTCCGCGTCGGAATCCGCGGTCGCCGTAATCTCGCCGGATCGAAAGGTTCCCGCGAATCCTAATCGCATTAGGAATCGAGAGGGTGGCCCCTAATCGAATCGGAACGTTTAATTCGGCAAAGCGAAGACGCGGTGCCCTTCGGGGTAGCGCGCTGCCCGGCCGGTATTGTTTTATGCCGGGGAAGGGTTGATCCTCTTATAGCGGGGCCGCAATCGGGGATTTTCGGGAGTTTCGCCGCAAAAGAATAACCGGTAAGAGTCCGCTTTGGTACTTAGCGGATTGGAAAAAAAGCGGTACAGGTGGCCAAATAATGTCGGTAATATTAAGGTGTGTCTGAATAAGAACGCCGGTTTTAATGTGCCCAAAAAAGTACTCGATTTTGACATGGATACGTCCTAGGTCATTCTGTAAAATCGGCTAATGAGTCAGCTAGCGGTTCCCTCCCGCAGCATAAATACCATCTTCGGAAATAAACTAAGAATTTGAAGGACTTTGAACCGCTTCAACCAAATCAATATAAACACTGTAGAAGGGAAACCAAATAAGTACTTCGTATTCAGGTTTTGAACGAACTGACGAAATATAAAGAGTTAGTAGATAATCAGATGGCAATGCCATCTGTCAGGATTGTACTGACATGATGACAAAACCACCTAGTTGCCTTGATGGAACTACTTCCTAAACTACACTGACGAACTGTAGTAACAGCGAAACAGATCTGGTTGTAGTTGGTTGCGGTACAGATAGCATAGCATATACATGTATTTTGAAATATAAAGAGATTTCAGTGTGTTACTACTTTGAAAAACACGAAAATTTCTATAAATATAACCAAACAACTAAAATTCTTTATCGATAGTATATGTGACATGTTCTTTAAACGTTAATTTATAGTCAAAGTAACACCCAGGTCCTTAATACTATAACACCTAGAAAGTTCAACATTATTAATGCAGTACGTATACGTTAAAACGGACTGTTTTTTTTAATGAAACTATAGCACATTTGGATAGGAAATTGATAGCACACCATTCAAGACCTCGAAGTAAATCGTCCTGCAGAAGATGACAGTCATGAACAGAGTTAATGTCACGGTATACGAGGGAAGATCATTAATTACGGTCCCTGACATAGAAAGACACAGAACATGATAACAATTATATGTTTATTTTTCGATTTCGGAAATAAGAAGTAATCGCTGGAGGCTAGGTCTGGTGAATACGCAGGGCGTTCGTGCAATTCAAATCCTGAGTCGTGAATAGCATTCACTGCAATATGGCTTTTGTGTACAAGAGCGTTGTGCCGATGGAACAAAATTCCTTTCCTCAAATTTCCCCGTCTTTTTTCTTTGATGCGTTCGTGCAATATTGAAATTAAGTTGCCATAGTAAAATCCTGCTATTGCGTGTCCACGTTCCAAAAACATCAGCCATTAAAATTCTGTCCGCATCCCAAAAAATTGTGACCATAATTTTACCAGCAGAGGGCACAACACGAAATTTGCGTGGTGGAGGAGAACCTTTGTGATGCCACTCCATACTCTGTTGTTTTGACTCTGGGTCGAAGTGGTGGACCCATGTTTCATCAACAGTTACAAATCGTGAGAGAAACTCATCCGAGTCTGCTGAAAACTTTGACAGACTGGATTCACACTGCAGGACTCGCGAACGTTTCTGATCAGGCGTCAACATCCTAGGGACCCAGCGTGCAGATAACTTTTAAAATCCTAAAATATCTGTTAATATTTTTTCTATTGTGTCATATGAAGATTCTGTAATTTCGGCTATCCGATGAATAATCATTCGCCTATCTGCCATTACCATGTCATATACACGATTAACAATTTCCTGAATAGTGACAGTTACTGGTGATGCGGCACACTTTGCGTGTTCACACGTTTGTCTTCCCAATTTAAATTCTCGAGACAAATTTTTTACCACTTGGTAAGAAGGAGCACTCTCACATAATACACCCACCATATCTATATGAATTCTGAACTTTGGCGACGAACCAAATCAGGGACCGTAAATAATGATCTTCCCTCGTACTTTCAAGTCATCAGCATAAAGCAGCTTATTACTATTAATGACACGTGCGATATTATTAATGAATAACAAACACACCTGGCCAAGCAACAAACTCATTCGACGTATAGTTATTGTATCGTACATGCTGACGTCCTTACTCAAGTAAGACTGAAATACCAGCAGCACAGGTTAGGAAACACTAAATGGGTTTCTCCTGTTGATTGGCTATGCCATTCAGTTGTTTATCATTAAGAAAGTATTTCAAATTATTTAAGATTACTATATACCTGTCCATAAAAGTTGGACTTTAAAATTCACCCTTTTTTAATAATTATGTTGCATCCATGAAACTCATTATAAGTGCCAAGGACACTGAAAAATAATTCATAATTTACATATGAAATGCTGGGTGGGAAATACATATTAATCATATAAAAACACTCGGAACCATTTATTCTAATTCCAACACCAACTATATCGACAGAAGGAGCAAGTCCCAAAATCCTTGAAAAGTCGAGCTGGAAATAAACGTGGTTGCTGCTGGCTGCTATGAGAACTCTTCCACCTCTAGAAAACCCAGTTTGCTCAAAACGCCTATAATTTCGGCATACACAATAATCCTGAGGAAATAATTAACTATCGTAAATATTGCCCGATAGCGACATTTGTGTTAAAACAACCATATTATAACCAGACGAACCCTGTAATCAGAGGGCTTTGCAAAAGTGTCCTAATGGCACGTCCACCTAATGCCCTAATTAGTCAGAATAGCATTACTGTGCATCCCCGCTATGGACTCCATTGTTTACCGCCATGTTGTTTAATGCCGCATCACTGTAGAATACAGATACTACTGCAAGCCACTTCCCTAACCAAAAATGTAAAAAAACTGGTTGCGTGTCAAGTAAGAAATCTGAATGCTTATTTGCTATGTGGAAGTATGTGTAATTACATGCGTTCATTTATAAATGTGGATTACTATCGTATAATTTACATTCCGAGCAAGCCAATAAAAAAGCCGGCCTATTTCGGGTTAATAATTACCTATTGTTTGAAGGACAAGTGGTAGGGGTGCGCTATGTTTATAAAAATGAGGTTAGAAAGTTTGGGTACTTTGTGAATATTTCAGTTAGAGTCTGATGGTAGCAGTAAATAAATAATGGAAGGACACTGAAATAATGAATCTATCGGTATATATAAAGAGCAATTTGAAAAAAGACGTGGCATCTTGGTTATTTCAGAAGCAAAACCAAAAAATAAAAAATCCCAAGACATCAGTTTCTAGTTACAAGAGGGTACATTTTGGTGTACTTTTGAAATTAAATGCCACTCTTTAATTATCAAAGGTATATTTCTGATAAAGCAAGGGTCACAGTATAATAAGGAACTAGTAAGTTCACTCCTTATCGGCACCTTTGATATCGAGGGTGCCAGTGGCGTAGCCAGAAAATTATCTTGGGGGGGGGAGGGGGGCAAGGCTCCAAACACAAAAAAAATGTTAAGTACAAACAAGAAACACCAGAAGAGGTGTGACTTAAATTTTAATGTTAATTTGTGACTGCACTGTCACAATAGGCAATAACCAATGTGGGCGGTTTTACTTCAGCGTTGCCTACATATATTTAGTGCCGTTACGTATGGTATATTACGATTCTTCTTATTATTAATTTTATAATAATTGTGCATATTTGTACTGTATTAATTACAAACCATTGACATTCATGAAACTATTCGTTATTGTACTGCGAGCTGTGCAAATGTAATCAGAGTAATAGGTAGGACTTAATCACTATGTTTTTACAGCTTATATAAAGGGATATTTTGCATTTTATTCGAATATAAAAATGGATGTAGGAAGTGTCACAAGTACGCGTGATAAAGAGCTGTTGGTGGTGGCTAGTAGGTATGAACAATGGAGAAAGAAAATATAATTTCAAGGCAGGATTTGAATCATGCCCACGAGATGGATCAAGCGGTGTTGTACATACAAATATGTGCGTATACTAAGCTTACTGTGAATAAATGTTACAATGAGCCAAGGTGTTAAACGAAAAGCTGTCGACAATACTTCAGAAAAGCCAACCAAAGTAATTTGTGCGGTCTTAGAATCTGAAACGAAAGCCATGGAGACTATAACTTGTGAAGATAATGTCATGTATAAGAAAAGTCGCCTATAAAGCAAGGGGAAAGGTTCTGCCCCAGGATCTCCCAAAAAGTACCGAAGAAACTATTTATTTAGTAAAATCTCTTCAAGTGAAAACAGTCAAAGAGGAAAATTTCTTGGTAGTAGCAGACGAGTTCAAAAGCATAGTTATATTCTCTTGTGCTACAAGTCTTTGGACATTGCGTGGGTCAAAAGAAATTTATGTAGATGGAGCATTTTCTCATCGCCTAAAATACTTTTTTACAAATGTTTACGATTTAATCAAAATTTTTATGCCCCACATCCATCTGTCTTTCAGTTTTTAAAAGCCCTCAATAATGCACAGCCTGATATTTATATTAAATTACAGAGTTTTCACACATCACAAATATTAGAGATGCAAGTGTACTGAAGTGTGCTAAATTCATAGAAACCAAAGTCTACGAATTAGGTAAGAATAACATTACACGTTCACAATATGTACAGTACTCAGGTCATTTTAAAAAGCAAATCAGATAAAATACATTCTGCACTTTGCACGGGCTGTTTTCTGAAATAAAGTGTACGTAAATATGTAATCAGCTTTGAAATTATATTTTAAATAAATCGTTTTAAATATGATATTTATGTTCTTTTCATTTTGACCTCTTCTATTTTATATTTAGTGTCGCGTTGGTAGCTTCTTAGTAGAGTGTACTTCCGGTGCGCAAAACGGTCACACCTATAATGCTGGTGAGCAAGTCGGTCGTCTGCATCTAACCGATAATTTAGAAGTGCGCAAAACGATTACGCCCGAAAATAGAAGTTTCTTTGTTTAGATTTCCGAGGGATGTCAACAGATTTGATTACTAAACATGTTTACATATTGGGAAGTGATTTTACTAGTTATTTTATTATTGTGTGTCAGAACTGTACACAATTTTAACTAGCTACTCAAAAAATAGGACTTTCGCACCATCCTATTATTTTCTTTTGCAGTTAATATCGTGCATTCTAATTACAAAATCACGAAATCCACACCTTCACGACTCCAGCAAACATTACGTTTCTTGCATAAAATTTTTCCCCGTGATTTACTTGCAGACTGCTCCATTAACTTGCGCCTTCCACGCCGCTCGTCTTCGTTTTCTTCCTTTTCCAACGTCGTAAACAAATTAAAAATTCCAACCCGACCTTTAACAATTCCCTACGGTATTTTTACATTGGAAAGATGATATATTGCGGAAGATGGCCAAAGCGCGTTCCCTCAATTAATTGCGCTGTTGAACAAAGGACGCGTGGGCGGTTCCATTCTATGCATACAAGAAACTTATTAAATAGGCATTCTGCACAGGCGACCCGTTTTGTTTCTCAGGTACTTGCAAATGACCGCGTTTAGCAGGATATAATAAGTTGGGAAGTCTCGACACGCTGATGTATCTTAATTCGTGCTCGTTGTATTGCATTTGTTTGCAGGATGACTCATTGTGTTGACCGTTTAGTGGGAGTATCGCTGTAGGTAAATTGCGTTGTTTACTTGTCTGCAAATTGTTGTTTGCGCTTCTCGGAATGTTGGAGTGCCCCAAATCTGTAGTCGAAGGACTATATTTCTTCCATACACCTAGATATTTACAGCCCATAAAAAATGGTCGGGGGTAATGCACTTTTGCTTCTTCCTTAAAAATTCTTTGAACACTTATTTCCTATTAATAGCTGGCAGCTTTATAACCTACATCTTAATACACCAGAAGGAATACGTATTCCACATACTTTTGAATAATTATTAGATGTTCTTAAATCATTGATAGTTGCATATGAGCATTCTGTAATTCTTTCAATTATTGCAAATTTACCTATACAGTTCTAAAGAGTAGGTGATGACGACGACGCGACAGCTCATCCAAAGTAGCTTATATATAATCGAAAAATTAACACTTTCAAAATCAAGTATTTTAGAAGACTACTAGTCTGCTTAAACATATTCAGTACCATTTTTTTAGACTGTAGTTGATCATCTTCCTATCGAACTTGACAAAATTAATCTAACATTGTCTGTTTTTCCAGCTTCCCTTAATTTCATGACAAATGTCGCTTTGTTGTTGGTCTTTTTGTTAGTGGCGTCCTTCGAATACAACTGAATGGTCTGTTTAACGCTAAACACAAAATGAAATAAGAAACAGCAAAGCTTATACTATCTATTTTTAAGTATTTTTTTACATTTTATAAAATTGGATTCTAGTCGCTTAAAAAATTATGTTAACTATCCTTATACAGTACTAAACTTTTTGCTTAGTTTTAATTTTCTTTTGCAGTTCTTCAATTGCCAATACAAAATTATTTTTGTATACCTACCTCATAAATCATACGACGTATTAAATTTGCGTTATTATCTTTGAAAACCTTCGACGAACTTCTCGCACTTTTCTGTCCTAAATTCCATTTACAGCTATATTTATCACAGTTGATTTTGAAATATTGGTTTTTGCGGTGGCCTCACTTTCTCCTGCTGGGTTTTTGATGCACTCATAAACATTCAAAACTATTTGTTTAGCTTCAGGTGGTAAATGATTATGATTCCGTTCATTGAGATTTAACTCTTCGGGTACAGCATTTTCAACATTATTGTCAAAAACATCTTCCTCCATTTCGACTTCTTCGATATCTTCTACGTTGATTTCACCTTCTTGAGAGTGGGAAGCATCCCCCCATTCCATGTCAATAGTTGGATAAAATACTTTTGTAATAATCAATAATTTCTTCTAGATTCGCTTTGAGAAAGTTTGAAAGTATCATGAAAGTAGATTTATTAAGGCAAATAGTTCAAATTTGTCGAATATAGACTTTTTTTACAGTGGCCACCTTCTTCGCAACAAATAGTAACTTCTGTTCTGCTGAATTCGGAAATGTGAAGACCTCCATGTAAGTAATAAACCAATATTTGTTAGTTCTGTAACCAACTAATAAATTACAGTAATAATACATTTTTTGATTGCGTCGCTACAAGCGCCGAATCCACATTTTCCTGCCATTTTCCGAACGTGGAACATGAAAAAATAGCTTGTCAGGTGTTCTGATTGTAGTAGATGCACACTGAGACACTTGTAAAACTTAGAATTCATATTATACAGAAATAATAGCGAAAAAACTTTAAATCGCCTTATCAGTTTAACGGTGTTTGAAAACAGGTGATGTCACGTCGCAGCTGTCGCGGTGACAAGATATTGGCGCTTTGAAGGGAAATTTGAAAAGGAATTTAGAGACATGGTTTTTAAAGCTTTTAAACGGTTTAAAACAATAATAATTAATATTCGGGGCTATATAGGGTACTTATGCACAATTTAGAACACTTTCCCAAAAATAGTTAACATCCCTATTAAATCACTGACTATTAAAAGAAACAAATTCCAAAAACTGGACATTTTGACATTTAAAGTGAAACAACATTATTTGGTGTTGTCAATCGATGGGTGAAGGAACAAACCAATCCAAAATCCAATCTCTCAGTTTCGAATTTACCACAACCATTTATATTGTGCAAAATACAGACGACGTTTCTCCCGCTTTCCCGCAATTTGAATAGTTTCTTAGAGTTAGTTCCTTTTAATACTCAGCGATTCAGTTATTACACAACCTTAAAACTAAGAATTACACAAATAATAAATAAATAAAATAAATAATACTAGTCTATCTGATCACTCTTATTTACTTGAATTTCCTGAAATTTCCCGCAAATTAGTGTAGTCATCTTATAATATTGGTGAAAAAAGCTGTAAGTTTTAAATACTAAAAGATATATAAGGGTGATATTTTTATCTTAATTCTGGTACTTACACAACCTGACATTAACCTAACCCCAACTTTCTAATCGTGCAATTAGCAAGTCGATAAGGCCTCCGTATCATCCCTTGTCATCTGCCTAAGTGACACCGGCAGAGCAACGTGGTTAGGATGCCCCGATAACATAATTACCTCCAGCGGCCTACCTGGCTGTCAGCTTTCTAAATCGCACGGGCTGGCCCACTGACAAAAATATGACCCATTTTATTGCTTATTTGAAGAATTCCTGGCCCAACGAATTTCGGACTACCCTCCGTGACGCACCCCCCGCAGGTATATTGCCGTTTTATGGGATTCGGCACGGTCGCACCCTTTTTACGGAAACCGCAAGATACCGAGACAGACAGAATTAAAAATTCTTGTTGGACCCTTTTAATAAGTCTCTGTGGAATTTTTACATTAGGTTCTTGTCAGAAATCGTGATTTAGGATCGGGGAAGTCCATTTGGATTATGAAGTTCGTGTACGGGCTAAGCAAACATTCATATTAAATAATGCAAACATTTTCTTTTCATTCCCACCCCTGACGTGTTTCTTTCTTTTTACTGATGTAAATTTAAATAGRCTGCATAAATATTACACTCTCAATTCCTTGAATGTGAGCACACTGAATTATTAATGGTGGACGCGCTTTGTTTGRAACTGTTTTTCCTTCGAAGCTGACATATTCCCGCCCTTCTTACTACCGCTTCATATTTGGATTAAGCCGTGTTTATTATTTAGAAGCAATTATGGAAATGAAAGAAGCTTCCTGCACACCTTACCCCCCCCTCTTTTCAAGACGTAAGAAAGACACCGAAAACCGGGGATACTTTGGATATTTCAAAAAAATAGTTTAATATTTTCGGCTAAAATAATATGCATTACGCCGGCATAGTCAAGTGAAAGATATAGCAAATGTGTGCTTCAATTTATCCTGAAAACCAAAACTTTCTATAAACTTAGAATAAAATAAATACATAGGTCGCAGCTATAAACCGTTTTGCGCACTTCTAAATTATCGGTTAGATGCAGACGACCGACTTGGGCACCAGCCATTCTTAATAGGGTTATAGGTATGACTGCTTTGCGCACCGGAAGTAAACTCAACTAAGAAGCTACCAACGAGACACTAAATATAAAATAGAAGAGGTTAAGATGAAAAGAACATAAATATCATATTTAACACGATTTATTTAAAATATAATTTCAAAGCTAATTACATATTTACATGCACTTCATTTAGAAAACAGTGTCTGTAAAGATCAGAATGTAATTCAACTGATTTGTGTGTTAAAATATCCTAAGCACTGTAAATATTTCGGTATCTATGAATATACTACGCTTTAGTACACTTGCATCTTTAATTTTTTATGTGTAAGCACTCTGTAATATAAGTCTCAGTCTGTACCTACATTATTGAGGACTTTTGAAAACTAAAAGACAGATTCATAAGTTTGTGATTCTTCGGAGAAAAATTTGCGAATCAAAAATGGCTTAATTACCAATACAATTATCAATTAAATAATCAGAAAATTTATAGCTTGTCACACTTTGGCTGAATGCTCATTAAGTCAAAAACACAACAGTCTAATACTTCTTCCGGTTGTAAGTATGCAAGTAATGTATGTAGTGTATGTAAGTATGTAAGTATTGTAAGTAATTTAACAATTTTCCTACTTCACAAACCGCTTTTCTATATTGCCTCGCTAAACCTAATTCTTAAATTTTTCTAAACAACTCTGAAATAAATGGAATCTGCAGTCATTTAAATATACATCTTGCCAGTTAGAGACTACATCTTTGTGTATGCTTTTATCGATATCAACAATAACAATTTGAGGTGTTAAACCCAGTACTCTGTATTTTATCTGAATTAAGCTAAATGCATCTTTATATGTGGTAGACGCCTTATTCGGTAGAATACAAAAAAGTAAGTTTTTAATAACATGTATCGTAAACATTCGTAAAAAGTATTTTAGGCAATGAGAAAGTGTTCTATCTACATAAATTTCTTTTGACTCACACAAGGTCTGAAGAAATATAACTATATGTTTTTGAACTCGTCTGCTGCTATCTGGAAATTTTCCTCTCTGACTGTTGTCACTTGAAGGGATCTTAGTAAAGAAACAGTTTCTTCAAACTGTTTGGGAGATTTTGCCACTGAACTCTTTTCCTTGCTTCATAGGCGACTTTTCTTATGTGTCGTATCTTCACAAGATATATTCTATATATACTAAAATTATTTTGGAAGGTATTTCTGAAATATTGTCGACAGCTTTTCGTTTAACACCTTGGATCACTGTAACATTTATTAATAGTATGGTTAATATACGCAATTAGTTATTGAAAAAACGAATACGCACATATTTGTCTGTTTACCGCCGCTTGATCTAGCCCGTGAGAATGATTCAAATCCTGCCGTGAAATTATATTTTCTTTCCCCATTATCCACACCTTGATGGCACTGCAGTTTTTCGCATTACATGTCCAAAACGTTTCACCACTAGATAATGGTTTTGTAAATCTTTGCCGTGCATACCTGTGATACTTCCTGCATCAATTTTTAGATTCGAATAAAATGCAATTTCACACAAAGTATCCTTTTATATAAGCTGTAGAGACATAGTGATTAAGTCATACCTATTATTGTGATTGGTTGGGAGCAAATGATGCGTAAAATGCAAACAAACACATAATTGTATCTAGACAAACACAAGAATGGGAAATTTGGGCTAATAAACTCCAGTAAATTGCTTCTAAGTAGAATAAATTTTACCTGCCGATTACGAGAAAAAAACAAAAATATAATAAATATCTTGGGTGCACAAAACGGTAGTAGGTACTAGTTTTGGACATCACAGGTAGACATTAATGACTTGAGGATTAAGTACGGAAAACGGACCCGCTGCGCCAGCTATCCCACTGTACACTTCACAAATTACCTTGTCCCCTATAATATTCCATTAGAGCAGCAAATTACACACGTTGAAGAATTTTTCTTTTTTTCTTGTCTTTTGATTTTTCGAGGTGGGGGACGATTTTGCAAAGAAATTGATTGTATTTTTGCATATGCAGGAGACCCCTGGTTAAAGACAGATGACTCACTGGGTTATGAGTTTCCTGCTTACTGGCATTTGTTTCAAGTTCATTTTTTACCTCATTAACGTTTCTGTCTCCCGACACTACTCGATGTTCTTGTCCTGCGTCTTCATTATCTGCTTGTAGTCCATCAGGAGTGTGCTTTAGAACATCATCTAGGTTTATAGGATATAGGCCAGTATCGAAGCTCAAAAGCCTGATTTTAAATTTTGAAGTAGATCCCCGTTTGCATTGCCACATACCACTAAACTCATCTAACCTGTGGAAATCCTTCCTACTCTCTTGCTGTGCGTCTTTGTACGCCCAACTTTTGGGTCTCGTGGTAATTGTATAAATTGGAACACTTTACTTCTCAAAGCCCATTATGTATATTATTAAAAAGATGAGAAATGTCATCTTTATCAACAACTTTCTTGAATAGCTTGATAATGTTCATTCCTTTTCATAAAGGCGGTAATAAAATATGGTCCAGGACAGTTTTCTCTCAGTGTTCGGACACAGTTTCGGTTATTGTCTTAAACTACACATGGGGTTCTATGAAAAAATAATGACATCATATGCAACGAAAACATCCTACTCGTTAAAACAATGGAGCAAATTTAACACCTATGTAAACCTATATATTATAGACCTGTAAAAAATATAAAACGTAGCAAAAGTTAAAATTAGAAAAATTAAATTAAAAAAGATTTGACGTGAACGAGTAACCCAGTTGTGGTCAGGTAGCCGGCAGTTTTCAAGCTGACATCTTTTGTGTAAGTTTCTTTATATACATAGCAAAGCTAGTCACAGTGTTTCAAATTTATGCAAATGAGTAGAGGTTAGCACCTATTATTCATGCAAATATCTATATTTCCTTTCCTGGTTGAACCTCAACAGTAAATATGTGTATATGTATTTGTACTGCTAAATACAGGTGTGTCTGTAGACACGGGTAATGATGCAAGGATTTGCATGCTTTGATGTGCACTAACATCAAACAGCGTGATGGTAAATATCTTCACCTCGCCTGTGTTTACTTTTGCGCGTTCCTAGTGCTTTCTAGGTGTAGTTATCGGATAGTTTCCTCAGATAATAGTAATTGCTAATAAAAGAAACGTGTTTTCCAAGAAATCATGAACAAAGAAGTTAACAAGGTAATCAACGTAGATATCCCAACGTATAATAGACACGTGGTCTCATCTTGAATAAAAATACGGTTTAGAAAAAACGTGTTTAATCAGCTTCATAATCAACACTATTGGAATTAGTGTGGATGTAATTGCAGCAAACATAGCTAGTTATTAAGTAAAAGTTTATAAATGTAAGCAATAAAAAATATACGATTTTTTGCTGATAAAAAAATTCTTCTCCAGACCGTTAGAAGCATCTCCATAATCCGGAAGTCCGTTGTGTTTTTTGAATAGATTAATTTTATTACATTTGCTGGTCATGCTCCCTATAGTTTTTCTTTTCCTTTGGTCAAGTCGTATTAAAATCGTTACAAACTTTTTTTACAATGTCCATAAATATTTTCTGTGCAATTTTCAACTCTTCCTTTCTAAATTTTCTTCGGGGTGTTAGCAAAAAGTCAGATAATAATTTCGTAACAGGTTTCTGGTGAAAAACAAAATAGTAGTAAAAGATTACATGCCGATAGCGATATTTTTATAATATGTATTTACTAGAGAAAAAGTCTTAAAGAAAAAGACAATTTCTTTGCGTATATTGAGAATGAGAATGTACAAGTCGGTTTGCCTGAATTCGACATAACATTAGTAATACGGGATTTTGATACAATTAAGAGTCTAATGAAAATGAAAGAATATATTTTGCAGCACTTAGTAATTACAACCTTTTTCTAACAGGAGAACACCTAGATTACCGCGGACTGTCAAAAATAGATTACATAGGTAATGCTAAAAATGTATAGGCAAAACGCAAATACAGACCACTCCTGGATCAGAAGAACTATAAACCATGTTCTCCATAGCAGCATGATGCAAACGAGCCTAAATCATCACCCGAAGTGATAAGCAGTTTTCCAATCAATTGACAATTCTAAATAATTTCAGATTATTCGCACTACATTAAAGTTAAAATCGGGAAACACCTTGGAAACATCATTCATATGAGGAGCAAGAACAGCGCAGCTTTAAGTAGGATCCATGTGGCACCCCAGATATAGACAGAACAATGACTTGTTACACAGCATTTCTATATACAATTGAACATTTGGATGCCAAATTTTGACAACTAAAACATCGTAGTTGTTAATATAGCGACTAAATTAAGTTTTGTTTAGATATTTCATACGAACAGGTCAAAAAAACCTTGACTTTGTAAAAATGAGAATGTTTATGAAGCATTCATTCATCCGTTCATTCATATTTAAGATAGCTTGGAAGGAGCAAAAAGGATTTAGAGCGGGATGGAAGGTGGCCAGCCCTTTCTGCTAAGAGTAGAATAAACCTCCTTTTTTTAATTGGTACCTAGTATTTGTTGGTTTGGTACAAAATATGGAATCGATTAAAATTCTTTGAAAAGTTAACTTTTGGATCAAAAATTCTATAAGCGGATGTGTTGCGATTTTTTCTCTCTGAGTTTTAATTTTTAATAATGCTAAAGACCATTTAGAAACTCAACTAGATTTAGACTATGCGATGCGACATTATTTCCAAAGGTTCCAAGGACTTGGATGAGGCTTATCTGTATCTAAAGGCGTCAACTTGCGAAATTGGAGCAACCATATATTAGGTTGTAAATATTTCACCTTGCCTCATTAACTATGTCACAACCATCGCTTTACAGCGGCTTCGTAGTCTACTGCAACGAAATCATGTTACATTTCGAGCTCTTGTTCGAGTGTTTGCTCATTTCAGTCGTCTGTGCAGTTAGGTAAACATGCGACGACTTGACTGTTACCCGCCATATGTTTCATGCCCTAACAGCGATGTTTTTGCAAGTCGGCGGCCCTAATTCATTCAAAGTGGCTTGTTGCTCTTTTGTCTTGCAAATACGATACAGCTGCGTTGCCAAAATGCAACACGGTTAAAATTAATTAGGTATTTATCATTGCATTTCAATTATATGCCTAAATAAGTCAATGGAAGCACTAATATTAAGTTCTTGTTTTGCAATTAGAGTCTTGCAATAGTGACAACCGGGCGACAGATCTACAAAACCCCCGATTTTCCCAGTCATCTGGCAATGCCACATTCGAAATGCACGACTGCGAACGATGAGTGAGATGAACCAGCTACCCAACTACCGTGCAGCACATAAAATAAATGCGGTGTGACAAGACGTAAGCCCGTTTGTGTGGCAGTTGGAGCGGTAAAAGACCCGGCTAGACGTTTAATTATTTCGCTATCGAGCGTCGCACGCAGCAAACACTTAAATGGCCAAGAATTGGTCGTGGTAATTAATGGACATCGGCTGTGGTGTGGCACATGGCTCCAAAAGTTAAGCTTCTGTCTAAAAAGCTGCGGCAGGGGAGGTGTGCTACATTTTGCTGGTGCGGTGTAACTCTGGTTTAAGAGAATTCAGTGGAAAGCCATCTTGTGGCTATAATAATGGTAGTAGGTCTCCACAGAATCTTTATATTTTTCGTTTCTGTACTTTTCCACAAATTCCAGAGTAGCCTTCCTTCAGTGCACGAGATTTTTTACTAAAATGACTTCATATACAAACAGTACATTTGTAACTACAAGTACGATCGATCTTTAATCAACTCCGGTGTGTTTCTTCTCTCATGCGAAACAGGGCTCCTTACTTGTTACGGATTATGACTGCTTGTCACTTTCAATACCTATTACATATATTCTGCTCAAACTTCTCAACAGTCTCATTTTGTCAAGGCCTCTGCTTTCCTTCCTTCTCGTTTACCTTACTACCTCTACTACATCTTTCCTTCCTTCTTTTTATAGTTGGTTTTTAATTCTTTCAGGATATTACCAGTTAAAATATGTATTTATTAAGAGTGGTCGTTTTCAACAGTTTAGAAACAACATACTCTGCTTAGAGGCAGCATTAGCAGAAATTTTTCTCCAAAATCAAGGGGTTGAATTGATTAATGCATTTCTGAGCCAAGCTCGTCAGTACCTTTTTAGCTGAAGTGGCCAGACAAGTCATCACTAAGAAAAACTAGTTCCTTGCAGTTTTTTTCTTGACTTTAGACAGTGATGAGAGTATCCTCAAGGGTGCAGGAATTAAACTACCATTCATTGTCCAAACCGTATGCTTTCTACCAAGCAGTCCAAAGTTGTTCAGACTTACCACATAAGCTGGTTCCTGAATAATCTAACTTAAAGGGAATCAACTGGATGCTACCATCTTGGGATGGCCTTGCCATTGACCTGTTAATCGTATGGCTTAAGGTTCTAATTCAAAGCTAGACGTGCTTGCTTGCTTTATTCGTAGACATTCCTTTCGTTTCTAAGAGACGCATCATCCTCATCCTCGAACAATAACAACAAATAACTTAACGATTAGGTGTCAAATTCTAAATTTACCGATCCCACTTTAGACATTTGCTTGCCTGCTTCTCTATGTAATGTTTTTGAACGTCCTTTTATGCAAGTGTTAAATAACCATTTTTTCAGTTGTGCCCATCCTGATTGTTCTTTTTCATGACAAACGAAATTAAAATTGATTTCCTTTACGTATCCATCAACACACCACGAATAGAACTCATTACTTACAGAGGTTTTCTTCTATACTACGTGACTTGCCAAAGTGATGTCTCCGCTTAAGCTCATAATTCTTTATAACATTTTAAGAAAAATGGCAGATTTCGTATTTTTATTTTCACGATGGTTTGCAAGTTACAAGAGAGTCAATTTCTAAGTAAAATGCGACTTATCATTTAAAAGGAACCCATTTTTGCGACACTGTTTATAGGTGCTATCAGCTTGAGATGGGTCAATGCATTAGTTTGGTTATTGTTCAGTTAACGGACAAATGCGCGTCTCCATGATGCGTCAAGTGCTAACTTGTGTGGACAATAATGGACTATGTAATGAACATCATTTGTGATGAAGCTGTGATGTGTTTTTTTGACTTTTTACTGACCTATTTGCGCAGTGCAGTGTATGAATGAACTGCCAACGGAGCCCAAGCATTGCTTGTTCTACGCCGAATATATTATTTTTATAATTCCTAATTAATAAAACTTTAAGAAGTACGAAGTATAACAATTAACGACTAAATTTTAAAACCACTGTAAAAATAAGGCACATGTGCAAAATTTTGCACATCTGAGCGTTGCGGTTGAAAAGCTGTATGATAAAACTCATTAAGCAAGCACATTCTACCAATCAACTTCTTTCCAAGCTTCCTAACTAATTTAGAATGTTTCACAATGAGTGCACCTATGAAACTATTCAACTTATTCTAAGTTAAAATGTTCGTGATTTCTGGATAGTCTCCGGTTCCGAAAATTGGGGTTGCGTAACAATCCACCTAAAATAATATAGACTCTTAGATGTTGCTCTGCTTGTTTGCCGGAAATCTTACATAGAACTGCATAATAGGTTCATTTGCTGCAATATCTTTTTCTGAATCACTTTCAGGCTCAAACCAACATCTTGAATAGTTATGCTTTCGTTACCTGAAACACAAACAGTGTCTATACAAATTAGTTTGTAAATTAAAGAATTTATTAGAAATGGTCTGCATTGCGGTAACAAGAACCACACAAGGTTTGGAGCCTTTCCACGATACTAAATTTGTAAATATGGTAGGCAGCAGCATGGGCTTTTAGAAGATTATGAGTGCATATATAATCAGCTATACCGGTAACATTCAGTACAGGTGTCAATGAAACTCCTTCGTATCCATAGTTACAAATTTGCATCGGCTCGTTAAAGGTTGTCTAGTACTTGACTCTATCTCAGAAATTTTCGAATGCTACTCTAGCACAGTCCTCGAAGAACTGAACAATTGCTTCATTAACCCACCCTCCCATATTTCTCAGTGGTACAACGTCACCATGGCTGATATGTTATAAGCAGCTAGTTCGTCTAGGATCTCATTGTGATATCTTATACCGTGTGCAAAGCCTGTTAGTAGTATTCTGGCCCATGAATGCGAAAATCTGTAAAAATCTAGTCCAAGGTCCTTGGTTAGAGCTATATCATTTAACGCGTGAGTGTAGGAATCGCATACCACATCTCCATTGCTGCTATCGGCTATGTATTCGGGATTGTTCTGAGTTAGTGTATCCCAGATGTTTGTACCCTTTCCTGTAGACAATATTTGTTTAGAGGCATTTGCTGGTTATAAAAGGGCGTATATAAAATGAGGCAGAGAGAATACCTATGAGATTTGGAATTAAGTACAAACAACATTTTTTAGTTATTAACTTTTGCATGAATATAATGATATTATGATTTCTCCTTGTGGGTTGTTGACTGTGGGGTCATTTTGTGAAGAAAATCAGTAATGAGTTTTCTAGCGATAGTTTTACAAACTACGAGATAGGTCGTTACAGTAGGTAAGTACAGAAACATAAATTTCCGATGTGAGCGTTTGATTAAAAAAGCCCAGCGAAAAAAAAAAGAGCCCATATAAATAAAATCACTATGGATGAGTATTAAGCTTTGTCTTATTCATTTTAGCTCAAAGTTAACCACCTCCTACATCACGTATTTAAGATACACATGTCCACCTGAAATTTACGGGTACCTATATCAAAAACACAGCTAGCAGGAATTTTTTTATGCTATCTACCAATGCATTTATAAAGCACGTACAATTTGATTTAAATTCATAATAACTATCTATGATATTGACAAAAAGTGTATTTGCTTTAAATTTTAAAGATGCTATGACTTCATATGTTTGGGCTGGATTTAAGTTTGACACACCATATATGCAAAAACAAAGAAACAAGACATTCTCAAAGATACTAATACATCCTTGGGATTTGGTTCAGTCCGGACGTGTTTTCGCGTTAGATTTGTACCAATTTCCATACCCCTTATTCCTGTCCTGATGAAGCCCCTTACAAAAGCGAGCTAAACTTGGCTTTTTTACTTTAATAATATTAACTCGAATACTTACAAAAACAGTATAAAGTCTATGTGCAATGCTGTAAACGACATTACACATTCCGTCCTTGTGTTGACTGTGTACTCCACATCGTATTTCCAATTCGACAATCTTGGCACTTGCATTGAGCCATCATCCTCGATTTCGACTTCTATTCATCGTGCTCCGACTTCTGACCACTTTTACGGCCGATCCATCAAACTCACATCAAACGGTACGTCATAAAGTAATAAGAAATGCGGTTAGTATCTTTGTAGCTGGCGAAGAAAGTAGCTGCTCTTTGTTCAAACTCATAAATTATATTTTACAACTGGGCGGCTGTAGCGTGGTCAGTTTACCCTTATTAGTCAATAAACCATCTCCCAGGACCCTCTCGAGGAGCGTTTTACTGCGGCACCGCCTGTAAAGTCAGCATGAAAGGTCGTATAATATTCCGGGTGAATTTTAAGTATTCATAAGCAAGTGAATAGTTTTATTGCCCAATACGGGGATGATATATTGTGGATGGACGTCAGCTTTTCTGAAAAGGGGATGAAACCGCACAAAAACCTGGCTTGARGGAGAGACATGTTGCTTGCTTGTTTTGGCACGTCGTTTGTGTGGTAGTGGTTTATTCATCTACAATAATCTTTACTAAATTTTGTAATAATTGCTTCATTGTGACAAGTGTCTATACTTTTTCTTACAGCGACAGTATTTTTAAGAACACATCTGTCTACATTATACATTTTATTACAAAGACGATCATAAAATAAGAAACTCATTGTCGTATAAGCTTCTATTTATTTCCTTATCTTTGATATAGTGTATCAGTGTAATGCTAACACTTCTAAAACTATAGGCCGGTTCTAAGTTGTTTAGATGTACAAGGGCTATGGGTTATCTCTGGAATAGTTTTCTAAACAATTAGATACATTACAAAAATGTCCACAAATTAATTATTAATCGCAGATAAGACTGGAATATTAATATAAGCCAGTATTAGGTTCATTGACATATCATGTATGTATCTTGCTAAGTTAAAAGCAGCTTCTAAAACTCTTCGTTATGATGCCTAGTCAAACCGCGTTTTCCATAAACATAAAATAAAATGTGTTTTTATATAACAGGAATTAATAGTAAATCGACCTCATTTTGGGTTATTGTAGTTGTAAATAAGTATAATAAGGTATTTTTATTTCCAAATTCCTTTAATGTTTTAAGGTGACTTGCATCTCCAAGCATGAGTTTCCTTGAATCATTGATGCGAATATGGATATTGGTAGCAGGTATTTGGAGCTGCACGTGGGAGTTACACAGAATCCTTAACCCTTCGATGTTTTGACAACTCGTCAAAGCGTTTGAAAAGAGGCTGCACAATGGGAGCATCACCTTTGAGCAACGGAGCCAGGAGAATTCGCGATTGCTTAGCTTCGAAACCGGATCCGCCGAACCCACCTCTTCCAAATGGAAGTCGATCCTTTCCGAAGCTGGAGAAGGTCCTGTTTTGACAACTCGCCAAATGTTTCTCGATCAAAGCGACCCGTAATCCGAGTCGCGCTTCCGCAGCTCCCGAAGACACAATGAACTCCCCGGAGGAAATACTTCTAATTTATACCAACAGCGAGTCAAGTTCCCAACTCGGACGATTCAATAACATCCAAGGCACCTGGCATTGAAGAGGTGTCACCCGATCGTGACAGTTCCACTGTTGTGACGCTGTTCGACAGTTCTTTCGGGTTTCCGGCGTTTCACCCATTGTCCCACCCCGAGAGCCAGCCTCCGAACCCTCGGAACAACAACCAATTGTGGCGGGCTGTTCCCATCGGCTGCTCAGGTAGAGCGCGTCGGAGCTCGCTCGGCACGGCTCGCTCTTTGTTGGTCCTTCGTCCTGCAGGATCAGTCGCTCCGAGAGCTTCGTCGGTAGAGGACGTGTGTCGCTTGCGCGGTCTAGTACGTTACGCGCCTTTGGTGATGTGAGATTATTTTTTGTTCAGTGGACTGTGTTGGTTTATACTTTGTGGAGCTTTGAAAGGTAATTGGATGTGGTGGCGATTTTCCGAACGGGAATTCCGGGAAGGAAACTGGAGAGATGTCGGAAAGTTCGCAGAATCTCGCGTCGCTGGATAGACTTCTTCAGCAGTTTACCGTATCACCCGTGGGAACCACATCGTCGACTGTTTGATTTCGCTGAAGCAGAATCTTGGAACTCGGCTGCCTTTAAGAATTACGAACGTTATTTCGGAAAAGCGCTCCACAACACTACTCCCCACAAAAGCAATTTTAAATGGATTGTGCCTTTTACCAGCAGAGTATTCCATAAGATCCGGAAACTTTCAACATGACCACTACAGTTGTTTCTTTGCGAAACACGTCTAATTCTGACAATATTTTTCATAGGCCAAATCCACAGATTGCTTTTCGTCTAAATTGATGACAAATTGCCAAGTCTTGGGTTCTTGCTCGTGAAAGATGTGAATACTCACACTTGAAGCTTTCGACACAAATCAACTATTCATTTGTTTCATTGCGAAACACGTCTAGTTATTCCAGTCAGTTGCAGCGATATTTCCCATAATTGAATCCACAGATTGCTTTCGTCTAAGTTGACGACAGTTTGATAAACGTTTTTCATATCTTTGTTCCTAAAATCCCGAATTAAAATCTTTTCTCGGAAGAAGTTACACTGCACTACTCCGAGGAATGACACGACAAATGCCACTTTGAATAGATTTTGGTCTTCTACTGCGGGCACCAACATCCTGGTTTAAATTAAAACATTCAATTAACAGTATTTCACCTAGAATACTTCCTTAGTTCTAAAGACACGATTTAGTTGTTTTTTGCGAAAAACTTCTACTTCTTACAACGCTAATTTTGATGCTATTTCCCATGAGGAATAACCCCAGAAATACCATTTCGAGTAGATTTTGCCCCCTTTTTTTGTTTGAAATAAAACACCTTAAAGTACAACACCAAGATCTGAAGATTTACGCGTGAAGCTTCATTTCAGTTGTTTCTTTGTGAAACATCCCTAATTCTTACAAAGTCATTGCTGACGATATTTCCCAATAGCTTAATACACTTCGTGTAAATTGATGAATGTTTTCCGTAACCACAAAGTTGATAATGCTTTTGGTTCTTGTTTGTGAAATTCGAAATCGGTAGAACCTACAGTTCTATTTATAGAGCGCTTTGGATCTTCTTATTTGCATTTCCACTTATTCCTTCGCTGATGTATCAAAATCGAAGAGTACAAATGTACAAAGTCATGGGTGGGCATTATTCCTATGCATTGAACTAAGAACCCTCTTCATTATACTTCAGATTGTTTAAGATGGAAAATTTTTTGATTACGCTTTCTGTCACTCGAAATATCGACAAATTCCTCAAACTCAAATCAGGTGATAGTTCTCACGAGTAAAATCCGGTCTAAGTTGTGGAACGACTAGTTTGTTTCCTTTATTAGACTGTGCGTCGCGATTATCAAACAACTAGGATTTTTTGTTCGTATTCGTGCGATACTTGAGTTCTTGCTTACCTCTTCTGATATCATACGCAATTCATGATTAAAGTCTAACAGGCACGAAAAGAACCATGAGACATGGCGTGCCCGAGAGCAAACTAATCATCTCTGGTTTCCATTAACGTCTTTGCTCACAAACCGGATTATTTCCCATCCATTAACATTTTACCGTGTTCTGAAAACACCGTTGTGCAAGTCAACTGCACTGCATGCGTTAACGGCTGATCTTTTTAAATCCTAACAACTTGGAAGGTGAGGAATGCATTAATTGCTACCTCTAATAAGTTGTCGTCATTTTGTCGTGCTGGTGATCGTGTAAACTGCTGATGAAGAATTATTCCGAAAAACCCATTAATATCGCCTGCCTATCTCGAATTCCCGTTCTAATTAAATAACGAACTATGAAAAACTAATTTCGAGGTTCGATTAATCAGTGGGGATGTCATGTAAAGGTTTCGTCACACTACAAAAAAAGTGGTAATCGGAGCCCAGTGATGACGTTTCCGTTGCATGTAGAAAATTTGCAGCTGAGGGCGCCTAATTGGTATTTTTCGAAGGTTCGTTACTCCGCGTCGTTAATGAGATCGTGCGGAAATTTATGTTTAAATCCCCGATAGAAATGTGTGTGGAACGTCCGTAGGAGGGTCATTATTACCTACCAGGTATACGTTTGTTAGGCAATTAGGGCACTTTCGGCACAAAGGAGTGCTAAAACAGGGATACGACGATTAAGGAATAACATCTTTACCTGTGAAAGTAGAAAACAGTGTGTGTGGCGAGTGCTGAGTGTGATGCGTTCGAGAATCAGGTTTGTGAGTTTTGTTGATTAGTGCACGGTCCAACTTCCTTTAGTCTGTATTCTTAAGAGCACCATCATAGCATAAAAATGCGTTTTGCTGCAATCTTAACAGATAAATATAGAACAAAAATTCGTTCAAAAACAGAATTTGTTTAAACGGTTCCTCTACATAATGCTTAAAACGCTAGTTGTTCAACGTACGTAACACGGTATTTACGTTTTTGGTACCTTTGAATGTAAAACGTGAGTGAACAAATCGTACACTGTAAGTTACCTCGGAAAAAAGTGTTTGTAGTGACAGTTTTCTAGTCGACTCAAATTAACAGAATTTGAAGATTCTCAAGTAATCACGTTTCGGATATGTTGGTGAGGTTTTATATTCTTTATACCTTTTTTGTGTATACCATTCATTAATTGAAATTCAGACAGATATTACGTTGTATAAATTGTGATACAACCTCTTCCTCATAATTAATCAGGGTTAGACGTGAAAGTTTAATTGGCCAAATACTGGCATGTTTAAAAATCCTGTTATCAAAATAGCTCCGAAAATAGTGAGCACAACAGAAAAAATTAAACATGCACATATACAGTCCTAAATGAAGAATTAATACAAGAAATTGTTCTAAGTGACTTGTGTTGCTTCGAAGACACAACTATTTTTTTAACATTTTTCTTAAACTTCTGAGGCATTGATAGACCATCTTCCTCGAGAGCAATGTGGGTTCAGTTTTTCGCATGTGACATGAACTCTTGAGACGATTAGTCGGTGTTTTTGAAGTTTAATCCGTTTTCAGCATCTTTATAATTATAGTTATGACGACTAAAGATGCCATTCTTTCAAAGAATAAAATCGTATCGATTTAAAGCAGATCTTTTAACAGCTAAAGTGATAACAAAAGCAAACTAACACACCCAGGTTTAAAATGGCAGATCTCACTAACAAAAAAACTAGTCGAACTATTAACAATGATAAATCAGATGAAATGAAGTGTAATTTTGCATCTGATAATGTAAAAATATTTATTTTTACAATTTCAGATGCTCTCTGGATGTATGCAAATGAGTCTTGGTCGTGCTTATACACTCATACATCTAATCATATCTGCATTTGATGGAATTACGTCTGGTTTTTCTCAATGTACTACTTAAATTAAAAGGTTAATTTACTTATATGAAATACGAATAAAAAAACCGATCTTGATTAAAGCAATTGTAGTTATACAGTGTTTGCTTAGGAATAGTTTGCTAGATAAATAATCTTACAGCATAGAAAAAACACCTATTTAATCGCAAAAAATTACAGGTTATTAGCTGTATCACACACTACGAATACGAGTAATTCCTTGCTTATAGCTCTCTAAAAATTTAATTTTAAAGCTTCCTTTTGCTCACCAGACCATGTGGTAAAACTGTGGAAGGCAGGCCGTTATCGAAGAAATTATAGCTCATGTCATTCCATGTTATAAAACAAATAATAAAACTGATATCGTATCCATTATCCAGGTTTTGGAAGCATTATAAAATTGATTGCGTATACCCCAAAATATTCAGTATTTCATTGACTTTTGCCTGATATTCTGCCTTATTAAAGCTAGTGTAATATATTCCTTAGATTCTAATGCAGAAAGCATATCCTAATAATTTATGGATTTTTCTCTAAGTCACGACTGTTACGGTAGGTATGCCAAAAACCAAATTCTAGGTATATTTTACAGATTCTTGCACAAAATTATTGTTAAATTCTGTCAAATACGTGGATGATTGCATTATAAACATTATAATAAGACTTTAACAAAAAAACTGTTACTACCATGAACTAGAAATGAGATTTGAGTACTTGTGCTTGCTGCATGCTTATTTCTCATTCGTTCAGATATAGGGTTTGACGGCCTATTTAATAGCAGAATTTCAAATAAAAAAAACGTTACAGATCATTCTCGTTTAGTGGTCTGGTATAGAACATGCCCCGGATTCCGTTTTCAAGAGAAAAAAGTTTTTATCTTTGATTTTACGCCAAAACTGCAAAGAAAAACATTTTCTGCTTGTTTTGGATTTGATTAATTTTATTTTTATTTAATTTTAGCTTTAAAGTATTTATCATGCAGGTATGTTTTGTTTTGAAAAATATGTGAGTTTGCTATCTTACACGTTTACAAAATGTTAACTGTCGAGCAGACAATTTGTTTAATCAATGTTATGGTACGGGTGGACAGAGTTATCGTTATTTGTTTTTACCTTGCACATGAGAAGTATGCATGCATGCATGCATCATATCCTAGGGCAGTGTGATAACGTCGGATTACAACGCTTATTCATGTATGTTGTAAATTTGACATCATGTTATTAAAAGGATTAAGAATTCCGATTTTCGACAATTATGGCTTTAAAAGAGCTTTTAGTCTCACACATGTTTTATGTTTATCTTCCAGTGAAAAAAGTTATAAATTGTATTAGGAAGGTATCACATACGTAATTCTTAACAGTACTTGAAAATATCCCATCATAACTGTCTCACTGACAATTTTTGTTATCGAATTCCTTCTGATATTGATTTCGGCGGTTTTTAGGTAACAACTGGTATATTTTTTCAGTATATATTTGTAATTTTAATAATTTTGTGCATAACGGGCACTTGAGTCCCACTGTTTCAATTAAACAAATAGCTATCAGTCACAGATACGGTTAACATCAAAGAAAAATTGAATTATCCGTCGCCCTTATAGGACATAAACATATAAATGTTGTCCTTGATACATAAATAACTGTTCCGAAGCTACAAAATTATATGTTTTACCTATATATGGAGGGATACATTTTTTGTGCGCTTTAGAGTAGCAAGAACTCAATGTCTCTAAAAATTTTTGCAAGTGTCTATTCACTCCTTTCCTAAAATGCGGTATAACCGAAAGTCACTCGTCTTTTGAAAATGAACATTTTGAAGACACAATAATAGCAAGGTGGATATAACTTGTATTCTCTTTTACAATATCATGGCTTGGTGGTCACCAAGCTTCGAACTAACTTTACTGGCTTTATTTTTAAACCTAGCTCTTTGGACATTCCTATTCCTATTCGCATTCTCGTTGGACTATAAAGTCCGCTAGGGTGAGCACTACGCCGTTATTAATCGGTAACTCAGCTCAGATCACAAGAATTGCGACTAGTACATTTTTAATTTTTGAAGTGTATGTAGTTTACACAAAAATGGTAACCAGGTTACGAATTAGCTTTAGGTAACTATCTTAAAGCAGTACAAGTAGACACAATCAGTCGAGCTCATTCGAGAACTCAACGGACAGGACAGAAAACATCTACATACTCCTTAGATGTTCCTTCGAAGCGTATATTTCTAATTTCCGTCTGTTTCCACGATAGCACCCCGTCGATTCGGACCCCTTTCGTGTGACCCTTCGAACCCCCATTTCCTGCAGCGAGCGGACCCACCGAGGGCGATATTTATGACCCCGACAACTGCTACTGGAACAGAAGCGACCTCGTTGTCAGGAAACCGGAGCTTCTCAGGTCGCGCCGTTTGTTGTGAGATGGGAGATCACTAAATCCGAGTGCACTCTAATGTACAAAGGCCGTTCGCTTTTCGCTGACTAAAACATAAGTTTATTTACAGAAACGTTTATGTACACAGGATGTTTCACGGCTGATAATGACTTGACGAAATTAAAAATGCAACCCAAAATACATTTGCAGAGGTAACATTGATAATTGTTCATCGTCTGAAAAAATATAAAACGTAGAGAGCTGTATAAATTCGTAAATTTTGACATAAACTTCGTCATTTGCTTTAAGCATATTCGGTATTGTAAAACAAATTTTATTTTTGAAAAATGTTTATTCAATAGCATTAATGTAATAAATGCTCAAAATGTCGCCCTCCGCTGTTTTCACAAGCTTGAATTCGTGCCCAAAACGATCTTTTAACATGCATTAACATTTTAGGAGTGATGGATCTACATACACCACGTATTTTATTTTCTAAATGTTCTACACTTTCAATTGGTGTTTGGTATACTTGCTCTTTTACCATTCCCCCTAGGAAAAAATCCAAATGAGTAAGGTCCGGGCTTCTCGGTGGCCAAGGATTAATTAAACCTCTTCCTATCCATCGGTTAGGCAAAACCAAATCAAGATGATTTCGCACTATTCTATGATAATGCGTAGGTGCCCCGTCTTGTTTAAACCATAGATCTTGTCTTACTTGTAAATTTACATTTTGGAGAAGTACCGTTAAAAAATTTAGATAAGTATTGCCGTTTAAACTATCGCGAAAAAATAAGGCCCAACGATTTGATTCCCCAATATTCCGCATCAGACATTCGTCGAGTAGATAGTTCTTCAAATTAGACTTTCTTGCGCATAATAATGCATGTAATGTTAGTTAACTCCACCATTATTAGAAAATCCTGCTTCATTTCAGAAGTCAATGTTGTCATAAAATCTCACATTCAAAATTTGGTGCCCCCGAAAAGAGTTACAAAAAGCCAGTCTTTTAGGATAATCTGTCTCCTTTAAGGCCTGAAGCAATTGCAAGTGATACGGATGAAATTGATTGCCTTTAAATATTCGGTGTACTGAAGACAGACTAATACCGGTTGCTCTTGAGACTACCCTTTGAATAATATGAGGATTTTCGTCAATCATTTCCAACACTCTAATTTCATTGTCAGGGCCTGTTGCTGTTCTTTCTCTTGACTTTTTCAGTGGTGGCCAGTTTGTCCTTAAAGTTAATTCAAGTCTCTTGAAAATTGTACCGGCAGGAGCTCGTTGTCTGTGTAAACGGGCAGTAGCGGAAGCATTTTTCTTGCATTCACCATAGATCAAAATCATATCTAGTTTTTCATCATTTGAATACATTTTGACTTTTAATAAATACAGTGACAGGAACCATAGCGCATAGCCGTCATGGATTCCCAACTTATTTTTAAAATAATACCATTATGTAAAATATCCACATTGGCCATGAAAATGTATTTTATCAGTGTCATTATCATTCGTGAAACATCCTATATTGTCCCCCACAGTCAATGCATTAATGCATTTTTGCTTTTCCGAAAAGCACTTCTTCAATCTTGCGCCCGTAGTTTGTTCTTCGTTTCAGAATTAAAGAWATTGCCTCAATACAACAGCTAATGCGTGCAGCCGTTTTTCCCGACGTCCTCCCAAGTTCCGCTAACTGCTAATGAATCTTCCAAACTCGCGGTTACGTGTAGTTCAGGTACTTGGGCGAAGATGTGATAAATCCATCAGGCAGGACAAAAAACAGACAACGCTCGAGAGTCGGCGTACGCTTTTACGGGCGTCCGAAGATAATTCCGTTATCACGGGATGGAAGCTTAGCACTCACGGACATGCAAGCCGACAAAAAGATTTTGAATGCGGCAGGGCGGGTGCATATCTTTTTCAAGTAGCTCGGGAGTGCTAGTGCGTGCTTATCAAGGTTCTGTCGTTTTAACTTTGCATAGCACTCGAAAGCGTACGATAATCTGAAGGCAAGTAGCAGACCCAGTATGAAATTTCGATTTCGGTTAAGTGGTCCAAAGAAAGTAGTTTTAAAAACTCACAATGAATCATTCTTGAAGAATTATTTCTGCGACTTCTAAATACTGCCTGGTGTTCGTTGACCACTTGAGAATCAACTCTTTTAATCAACTTTAGGTTAGCCGTCAAATATTGCTAATAATTGTAGCGATGTTACTGAAATCTTACTGAAAAAATACAGTTCTAAGATGAACTATTGGCAGTTCATCGTATTTGCTGCTGAAGAATTTCTAAGTATCTCCAAGAGGTGACGAATCTATAGTTGCCCTCTAAAAATTCCTGCTCACAGACAAAACCCAAATCTGCCTTGAATACAGGCGCTGCTTGGCAGTTTAATGGAAAATCTCGCGCTCAGATACATTGTTTTCAGGTACCATCTGTAGCGTAATAATCTGATTACACGCTACGTGATGTAACTGTCACTATATTCACTAGTGGAATAGAATCTCAGCTATCCATAATCTAGAGAACTGTCTTTAGATACAACATATGATTTTGAAATTGATGAACTGTAGTTCTTCCTTCATGACTTTAACCAATAATGAGCGTACAAAGCTTCTGATGTTTGACTGTGGTCATTCTCCAGCGCATACTGCGTTCTTATAGAATCTTTGATTCGGATCTAATTCTGTTCACGATCTACACTTGTCTCCTACCTAATGCTGCTAAACACTATGTGATGTCCGCATCAGCCGAGATCGTTATAAATTCCGACTTGGATAACATTAATAATTTCGCTAAAGCACATGGTCTAGCCTTAAATTTTCTTAAGTCTTCTTTAAAATTTTTGGGTGGTGTAAAAAGGCAACAACTTTGACTTCAGGTGGACAGTAAAATGTCGGGAGACTGCTGTAAGGCTAAAATTTTGGGCATCTATAAGAGCTTTCGATTCTCCGAACATGTCATCTGGTTCTTAAAAAATTTTATACCAAGCTAAAGCTTCTGTTTAATTACAGGCACATATTTAGCCAAAAATTAAAAATCATGCTGTGTGAGACCTTGGCGTTATCCCAATTTAACTAATTTAATTTTGTCTATGGTCCTTGCCTAACAGTGTCAGATGCAGTAAGAATTCAAAAAGTGTAAAACTCATGTTTACGTTATATTCATGGTGTACGTAAGTTTGAAAGCATATCATCATATACTTTACCGCTTAGAAACGGGCTTATCATTGCTCAGCGTAGAAGTCTCCATGCTGCAGTGTTTTGATATAAAGTAATGGAAACCTGCAACCTCCATATCTGTCAGACAATCTTAAATATCCAACAGATATTCATAATATAAATATTAGGCGAAAAGATCTGCTTACCATACATCACCATACGACAGTACTTTTTCAAAGGTCATTTTCTTATAATGTAGCTCATATTATGAATATTCTACCTATGCAGATAAAAGAACTTGAGTATCACTAGTTAACAAAACAGCGTGCTGGATTAAACACCTACTCTGAGAGCTGTTATTTTCTTTCTTTTTTCTTTTTTTTGTTTTCTACAATGCCCAAGGAACGCACATTTGATTTACATCTATACTGAGATGTAGCTGAGTCCTCTTATAGTTATATCTGGTTTAATTTGTTAAGGTATAAGTGGAAGTGCAGCATTATACGTATTTTGACAGCTATCCTTTCATCTTCAGTAAAAGCAAAAGTGCGAGACTTAACCCAACACGCATAGAATTGTAAAACTTGATGGTAAATTGTATCGAACTAGGCATCGCATACAAAAATAACGATTTCGGTGTTTTTTTTCTCACGTAATTATTTGATCGTTTAGAGTACCTCTGTGGGAAAGAGCATCTCATCCTCACGAATGGGCCCGTTTTAGAGGCTCAATACACGGTCCGTTGTAGGCGTAATGACGTGGCCTGTCGGAACAATATTAGAGTGACGAAAGCGTTTATTATTTAGATCCCAGGTGAGTGATACCGAAGGCCGGTTGGTTACAGCCGAAGGCTGACGAAAGTTAGAAATTGAATTCGTGGTGTTAGGAGATGCTCCTCTTGATAGCAAGCGAGCTGCCATTCACGAGGAGTTGAATGTTTGACTTCTTCACAATTATTAACAAGTTTTCTATGCATCATATCAACAGATAATTTTAATCTGTTTCTTACAACATCTGACCGTGAAGCTCATTACCAATACGAAACTACTTGCGGTAAATGTATGCGCACTGTAGAATAATTCAATGAGTCACTTCCCTCTTTGCGCAAGTTAGATTATGTTGTTAATATTACGTATATCATTAATCATATTTACAGAAGTCTCATTGTATTCCTGATGTCCTTTGTTAAGTTGGCTAACCGACGAATATTAGATGCAACGTGGGAAGAATTTTCGACGCGGTGTATCTTCAAATATACTCCGAGTTTAGTTTTATTCAATGAAGGAGCGGGTATCCTCTTAATTTTACCAAAACAACATCGCAATATTCCTGCGTGAGACAGCAAATCCACCATTATTGTTAACCAAACAAAGCATTCGACAAATTAAGGATACGCCGTCGTGCCAACGATAAGGAGTAGCAAAGCTGCTTAAGTTCGGATACAATTTTGCCTACTCGAAAACTTAACGCTGGCTTGCACAGCTCCCTCTCGCGTCGAAATACAAATTAGATTCAACTGTACGAGATTAACTGTTTCTAATTCGGAGATGTGGAGGGTCCTTCTCAAAGCTCCTGGATGACGGAGATACGTCTTTGAATTGAGTTGGCGCGAAAACTAGGACTTAAGGAGTGGGGGTGGTGGTGTATTCACAGAAAATAGATGAGGGAAGCTTCGACAAGGTTCTGTCGTTGATGGATCGCGTAGGAAGCAGATACGGTATTGATATTTTAGAAGATTTAAGTGAAGGTCCTAGAAAGTGCTGATAAAGGTGGTAAAAAAGTAAATGTACATGATGATCAATTTACCACCCTCTACATTATAGAATTTTTGAATTCCTTTTTGAAATTTAAACCTACATGTTAACTACATTCGACAGGATAGTGAATATATCGAGAGGTAGAAATGTCTTTAAAAAATTCTACGCAGACCCGAAATGTTTTTCTCACTCCATTGGAATGAAAGCTTTACATTCGCTGGAGCAATTTCACCAAAATCGCACATTATTTTTGGGTATGGTATATTCTTCGTAAATGAATTTTTTAATGTAACCCGACAAAAACACAGTCCGTAGAACGTAAATGTGGTGTCTGCGCTCTGATGAACATGGACGTCCTTTCTCACCCACCTGTCCTAAAATCCTCTACCTAAAGACTCAGTTATGGCAGTGGTACTGTGGCAAGGGGCCCCATCATGTTAATAACGTAATGTCTCTTCTCGTTACTGCTGTCGCATTTTCTAACAAATGAACGACGTCATTTCATAAAAATCCAGCCACGTTGATCGACAGTTCCATGACTTGGTATCCAAAAATCCTAACCCATAAATTTATCAACCATTGTTAGAGCATTAATTATTGTAAAAATAGCCTCGTCGGATCACATGAATTAATTCTGAAGAAATTGAATTCTTGTCCCCAGCCACTGTCAGAGCACAAATCGTATGTAGAGATCATTTTTGAAAAGCTTTTGGTGAAACTATATAGTATGAAATTTGCACTTCCTCTAAGTTCTGTTGACCTACTGATTCACGAATGATTGAGTTCCTTTACCATGTTAATTGGCATGGATATTTTTCATATTGCAATTAATACCGTAGTTTCATATTCTTCAGTTAGGAACATCTTACAATTAAGTAGGTATGTTATGTACTCTACATTTGCAGTGACAGTAAATCGTCCATTTGCACCTGGCAGAGCAGTTGGATGCAAACAAAGCTTTTGTATAAAACATTTTTTTATCTTACCTAGTTAAGTAAGACCAAACTCAGAAAGCTGTGCCTACACTAAATATAAATTAAAATAGGTCAAGATGAAAAGAACATAACTATCTTATTTAACACGATTTATTGAAAATACACTTACAAACCTAATTACATATTTACTAACACTTTATTTTAGAAAACAGCCTGTGTAAAGTTCAGAATGTAAACCAACTGATTTGCTTGTTAAAATATCCTAAGCACTGTAAATATTGTAAACGAATAATCCGATTATTATCTAGTAGTTCTTTAATTTTGGTTTCTATGAATTTATTACGCTTTAGTACACTTGCATCTCTATTCTTGTTTGATGTGTGAACACTCTGTAATTTAATATAAGGCTCACTCTGTAAATTATTGAGCACTTTTAAAACTGAAAATTTTGATCAAATCGTGAATGAAAGTATTCATAGCAATTTGTGGTTCTTCTGGGACTTGGTCCGTAAGAAGCCCAAATTTCCCGAGGAAAAATGGCTGAATCACCAATATAATTATTAGTTAAATAATCAGAAAGGCTGGACTGTTGTACTCAAATTTCCTTATATACTGCGTACTTTTAAAGGGTAAATTAAATTAACCGGATTAATCAGAACTCTCATCAGATAATCAAGCCGACGCTCCTTGGGATGGATTGGGTTGTCAGGAAAAACGGGATCACTCGTTGACTCCGTCGATAAATTATATCGTCAGCAGCGCCATGTTATTGCAATCCGTTATGCTCTAATCTTTAGCTCCAGTAAACATATAACGTTTTGAAATCTTATGAATCAGTTCGCTTAGCTAAGTCTGCCACTGGAACAATAATTTCTCCTTGAACGAGTACGAAAGGTACTCTTTTAATTATATGTAGCTACGTATAAAAAGGTTATCATCACACACCACAAGGACTGGAGTCTTTGTGTGAGTATTTTTGCCACGTTGTCGGTCCTTTTGTCGCTCCACCAACTGTAACACCAAACCGTTGCGTTACAGATGTCTCCCCATCAAGTCGACAAGCCTATTGCGGCTTTTCCTTCACATGTGCGGTCATGGGGCGATAATAGAATATCAAGGAGGCGGGCCGGTGCCAAGGAGACCATCACGAGATCAACCGTCCGTAATTAATCTCCGGGAACGTACTTTTACAAAATATTCACACCGGACCAACAATCGCTGGGCGTGAACGACGTTCTCGTGTTACAGTGAAATTTTAGTTGCTGCACGACCGGGTAATTGCTTCCATGTTCACCTCGTGCAGTCGGGATGCCAGCGCGTTTGGATTACGTGCGGAAAAGATGGTCCTTCGAGCCGGTTGACTTTCGATATCTGTGTGTTTACGATTAGGACGCTGCTGGAAATTGTTTCTTACTTGTACATGTTATCAATGTATGTTAAACGCATGCATGGCGTCAGTGGAGAAGCGTTATTATGCCTGGGAACGAAACGTTGAAGGTGCGAAGTCCCGGCACAATTCAAGTTTTAAATCAATGACTGATGTTCGCCGTAATAATCGAGCTGTATCCATTGTGAGTATCCGAGAATCGAACACAATGGGCTCCGAGATCGCCTCTAAAAACTTCTCATTTCACGCCTGTTATTCATATTGAAAGGCCCGCTTTTTCGTCTCGACGTTTTTACATTTTGTTTTGCAGCGAGCAATTAACGTTTTCGGTTTGCGCCGTGCCCCTGCTACACACACACACACACGATAATGGAACGGCGACGTGCCGACGAAAAATGTTAGTTAAAATGATGAATCGAGCTTCAGAAAACGCCATGGCTATGGCTAATCGCCCGTTAAATTATGTCGGCCGCGTAATGCGCCCGCGTTGCCAAAACGCGTTGAAGAGTCCACTAGTTTTCTGTTTAATTCCATAAAATTAACGAAGCACTGAGGATGGTTCGTCAGAATTTGGATGAAACGTCTCAGTGAAGTGTTGATACAGAAGTGATTTTTCTGGATACATCTACATTAATTAAACGTGTGTGCTCATTGAAAGCACTTCAAAATAAGCTGGGGTTGTTAATATTTCCCCGTATTTTAGTAATATGCACGCATTTGCAAAAAACCTGGCGGTCACAACCTTGTGCCTGCGTTTTTAATCATCCAAATGCCTTCTTCAGCTTCCCGTTCATCGCCTACCCCTTCCAGCAGAACGAACGTTCTGACCAAGGCCGGGTCCGAAATTAGACGCTTTCTTTTAGCAATCGGCAAAGAGCACAGTCCAATTGCAAAGTTTTTCCGTGTCCCTTTTTTATCGCCCCAGCGATGGTGGACTTTTAATTTGCGAATTCCCACTTTGGCACTTGTCGCAGGCCGACCCCCAATCGATAACTCACCTGGGCCGGTGCGCTTTGTTCGCCCCGGCTTTTGTCGATTACGAAATTCTGGCGCGCCGCTTTTTCTAACAGATTAGTAGGAAGTTGCGGCGGAGACCGGGCTTAACCCGAATTCCCGGCACTAGCAGTAAATTCCTAGGATTGTCGCGTTAGATCCTAGAAGGCCATTAAATATTACCGCCGCGCTAATTCTCCCGTGAATTATTGAAACTGCAGTTGTAAACTTCCTCCAAGGAAGCTCACTGCAAGCCGGTCGGGGCTCCGCAGGTTTCGAGGAAAATGGTGTAAATGACAACGTCGCAGGTTAGTTGAATTTGAGGAATATTGCGTAGATATATCACGTAGTAAAAGGCTGCTGTTGATACAAACTGAACACTGGTATGTAATTCTACGAATTGTGGCATTTAGCTGCAATACAACAACTGTAGTAACTATTAGTTGAGTGTCATACAAGTACTCCTTTGGAACGTGGATGGCGCATTCGCCATGCTGAAGGGAATTCTTAGATATTCAAAATGCCCATTTGAGTTATGGGATATCTGTGACCTTGGAACATCTGATACCTTTAATTTTTTGGGGAGTACTCAAACTGCTAAAAGAATTATATTCTGTTATATGCTATTCTATTTGCGATAACCACTAAAATTGATATTTATTACTATATGGAGGGGAAATAACTAAACGGCAGCGTCGCTAGGTAAATGATGTGGAAATCTGACGTCGCCGCAGACGCACCGTTTAGGTCCTAACGACCAGCTACTTGTTCTGCGTTTAATTATAGCCCAGGAAGCCCGAACACCTCGACTGATCGGTACGCGTAACACCTTTTTAGGCTTTGCCAGAAAAAAACCAATTACGTCGAGACGCCGTCGATAAAATCTTCGTTACACACTATTAAATTACACAAAGTGGCGTAATTAATATTCGGGGGCCATTTTTGTCCACAGGACGGCTTATCTGAAATTTTTCTATTAAGTCCGTGAATCGTAAGTTCGGGTTTCCATTAAAATGCGCGCCGACCTTATCTCCGGGGCTGCCCCGACAATGTCGACGTAAAATATCAATTAAGATTTCTATTCTGGTGGGTCCGCGACGGGATGCTGATCGCTAGATCCCCTAATTGCCTCACCTTGTCACGGTTTTTAAACATATTCGATCTGCTGCGTGACAAATATAATGTGGAACGGATCGATCAGAGCGGAAAAGTCTTCCGAGGCAAAAACCGCTGGAATAATTCGTGTTTTGTACCGTTAGTGCGAGGAGATTTGGAGCAATGTCGTCCGCTGTCGACCCGGTGTGTTATACTGCTTGACCGAGAGGTATTCGGCAGTATTTGAGGTGAAGGTGATTTGATACTTTCACGTACATTGCCTTATTTTTTACTCCGGAAGCCGTAACAGTAGATTTTGAAACACTACTTGCCTAGTTCCTGAATGTTTCAGGTCAAGTGGAAATAGTTTGAACATTTTCTGTGGTAAGGTGGCAACAAACTTGCAATGTTGGGCCGTTTCGGATATACTGAACTGAACCGCGTTTGAAAACGATACTTAGTGGTCAGGTCATTCACGAAGAAGCAAGAGCGTGTTGGTGCATTATTGGGTATTCACTTAGTCGTACACCTCTGTGAGCTATACTGAAGAATAACGAACAGTTGTGTTTTCATCACGAGAGTGAAAATGGAAAACCGGGTTTCCGTAGACTGGTGACGAGAAGAGCAAATGAATAGATGGGAGGAATACTGTAAGGGGTTGCCAAATCCAGTAGAAGAACAAATGCAAGAAGATTAAAGGGAAACTAAGAAGAACATGTAATTAGTTTACCATCTGATCAAGAAGCTACTGACACCATCAAATAGTTAAAGAACCACAAAAGTGCCAAAAAGGTAACATAAATGCAGAATAAATAAGGTATTGAGGACAAAGATTAACGGCAAGAATACTAGAGTTAGTTAAGTATATATAGAAACATGAAGAGATGCTAGAGAATTAACACTTCCTAATATGTCCAGTCTATAAAAAGGAAGACAAAACATAATGCAAAAATCAGTAAGGAATAGCGCTGCTTGATCAGTATACAAGATCCTAGTTACAAGCATGACGGAAAACATGCCAGGTAACTCTCAGTATGGATTTAGAACTAACATATCCATGGTTGATCAGATATTTCCAATAAGACAGTCACAGTCCAGCCACTATATGAACACGCCTTGTATCTTTATAGATTTTGAGCTAGCTTATGGTACTCCAAAACCAAAAGTTCTTTTTGCAGGAATGAAAGAATCTTAGTTCTACGCAAATTAATAACGTACGTGTGCAAAATGTGCTATTGCGAAAAAACAATTCGAACTCTAATCTAGAATATGTTACGAAGACAGGTGGGTTACATAGAGATGATTCTATGACCATAGGTACCATATTTTGGCTTGTGCAGAAGCCAACACAATCGCAACGAGAACAAAGAAGACCTAACAATAGTATTTAAGAAACTAGGAAACCAAGTACTTAAAAATTGCCACAGCATTGATCTCCCTGTTGTCTTAGATATTTATCTTGACATTTCCCTTCCGGCTATCAAATCCTTTAATATGAACTCTGAGTGTAATCAGTTTGACTTTAAGGAAGCTAATTTTTATCAATATTGGGGTGATCTTCTTTTCATTAATTGGTGCTTTATGTGCAACGTACAAGATGTTAACGAGGCCTTCCGACAGGTTTTATGAAATTTTTCTTACCAACATTTTCGAGCGAAGTGTATTTAGAATGTATAATAATCGTAAACCTAGATGTCCACGTTGGTTTGACGCCGATACCATTCAGTGCCTCCGTATAATAAGCACAGAACACTTAGTCAATATAGAATCTAAGCCTTTGATTGCATACAAAAGGTATGTTGCTAGTGTTCAGGCATCTGAAATCAATGATCCTACAAAGTTTTGGTCTTTGATGCAAAATAGAAGAGGCACTACAAAAATTCTTAGTACAATGAAGCTGCGTATGCAGTAAATCTTGATACCAAAATTATGTTTTCGTATACCATTCACGTTTCACACATTTCTGAGGACAAGGTTTTTAAAGCATCAAAAGGGTTCAAAAAACTATTTTACCCCTGGAATGTATGGCATTCTCAGCTTCCTCTTGAAGGACAGTGCTAGCGTTCTTATCACTTCTAAACAGGAAGTTGCTGCTGACTAATTTAAAGCAGTTCCCCCCTGGTCCTTCATTTGACCATCTAATTAAGGAAAGCTGTGAATCGACGTAGCTGTCAACAGAACCAGATGAATTATTTCGTCTTCTGCGAATCCATCGGCAAGTATAATAATTGGACATTATTAATTTGAATTTCGTAAACGATGGGAACGTGATTGCAAAGTGAAAGTCCTAGCAGCGTTTATCCGATGTTTGAATGGGTTATAAAGCGGTTAAAGCCACAGCATTGTGTCTCCTTAATGAGATATAACCACGGGTGTGAAACTTACCGTGTTAATTAAAAACACGAACTTATTAAGACCTGTTAAACGGTCCCCTTGAAGGAATTTTGATCGCGCCCGATAAAATAATATCGTTTCCGCGACCCACACAAAAGAATACCACAGAAAAAATGTAATTGCGTTTCAACACGCCTAATATACGTTTTTAATTAACCGAAAATGTCGGTTTCCCGCTCCCATTGTCGAGCTGCCAAAGATCGAGGACGAATTTTGGGAGTCCCTCGCCCGAATAATTTGGTTAGCATCCGCGAAGACTGTATCTCGCTCGGGTATAAACCCTTTGATGTGAAGTTGTGTGGCGCGACGTTATATACACTGGCGTTTCGACTAAGTAATTGGATTTTTAGAGATTACCTTATTAGGGGACTTACAAGTTCAACGAACTAGTCGATATAACAGCACGATTGTTTAGCTTTGTCTAATGAGTAAATGAGGTCTCACAGGGACGGGGTTTTAGAATCACTTCAAGCTTTTGAGGGCTCGAATCAAAGGGAACTTTATGAGCTTTCTAGAGTATCAATATATTCTCATTCACAGCAGCTGTTGTGTTGTTAGTGGATGAAATACAAAATAATTGAATGTTAATGTGGTAGATACGGGAGCAGCACCTGAAAATGTCACCGAGCCGGCTTCGTCTACGCTGGGTTGGAGGGGTGACGCGATTGTTGCTAGTGGGCTCCCACATAGCCAGTCAAAATAGACTGAGCTGAAAATTGATACAGCTCTTAGGTATAATTTCACGATCTACGCATAAGTATAAATTATACAAGCCAGTATTTTTCTCATATTATATCTCCGATGATGTATTTACACAGTTTGACTCAAAATTATATGAAGAGTTCTAAATTTGTTTCATCATTTTCCCCAAAAACATGTTCTAGCACTAATTTGTACTGTTAAACGTTAGTTCGAATGCATTAATTGTTTTGGCGGTCACGTTGAGACTCTATATCTAAAATTTTGAATAAATGCTGTTTCTGGAATAGTGTTCGGATAATTTTGACTCACTATATATAGTGTTTTAGATATATGAAATGGTGAATGATAATTCAGGTATGGTCATTCGTAGGAAAAAATATTAAAATGTTTTTTTTTTGTAAACAATAGTATGGTATACGAATTTTGCTAGACCTATTTTTATGACACCACTCACCGTTTACGAAAAATTGCAAAAAGAAAACGATACGATACCTTTGCCTTTGAATATTCATTTAGCAGACGGTAGACCGGTGTGGATTTTTGATATTTTATTTGTAATAGTACCTATACTAATTTTCAGCTCTATGCGAATTATTGCAAACTTGACATTATTTTTTTTGTTAATTTTGACTGGACCAGTAGCTATGTTACGAGAAGCTGAAGATTTGAATAGGGAGGTCTACAGGGTACATCTAACTAGTGGATGTTATCCCATCGATGTTTCTCTATTTGATGATGGCCTAGTTGAACGGGATATTCCCAAGTCGACACCACCACAGGTAGCTTGCGAAAAAGACACTCCTACTCGGCTCATACCATTATTTTGTTTACCTGAATACTATGATATCTCGGCACGGTAATAAAGTGATAATTTAAATCACACACCAGGTTAAAACAATTTCAATTTGTTGCACATAATCCATTGGCGCCCGTAATTGTGGGCAAAGTGCTTTTGGTGTATATGCTGTATAAAACATAAAAATGGCAATCATGATGGTTATTCAGCAGAATTTCAAAGCATTTACAACTGACAAACAAAAATTCATGTTGAAGTTACATGCCATTTAAAAAGAGGGTACGGTGCCTAATACATATATTTTAAATTGAAGAACAAGATGAAAACTGAACATGGGAATTGTGAAAAAGTATTTATAACATATTTTGTTTGTTTTGGAAAGATTGGGTATATAGCGGAAATAAAAATTGTAAAACTACGGATTGCCTAGCACAACCAAATCAAACGGGGCAAATCTGCTTGTGATCAGTTTTTGGGGAGCTGGAGCCATGAAGTCACCCTGAATTCGACGTCTAAAAGATACTGCATTTGGTAAGATCTAGAATTTTTGCTCTGTTGCTGAATAACCTGGTTTTTTTTTCAAATAGGGGGTAATAAACCTGCAGTTGATATTTTTATTAGTCCTGCCGAGTTGTGCATAATGAATACAGCTAAACTCTGCCATGCACCATACTGAGGAATAAGTGTGCCAAGTTGGTATGTGCTCAGTTGCACTACATTATTTTTCTTCTGCCGATGATCTGCTAGTGAAAGTAGAGAATTCGTGTTGGCAAGAAAGGCGTATATCAACATTTAATTAAAGAGTTGTGACTAATTATTCAAAACTGCCAAAGTCATCGAAAACAGTAAGTGTGCTAAGAAACGTTACTATGCACAACGATCTTCCAGAATATTTTGAAACATCTGAAGTCAGTAGAAATGAAATTGAGCTGAACTCCATTTCGACAGATTAGTGTTGTATGCTTTTGAAAGTATAGGCAAGGCGTCAATATATCATTTATAGGAAAATTTATTACTATCTCTATCTGTAAATAACCAAATAACATAAATTCTCTTCCAAATCTGACGACCCGAACAGAGATCGCATCTAAATCGGAATAAATCACAGTTACCGACCGTTACATCTATGACGAATGCCCTAATAAACGACGAATCATGCTTATCAGCAGATATTTCCAAACGATACACCGCCGCCAGAAAATTCCGGTAATTATTATGCTGAGCCTTCCCGAAGTTTACATTGCGTTCACGGGATGCCTGGTTTCCTGAAATAATTTCCCCGGTATCTCAAACCTCAATTTTCCGCAAGATTTCCGAGGAATTCCCGATTAATGGAAGAAATTAAATTCTTCAAGCTGCGTGGGCGGCCTCCGTTGCTTTTTTCGTCCCTTCCGCAACTTCTTGTTCGGCACGGCTCGCGGTTGGAACTGGGTCGTAATTGAAACCATCACCATCAGTAATAATAAACAGTTTGTCGATTCTTTCTTAAGGGTGCAGTGCCGAAGTACGAAACTTATTTGCCAACTTTAATTGCGTTTTAAATTTCCTCTCGCTTCTTTTAAATTTCACCCCCTAAAGCGCGCAGCTTCCCTCGCCGCTCTCTACAAAAATCCGTCAACTTTATGGAACGCTCTCGGGGTGCGATATACATAAATTTTCGTCGCGGACGCCACCCTCATAAAAAACAGTTTCCTTCTCGCAGGTAGTTCTCGTCCTCACTCGAAAGAAATTGCTCAATTAGAGCTGGATACTTTCTGCCTTCCTCCCCTAAAAATATTCGTTCGTGAAAGGGGGGTAATTAGTCAACTTAATTAAGCGGTAAAGTCGATCAAGGAGTCCATGGAATAGGATGGTAGAAGACAGGGTACTGACCTAGTGTCGATAAAGTAATGCATAAAAATGCATATTTGTAAATTGCAAAAACCCTTATTGTGTAACCGTATTTCCAATTGTGCCTACTTTGATTGTTTCTTTTTAAACACGTGTGTAAATAGACGTTAAAAAATTACGTAGAGAAGTAGACAAGCAAATGTTCAAGGTGTAATCAGTCAATTTACAACTTGACACACCTGCAAAAGTTGTGTGTCTGTTTAATTCCATAATACTTCATAACATTCTAAGAAAAATGGCAATTTATTTTTTTTCACGACGGTTTGTAAGTTAAAAGAGAATAATTTGTACACGAAAATGTACGTACATCTATGGAATAGTGAATAACGTTCAGATGCCTGGCGATTTATCAGTCTGTTTTTTGCAACACTACTTACACTCGTGGTTGCTATCAGCCTGATTATTGCCCAGTTACATCCGATAAACGGTCAAGTGCGAGTCTCCATGATGAACATGTTTTGTGATGACGCTATGTGTTCTTGTGTTCGTCCCATGCTGACCTATTCCAACATACGTGCGCTTGAACATTTTTTACCTTAATGATTGTGTTTGTTGTAGAAGTCAGTGAGGCGAATGGGGTCCGGATTGCGGTAGTTTTGATTTCTAAAGAAAATGAATTGTGCCACCTATATATTGTTTTCATATGCGGTTGAGCGTCAAAATCACGTTGTATATGTAACATCTCAAAAAAGTTCGAAGAAGTAGCTGCTGGTAATTTACGTTTCTCCGACTGCAGTAAGCACTTGTTAAATGTCTTGATTTTAAAAGATAATTCCAAAAATTACAAAATCTTCGACTAGTATCAATATATTTAAGGTTGTCATACGTAGGTTCCAGTGTAGCTGAAAATATTCATAATCTGCAGACGCTAGATTCTGATAACCTTTTGTCTATTAAGATCAATTGCATTTTTGCTATATTCCTTAGACAATAAGGCCCTGAATAACTAAAACATACGTATAGATGGTTCTATAGAAAAAATATTGAGGTCATATCTTTGTCATAGTAGCAAACCGGTACACGTCTTTCTTCTCCATCTTCTAAGTTGGCGCTTTCCTCGTTATCTCCGCACAGCCCTTCGTTGTAACGTTCAAAATAGTTCAACATTTTTTTTGTTACTTTAACGCATTTACTTTAACTCATAAACTACATAACACACATCTAATCCGAAACTTTTGTTCCAGATGATGTTATAGTGCATCCGAACACCGTCGAAGATGTCGCGTCTGTGCAGCAAGTTCCTATCAGTGTTGTGTGTGTTGTGTTTGTCGATTGTGGCGAGGGGGGCGCGATGGTCCCATTCGAAGATGCTCAGTCCGGACTACAGGCTGCTGTGGTCGCTGGGCCCCGGGCCCCAGGACATCACGTTCGAGCTGCAGGTGAGGACGCTCGGATACGTCGGCTTCGGCTTCTCCAAGGACGGGAGGATGGCCGGAGCTGACATGATCGTAGGATGGGTCGACCATGGACAGGTGTATTTCCAGGTGAGTCGAGATTTTCCTACGAATTCGCTGGCAACATTGGCTACGCTGTATTATGTGTTTGCAATGAATTTTTAATATTCGTTGTATGGCAGATAAAAATTGTAGAAGTTCAGTAAGTTTCTCGTCGACATTGGGCCGTTTAAGGCCTCCAAAATGAAAGAGAGAATGGCGATGTCTTAAACCAGCTCAGAGGTCAATGCCTTCAAAAGAAAGAAAACATTAAATGCCGTTTAGGCTCTAGAGTAGTCCTGAACCATCAGACAAAGTGTATCTTCAGTCATGTTTTTGAGCAATACTGAAACGTGATTAAGTATACTGAAACATCCTCTTAGATTAGCACAACTTGCGTAACATTGCATTCAACCCCAGATTGTAGTGCAAATAGTATTTGGAGTTTACACCTCTACATTTCATGCAGCTTTATCAGTTCATTCATAATCTGGACGCACACCCAATTTTGTAAATACACGAGTAGCAAACAAGTTATTTGATTTGTCAAATTCCTTATTTCGCAGAATTTCTTATACAGTTGTTTATTAACAATCACGTGGAGGATAAGAGAATCAATCATCGTTACAACAAATTATAGACATCTTACTTTCTTAATGATAAAACGCCACGTAATTAATTATGCAGGCGGATTGTAGAAATTTACGAAAGAAATGACAAACATTAGCCTATCATTGCTTGCAATAGGATTAGATATTCATTTTTATTATCGTCAAATATTTGCTTTGGACCGACAGCCGATGCTAATATGGCACGGAACTGTTTATTTATGCAAATAGGAGTATAATGAACGCCCATCACTAAAAATTGGCTGCCTTTCCTTTGGGCAATATCCATCCTAAGTGGTCTATTGCTGCATCCAACATTTGAAATTTCAATTTAGACGATTAGATTTGACATTAATATGTTGGTTGCCTAAAATCCACCACATAAAATCTTTTCGTAAGTTAACCTTCTAAGGTTGAATAAAATGGTGCTAAGATCGTTGGAGATTGACCTCCTTTTGCGAGTGATAAGTTTTTCTCAAAATCTAAGTTGGTACGACAGTTGTTATCTACACCAAAATGTTAAATATTACAATCTAATCGCTCATGATTACAGAATTGAAATAGGATTGTGCTGGAAATGCTTAGCTTGCCCTATGTATCAAATATGGCAGGAACTCATTACTTTATAAGTTTCTGTTATTTTTGAAAACTCCAGTTGCGTAACGAATACTTTTCATTTGAAATATTCCAACAGAGCAAAAACTGAGTGAGCAAACGGGTAGGGCATCGCCAGCGATGCGAAGTCCAATCCATCTTTCTGCTTATGCCGATGTTACAGTAGGCCCTGACTTGCTTGAAGTCAGACGGAGGGGCACCGTCGTGTTAGTAATTTTGGTATTTCAACACAATGAAATAAGACAGTTAATTTATGACGATACCATTACATTTGAACAATTAAAATTTGCATTTTTTGAGGATTCTCTACACTATCTACGGATATAAGTCATTTGTGCCGTTAGCTGCTGCTATTACTAAACCAGTCTTATTATTTAGTGCAATTAGCAATAACAATGTAGCAACGACATGAGTAACAAGATTTTGTCTGCAATTTATGCGATGAGAGAGGAGAGATTTATAGATACTGTACAGTGATCATAATTTTGTATGAGATCTCAGATGGATTTCCGAAAAAATGTATCTTATCCATCAACTTCTTCGTTACTAAACCATCAACTTTGACAACATTGCTCTTCTCCACATTCCATCTCGGCAACCGCGCATCACAGCCCCAGATGCTATCTATCAGACCGACCGGATTACGCGCGACTATTATATCATTAGAGTAATATCATTTATTACGGGAGACCGGGTTTAAACCGACCCGATGCCTATCTGGTCTTCTCGCGGTTCTTTTCTTCCACCGCGCGGAGTTTGAACAGCTCCGATCGAAGCTTATAAATCTCGGGCAGTCGTTAGCTTTTGGTTCTTAAGGAGCGCGAGAGTTATGGCCACCATCAGAACTGAAATAATGGGGCTGATCAGCTCCCGGATTGCCGGAGCGGCTTGAATTCAGCTCCTGAAGTGGTCTGTTTTTCACCGGAGGTTTTTGTTTGGAAAGTCATTGAATTGTGGGAAAGGATTATTCTCTGTTCAGCTTAGTATCTGTGTTTAATGCAAGAAATCTCGGATAAGTAAAGATGAGCTTGAGCATTATGCAGATATTGAGGTCTAGAGTTCTTCAGAGCACGATGTTCAGCTGGGAGGTGTTTTTGTCTAAAATAAGAACTCTAGCTATATTCACTCAACTCGGTAAACTAAGAGAAACACCACTGGACACCTAAATGATTGCGAAATGTTTGGATTATCATTGGTTATGTCCATCATCATCGCACAAAACTGTATTCTTCTGTTAGGGTCATTTTCATTTAGCTCATGGAGAAGGTTTACTTTGTAGGATTTTTAATTGTTTATTGATTGACTAATATTATTGTACAAAGCAAGTTGCATCGTTGACGTGGATGGGTTATCCATAACGCCAACTAATAGATCTTTTGTATCCGATTTTGGACGTCCGGACCTTTACATATCCAATTCGTTTAATTTTTATTTTGGATACTGTGGATTGGCTAGCAAGATAGGATGATGTCTTTGTTATTTTAGTTGACTTTTCTTCTCTTTGATGGACCTAGTTGGTCCAAGATGACAACAGGGTTTTCAAAAATGCCCGAGAAGGTCATCCACAATTCATCGTTCGTCTTAGCCTGACACATCATCTGAGGTGGGTGACTCAGGTCAAACGCCGGTCCTTTCTTGCCAACAAAAGAACACACTGCCCGTTATTTCTCTGTTCGGATGGTGGTCTCTCCTTTTCTCATACATAACTGACGTGGTTATTTATATGCACACGGAACAGGTACACTTTGGGATCCACTAGAACGGTGGGAGAAACGTAAATAGCACTGAAAATGATCATAAGAAGATTTAATTTAATGTGCAACCACTGCACCACTAAATTCAAATTCCATATATGCATATGCATGTATTTTTATGTGTATTGCTACTGAACACCATCAGGCGCTTTTGTACTGAGTGTTGCAGTAATAGCACATCTGACTAGCAACTAAAAGGTCTCGAGTTCAATCCCGGTCAAAGATGGCAATACTTATATTTACTTAGAATCATGATTATACAGATAATATAAAACTTTGATAGAACTGAAAACGATGAAATTTTGCTAAAAAATCTGACCGCTAGTATACGTTCAAGACCTAATCGAATACTTCTTTTCAATTTGACTGATTGCATTTGATGAATTTGCAAGTATAAATATGAATTAATTATAAGAAATCCACTTTTAAAATGAATAAACATAACCAAAATATAGTAAAGAGGCTTTTCAGCGCTTAAAGCTGTWCCTGAGTGCAAAGAACTGAACATCCTAGCATTTGCTCATCTTTCCTCGCTTGGACGCTAAATCCGCGCAATAAGACGACGAAAACCACTTCACTCCATCCAGAAATACAATTAAAACTTCGGTAACCGATGACAAATCCGAGGCTACGTGCCCCAATCGAAGGCATCGCTGCGGGTCTCGGGATTATTTCCAAATTGCTCTAGTCGGTGTTCGTGTCATCTGGTCCTGCTACCCGGCCTCCGCATAACGACTGTTCGATTGGTTCTTAATCTGGGACTGGCTACACGAACGCGCGATCGTTCCGGTACCAGTTTCTTTACCTAATGGGCTAGTTATCATGGGGAAATGGGTCGCCTATTTTAATTGACGAAGACAAATTCCTGATTTCATTAAAACGCTGCGGTACGGCGGGGAGTCGCACGCGAAACTGCAGTTTGTTGGGTTGTGCATCTTTTTTTCTTTGGCTTGAGAAAGAAGCGGGTGGCTGTTAGTTGAATTTAATGCTTGATGTCAGAGCTGATCAGTAAGCGCAGATACAAAATGTTTCTGCATTAATTTCACAAAAAAAAACTTATACTGCTGGTAATTTAAAGCTGCAAAGTGTCTTAAGCAAACATTCGATGGATATTTTAAATCCATCATTGTTAATGACAGCCATTGAAACAACTTGGTGCTTTTCCAGCTTTCTTTGCATACTGTTGGTTTTAGAATTTTTGAATTTTTTGATCTCGCCGTTCCTATTGTCAAAGTGAACTGTGGCCAAAGCCGTTCATACCCCCCATGGTTCAGTAGTGAAACTCTTAACAGCATTAGATGCAAAACTTCTTTGCATTTAATGCTGCAAAATATCGTTGATTCCGTCACACGTTTCATCTTGAATAGTTTAAAGTTACACGTATCGGACCAAATCGTTAATTACTGAAGCTTACCACAACAACTATCTACGCACTATTGAGAATCAAAATTCTGGTCGTTTGTCAACAACAATAAAGGGAGGAAAACCTATTCCTGGACTTATGCGCGCTAATGGCATTTATATCGGCTCTTCTCGAGCCACTGTGGAAGCCTTTGCTGCTTTTTTTACCTTCCTTCTGACATCCTTGTAAATTATTCTTTAACTGTCGCACATGTCTGAAATCGACTCTTCACTCTTAGAAAGTCAACTTCTTTAGATCAGGAGTGGATGAGATTCCGAGCTTTATCGTCACAGACTTAATTCTTAAAACTTCCATTTTTCCTGACGTTTAGAAAACGACTTCCATTTGTCCTATCTTCAAGAAAGGAGATCGATCAGAAGTAACCAATTATCGTCCAATAACTTTACTGTGTTGCTTTGCAAAAGTCTTTGAGTTTATCCTTCACAAAGGTCTATTTTCGCAGATCAGTCAGTTAATTTCTTTACATCAGCACGGATTTGTAGCTTCAAAACTTGTTTTACTCAGTTCACAGCTGAGGCTTTGGACTGCTACTCATAATTTGATGTAATTTACACTGACTGTCACAAAGCATGCGACACTATCTATCAAAACATTCGATTGGATAACCTCGAATCATTTGGATTCTCTCCCGCAGTACTTCTCCTAGTTTCATCCTATTTAAATACTAGACACCAATTCGTCAGCTATCGTAACTTTAAATCTGCATCATTTGTTTCGACCTCTGGAGTCACTCAGGGATCAACATTGTTAATGTTTTGAAGTGCCAAAAGCGCATTTACGCCGATGATCTTAAATTCTCTGCAATGTTGCTTCCCCATCTGACATTTAACCCTACAACACGATTTTTTAAATGGTGCTCGTCAAACAAACTCCTTCTTAATATTAACAAATAAGTTTCTGTCTCTTAGTTGACATAGTTGACAATGTGACTTTACTACGTATTATGCATTTCAAAGATCTTCATAACATTTTGATGAAAAATTTACTTTCAATATCTACATAGCGGAAACGGTTAAGATTCTACTTAACTACTGAGCTTTATATACACAAACTGCCGAGAGTTTAATAATGTTAAATCATTATATTACCATCTATTACGATCTAAATTGGAGTAGTATGCTGCTTAATTTGGTGCCCTGACTATAAGATTCATTGATTGAAATTGTTCAAAGGCGCTCTCTGAAATTAATAGCTTTTATCGTGGACGAAGTTTATCCCGATAGAGATTCAGACCAATCAGTTCTCCTAGCCAGATTTAACTTTGTTTCCCTCCAAACCCGTAGGACCTTATTCAGTGTGAAGTTTCTCTGAAATCTTTAACATAATCAATTGGACTGCCCCAATATTTTGTGAAAACTCATGTTAATTGTCCCCCAATTTAACTCTAGATGTGCTCCAACATACTACTGCAGAGCTAGTCGCACGGAGCAAGAGCTCCGTTAACAACGACAACTGAGATATTCAATTTAAAGTATCTTGTAAGTAGAATGGTAAATTTAGTTAGGCTGCGTATGCGAACTGTTTTCAAGAATATTGCTAGGTCTCCACAAATACGATCGCACTATGAGTCACACAAATTATCAATTCCTGCAGCCGTGGCGCAAAGAATTAGTAATAACAACTTGCAACAAGTTGCACACCTGTTTCCAGGATAAAAACGAAAACGTTATTATCAGCTCCAATTTTTTTCACGCCGTCGCATACTATACTCGTAATAACCGACTTTTTCCCACTAATTAAATAACGCAACGTTCACTCAAGCGTCGCTTATCCTTTTACTCTGCACCTGATATACATAGCTACCAGTGCAAGTAACGCGATACCCTGTTTACAATTATCGCACACCCATTTTCTGTTACCCGCATTATTCGATTAGACCGCACGCTGATTAATTAAGCTTCACGCTTAATCGGGCACGATGTTTCATTGCCAAAAGAAACACTGCATGTGCCCCCGTTTCGAATAATAATTCCCGAGCGCATTCGGTAGAAATTTAATTTAACCTTTCAATTACGACGTACAATATCCGCAAAGCGAAGGAAATAAAATTTCGGGGCAGCTGCAGATTTGATACCGACGGAGCGCTTTTTGCTATGACGGTCTCCGAAGTAACTACGCTTCAATCGTATCGACTGGGGCTGATAAGTCGCGGCAGCTTCTGAAGCCATTTTTGTCGAGGCCGGCGACTCGAAAGGTATATCGAATCAATATAGGATTGCTAACAGGGTAGCAGAAGAGTTGAAGAAGGATTAAAATCGCACAGTATGTTTACGGTTCGAAAATTTCATGATTTTGTCGTTGGCAATTGAATTTTGGAAACCCTACCTTGCCATCCAAAATTATCGGCACATTAAGGCCAGCTTTTGCTTTAATTACCTAGATTGATATGATACCAGTTTTGTGGAATTTTTTTTGATACCAGGATGTAGGAAATTCACTTGGCTTTAATCTGGTTGCATAAAAGTTACCATTCCTTGTTTTTAGAGACATAAAATTAAACCTAACAGCTTAGGCTTTCCTTCCTCCAGTAGTGGACACCCATAACGCACTGGATCTAACATATACACTTACAGAATGGAATAGAATAGCCAAATATTACTATTGCAAGAAACTGTTACCTACGTTTAGGGGTAAAGCAAGAGGTTATCTTAGAAACAAACATCAGTATTTCACACTGCCATCGTCGCCAAACGATTCATCACTGCTGCTCTCATTTTTCTTGTTGCATATTTCACCTAAACTAATTTAATATTGCCTTGAAACGGCTCTTTTCACACGTAATACATATCAGTCCTTACTATTTCTCACAAAGAGGTTTTGAGTTTTCCAGAAGACTTCACATTCATTCCTCTCACCGCTGGACAGCTTCTTTTTCATATTTCTTCCGTTACAGGTAGTTTCTCTGAGCAGATTTTTCGTTTAACACCTAGAGCATACGTTTTTTTTTCTTCAACCTCTTTGGCTATTCTCTCTTCTCTTTCACGCTTTCTCGATTATATATTCCTTCCTTTCGCTGCTCTTGTCTCCTTTTTTTGCCATAACTGAGACGTCACCACGAATGGTACCTTTACTGTTACTCAGAAGATATAATGATAACTCTAGCTATCAAATAGTTAATCTTGGACGGTGGGAGACTGTGAAAGTGCGGACAGCCGTTGGGTAATTTGGTACCAAGTAATGGAGGGATGATAACCATTTTTGCGGTTTAGATTATTGAGATGTTTGGAAATTTTTCAAACAAAATATTTTGACTGGTTTCTATGCTGATGTTTGGCTACTGCTGAGTGGGCGAAGAAACCCGATTTTATGCTGTGTTAGTGTTCATCAGCCCTAGTTTTAATGGTTTACGTGTTTTGCCGATATGTACGTCACCGCACGAACAGGGGATGCTGTAGATTCCCCTAGAAGATAAAAGATTTATTTTGTCCTTCGGAGATGGAAGAATCTGCGACATTTTCGAACGGAGCTGGAAGATAGTACCGACGAGTTGTTTCTTAAGAGTATTGCCAATAACTCAATGACACCTTGAACATAGGAAAATAAGCAGTTGATCTATAATTAGACGGCTCGAGGGCTAGTTTGAATTTGGGGAAAGGTGACGATTAATTGCAAATTGTATCTCACGGTTATTAAACTCGTTGTGGGCCAGACTGATGCATACGTGTTGCAATTCACTTCGAAGTTTGTCCAGTTCAGAATGTTGGGAATTAAGGTATGATCTTAAAAGGTTGTTCGGGTGATGCAGCCTTAAGGCCATATAACGATAGTGTTGTCTACAATAACCAAGCCAGATTTTAGGTTTCAGGCCTGATGACTTGAAAGCTATTTGTCCAAAGGCTTCCATGAATATTTTTCCCACTACTGGTGGCAATTGGGAACCCATAGAATTTACCATGAAATGTGAAATACGTTGAAGTGGGATATTTTCCTACCAAGTCTCGCAATATATCGGGGTAATTCTCCCAGTACTAACGGATGATCGTTACAGATTTTGGAATTGGAACTGTTGTAAAGAGGACATGATGTCGAAACTGGCTAGAATGTCCAGTGGCTCGAGATTGAGATCCGATACAATATTTATAAAGTGTTTGTAATTGAGAACATTTGAAGATGTTTTCCCCGTTTAGTCCTGCAGAGGATTCGCTAAGGATTTCATTTCAATCCAACTATGGCCGCGAAAGCTTACATTCTTACTTGTCCATTGTTTTTCCGAAGACGCTGAAAACTCTAAGCAGTAGTCTTACATTAACAACATTTACGCACTAAAACTCTAGGATTGCAACTCGAGAAAATAATAACTTTGGTCCAAGCGGCTCGACCTCACACACCGCAAATGGCGCTACGGAAAGCGCTGACTTGCAAACAGCAATCTTCTCATTTGCAGATGCCTTTTATTTACGCTGTTTATCGAAGGTGTGTCCAAACAGGTAAGCAGCACACAATGTTCCGAGAAGCGACGCACAATTCAATCTCTGTTTTCGAGATAGCGACTCGCATTCTTCCGAACGGTAATTCGACCGCGGGGTCAGGGGCGCTATCCATCAACCCCCGATAATCTCGCGATATCATCAGGCGAGTTGATAAGCTGAGATACGGCCGAAACAAAGCCGTGCATTCGCAATGAGACGAAAATATTAGCGTGCAGCCGTAGATGACGTTTAAGATGAAATACTCTTATGGAACTTGTTATGTTAATGCGGGAGTTTATACGGTTATGCGAGTCGACCGGTCCTGTGAGGCAGTGTTTATAGTTATTTATGCGATATTCTCGGAGATAATCTCACGTCAGCGGCCGCGCTGTGCGTTAGCGGCGGTGCTGCAACATTTGCTGGATACGAGGCGGTTTAGGCCGAATTGTCCACCTGAAAAACTTCATTTTGGTTTGTTTCCATCGATGAACCTGCCATGTTTTGAGAGAACTCGCATTTTTATTAAATAGAAAAAAAGATTTAAAAAATAATCTTACAGTTCTTCTGTCGGAGGTTTAACTACTATAAAGTTATAAAACGTAAAGTTAAAAACCATAAATTTAGAAAACGCCCCGAAAGTCATTTGAATTTATTTATCAAGCCACAGATTGGCCGTGTGTCCATGCCCCCCTCCAGATGTTAATGGAAATCCCTTAATAGTACTTGTCTCATAGTTCGGGTTAGTTTAGGCTGATGCATTTTATTCTACATACACAAAACCCCAAATAAAATGAAATATATCGCAAACAAGATATGTAGAATACATTTTTACCTTATAAAGTTTAGTAGCTGTAATACTATCACTATATGGAAGAGATGCTGTACTATTTCGAAATTAAACAAGCTAGGTGAAGGTCTGGATTAGTGTTGAGATCTAAAATTTTGCAGAGATTTTAACTAGAATTTCTTACCCGTTAACGAGAAAATATTTATATATTGGATAACTAAACCTACTTTTTAATTGCTTCGAAAATTGTTATTTAAAATAAAATACTTTTTTAAAAAGAAATCATGAAAACATTTTGTTGTGTTTATGTGTCAAACGTTTGATCTTTTCGGCTAGGCGAATTCTAGTTGTTGATTTACATTACAGTACATATCCAACACTATTCTGTAATATATATTCAAAAACCGCCTTACAAATCTGTAATTGTACTGGAAAGATACGTATAACAGAAAGAAATTAAATTATGAAAGGAAAAATCACGGGCCTGCGAAACATCACAAACAACAGAAAGTTTGATAAGTAAGAACTTAATTGAACTTCACTCCCCATTAGGTATTACTTTTTGTACCGCTTTGCAATAACTATTGAAGTTTAATAAATGTTTTCAAAGTGTTAGCATTATGCAGTTTTAACCTAGTAACTGAAATGCCAACTTGATCTCAAAAGAAGTTGTTCTCCAAAAAAAAAAACATTGTGGGTTTGTATACACCACGTACCAGGAATTTTTAAATTACATGAGAATCATTTTTTTAACTTTGTTACACTAAATCGTTAAATGAAAAATGAAAGTTTGTTGATTACATGAACACAGTATGCGGTATATTTTTTTAATGTTTTATTGAATTATATTTCAAAACTTTTTAGAACTTTATGGTTTTTAACTTTAGGTTTTATAACTTTATAGTAGTTAAACCTTCGACAGAAAGATTTCTTATAATCTAACAGTAAAAACCATATCTCCCGGTATCCTTCTTTTCGTTTTAAGACACTGATTTTTTCAAAAAATGCTGTTAACGTCAAATCTTTAAACAAATCCCAAATTGTGTTAAAACGCTGCGTTTTAGACTACATGTGTGGTTAATATATCAATACCCTTTTTTTATTGATAATGCATCCGGGAGAGGGCTTTGGAGACAAGATTTGAAGAGGTTTCTTCTTTTTCTTAGTTCTCTTGAGGTTGTGGATGATCGTAAGATTCCGTTACTGCGGGGACTGTTCCAATTTAAGGCTGTGAAAAAAATCAGTGATAGCCATGAGCGAAAAAACAGTTCATCCTAGCACGGAACAACGAATCATTTTTAAATTTCTAACGAACGAAGTCGTAAAATCCTCAGTAATCAGCCGAAGAGAATCTTTCAAAGATGTGCGAAAACTGCGACGACTACCATATTGCTTGATATAAGTAATAGCAGTGTGAATTCCTGAGTACTACTCGAGTCTTCTAGAAGGCTCTGTTAAGACAACCGTTAAGAATAAGCGAAAGATAACGCTTTATCCCTTCATTTGTTTGGGCCTTTAAAAGAGTGAGTGACAAAGATGCCATAGAAAGTATTCGAAAATGGGTGTGCATGTAGCCAATAGAATTTATTAAAACACTGATTGATGGCGCCGATGTATTATTCAGGACGGGAACAATGTCGAAAAATAACGTAAATGAACTTTTGAGATTTGCATGTATTTTGTTTGCAATAAATAAGTTATAATTTAAACTTTGAACAACCGTAGTAGATACTCTAGTCACAATAAAGCCTCATTTCTATTTGGAAGAGTATAGAAAATCTACAATTACTCCCGTGCACAAACCCCATCGCTTAAATTGACGCCAGCTAGATTTAATTGTAACTGCATCTACCCAAGTGCAGATTCTCTTCCACGATGGACGAATTCTCAAAGAATGTTCGTCATAAATAACTTAAAGGACCAGCAGGAAACATCTACCGCAACCAAATGTACATTAAGCATGGAAAAGTTGTAGATTCATACTCGATGACTCTGCACGAATACCATCCGGCAACGTTGAACCGCGAGGTGTCTTTCTCTACGTAGAAGGTGGAACGGCGATGACAGACAACGTTTCGTAGTAGCACAATGGGTGCAACGGACCAGATGCCACAGAAGGGCGTTCGAATTTTGAGAACACAAAACGCAGAGTTTACATCTACATTGTTTGCGGAGCTTCTCATAACCGGTTCCATACACAAAAGTTTCAGCTAGCACACGGTAAACGTTGAGGTATCGGTATCTTCTTAAGCAGAGCGCTGGCTTCTAAACTCTTTATCAGTTGACTTACACATCCTGCGAAATATATTTTTTTCTGTCACAAGGGAGGAAAGCTAGAATGTGGAGTCAAGATAGTTAGTTTTTAGATTGGAATCGATGATCTTTATAGATAGAACTCGAAAAAGCATATTCATGTTTCACTGATAAACGTAATTCTACCTTTTCGCAATCAAATGGTGACAAGTTGAATCTCCCCTGTCCAAAGTATTGCGAATTTTGAAGTATACTCTTAGCATGGTATATAGGTATACAGGATGTTTCACGAATGATAATGACCCTGGCGAAATTAAAAATGCCACCCAAAATATGTACATTCTCATAGCCAATGTGGTTATTTTACATAATGGTATTATTTTAAAAATAAATTGGGAATCCATCACGGCTATGCGCTATGGTTCCTGTCACTGTATTTATTAAAATCAAAATGTATTCAAATGATGAAAAAACAGATACAACGTTTTCCAAATAGACGAGCTCCTGCCGATACAATTTTCAAGAGACTTGAATTAACTTTAAGGACAAACTGGCCATCACTGAAAAAGTCAAGAGAAAGAACAGCAACAGGCCCTGACAAAGAAATTACCGTATTGGAAATGATTGACAAAAATACTCATATTAGTCAAAGGATAATCTCAAGAGCAACCGGTATTAGTCTGTCTCAGTACACCGAATAATTAAAGGCAATCAATTCCATCCGTATCACTTGCAATTGGTTCAGGCCTTAAGGGAGACAGGTTATCCTAAAAGACTGGCTTTTTGTAACTTTTTTCGGGAACACCAAAATTTGAATGTGAAATTTTATGACATTTGCTTCTCAGATTAAGCAAGATTTTCTAATAATAGTGGAGTTAACAAACATAACATGCGTTATTATGCGCAAGAAAATCCACGTTGGATGCTAGAAGGACATTTTCAAACTATCTACCCGACGAATGTCTGGTGCGGAATATTGGGGAATACTTATTCAAATTTTTTAAGAAACATTTTACCGGTACTTCCCCAAAATGTAAATTTACAAGTAAGACAAGGTCTATGGTTCCAACAAGATGGGGCACCTACGCATTATCATAGAATAGTGCGAAAATAAAAACCTCAACTTATGTATGTGTGTATTACTATCCTGCGGCAAAACATGTTTTGTAAAGGTAGCATTTTTTTTTCGTTTATTTTTTATACGTTACCCCCACGAAACCACCTGTGTAAAGGAAGTATATATCAGCGCTAAAAACACTTGGGATCAAATCAAAGGTATATCAATATCGGTATCTAAGTATTGTTCGCGACTTTATGTCCAAATAATGTACTTAAAGGTATGCTAAGCGATTTATTAATCGGCAAAATTTTGTCTGCAGTAATAAATTAAGTTTTATCAATTCGGCAGGTGTCTATATTAAGGAATTTACGAATGAATCACAACACGTTATCTAGGAATATTTTAAATAATTTTTTCTGTTTTGCGTTTATAATGAAACCATTACGGTACGCAATTTGCGTTTCTTAACAGAGCCATTTCGAAACGCAACTTTTTATTTTCCAGTGTTGATATCACTAAAAAACATCAAACAAACTTCACCTCGTAACGTCAACAATTCACACGTAACTAGTTTAAGCGTGGCCGGTTAAATTTACCTAAATTTTTGATTTTTATTAAATTTCTCGCATTTTCTTGCGTAGAGGACCGAAATCACGCAAATTAGAAAAAGAATGTAAAAGATCTGTTTAATAAGGCTGTTTGTCGCACGCATCCAACGTTTACAAAACGAACCGAAGGTCTTATAAAACTAATTTTTTTAATATATTATTCAATAAATAAAATAGGCACTATCGGTAGAGCCGGCCTTCACAGTTGTTATGAAATCTCTATGATATTGCTTTTCAAAAGCTATAAACGATTCAATTTTTTACATTTATTTAGTACTACCAACTACCCACTGCCAAAGTGAACTGTGAAGTTAACACTACCACTATAGGCTTGAGGGAAGTTTCTGCTAATGAAGTGATCATTATGTGGAAAAGCACTACTACACTCGACTAATATCGAAGTCTATTTTATTTTTTTGTGTTTGTGTTCACTGCGGAAGTGAATAGTTAATTGACTATGTCGAGACTCCACTATAATATACAATGCTATGATTCTTTGCATTAAGAGTACACCTAATGACTAACGTCCTTTTTTCTTCTTGTTTCAGGTATGTAAGCCTTTTCTACTTTCTGCTGCCAAGAAATAGTTTGCTGCTATATCATCCCAGGTTCCTCTCTATTGCTGTAAGTTAACATTTACTGAAGTATAAGGCAGGCGTTCAGTTAAAAAATGTCATCAAACAGCTAACGATTTGTTGATGGGCTAAGACATAAGCTAAAACGGGGTGTGATTCAGTGCTTGTACTAACATCGAATCTGTCAGTATAATTTCAAAATTGTATTTGGCAGGTCGAAAGCTTCAAAATGTCTTTTACTGAAACGAGCCATCGTATGCCCTCGCAAGTGGGAGAATTCACGACATAAATCTTGCTGGCCCCCGCCGAATCCAGTAGAATACCAAGAATGTAAAAAAAATGACAAAAATAGCGGATATACGGAATTAAAAGGTTAGTGATTCTTTTGGATATACTTTTAGCATGAAGCATCTTGTAAGTTACGTCACAATTAAACTTCAAGCAACTTGAATTCCTACACAAGCAATCTTCTGATTGCAGGGAACAAACAAAGGCGTCTCCTTTTTCAGATTAGGCACATCCCGTGTCCGCTTTGTAGTCTGGCACAAAGCCCGGCGAAGCTGGAATAATTAGATTCCATTAGCGCGTTTTTCGTCGTCTTTAATGCCAGCAGTTCCAAACGTCTTAATATTCCCTGCACAATGCAAACAATAAGAACGTTACATAATGGTCGTGCCTTTATTTATTCTGGCCGTGTATCCTTTAACGGCCGGCACAGCAGATTTAATCCTGAGAATGTGTATGTGTGTGTGCCCGGTCGAATTCCCTGCCCGTAAGAAATCTGGTAGTGGCTGTTTTACATTTGTTCCTCCCAGCTTTTTGTCGACTTAATGACCGAGACCCCTTTGTTCCGCTGAAAAGAATTTGTTTACACGTCGCCCGGAATCCGCCTTCGCGCTAGAGCGGGGTTAGCCCGGCCCACAATAGGCCAACAGTGCATGAGTGAATAGTAAATTAAGTTGTCGGTTGTAGTCCCTGCGGTAACTGAAGTGAATTTCCTCGTTGATAGAGAAATGTGGATGTAGCTCATCTGTGAGCTTTAATTCCTTCTGTAGGTGTTTATTGTACATCCTCATATTATTGTGGTGATACTCCTTAACAACAAAACGTTCTTAAAAGGAAGTCCCTTTATACAACATAATGGCTACATTTTATTTAAGCAGTCAAAACTTCCGAAGGACTAAACGTGTAGTACAACCGTTTATCATCTCCATAAATTACAGTTTAGAATAGCATTTTCAAGCTCGCACGTGTAAAGAGAGTATAAAAATGACTTGGAGCCCTGCGGAACATTACAGGTAACAGTTTCAAAACGGTATCTGCCCTTACTTGTTTGAACGCATGAAGAATTAGAGAAACCAATAAGATGTAATACAGAGATCAAAATTCTATGATCTATGATGTCAAAGGTTCTAGAATACTCCAGAAATATTAATGCAGTCGTTTTTCCCTAGCGAAACCCTGGGGGGAGATTCAGGAAGAATGTTATTCCGTTTAATATACCTTTATAGGTGTCTCCTGGCAGCAATTGATCAAGAGAATCTACTTTTTTTAAAGTTTAGGTACCGGTACAACTTTGGCTTGTTTCCACGCATCGGGAAATGTGGATTCCAGCAAGCAAGTATTTATTATATTGGCTAAAAATTGTGCTATACAAGGATTGTATAGAAGTAGCATATCCTACTGAATCGGTTTTAATTTCTAATATGATACCCTCCGACACGGTACAGAATGAAACTGCAATGTAGTTTTAGATTTGAATTACAATAATTTAATGCGTTTTGACTTGGAGTCCAGCCATTGCGTGAATGTTGCAGAAAAAATCTGTTTACTTTGTTGGGGTCATCTATGGAAGCAAGCAATGTGCCTGGCTATTTCTCTAATGCGTTAAGTCTTCTTATTTTTTCCACAACGCTTTTTTTGTAAGTGTTAAGGTTTTCTAGACGTTTTGAGCCATTTTTTGAAACCATTTAACTGAAGAATCGCCACAATCTCTGCTATGTTTTAAACTCTCGCTTAATAGCAAATTATATTCCAAGATTAAAGATAACCTGCAGGCCCTATTTATTTTATTCTTCTTTTCTTTTGTTGCATAAATCATTGGATTTTTTCAGAACAGTTTTATTTAAGATTGAAAATTGTGTTATGTATTTTCTTTTTTTATTGTCTTAGATGCATCTGACCTACATACCTATATAAATATATTTCTATTTCACATGCATCTTTTATGAATCCGTGCAATTCCTGCATTTTTTTTTTAATAAGAGTAAGATGTAGACATTCAGAAACATTTTTTAAAAATTTGTTACCGCTATGTTATTTCATAATCTGTTTTTATTAAGATTTAATTTGCTTTTGGTATTGCTATTTATTGTACATAATTTATCTTTAACAAAATAGTTTATAGAATTATCCTCTATAGAATTCGGAATAGTACACAATAATTTGCTTGCCAGAAGTCATTGAAAAATCAATAATACACGTAAAAAATAGTTCATATTCATCATGATTATCGTAAATCCCATACCAAATCAAATAAATGACTTAGCCATCCTGTAGTCCAGACTTGGCTCCAAATGACCTTTTTACGTTTCCTATAATCAGAAAGTAAATGCGTGGTGGCCGCTTTTTCAATTTTGAAGAAGCATTTAATGCATTCTAATCTCACATTTTAGGTACGCACACTTCAAATTTATCTGTAAAATTGTTATTTATTGCTATTCCTGAAATTTTTCGACTGCCCTAGGTCCACTTGAGCAGTGGTGCCTTTTTGAAGTCAAGACAAATCACATTCATTTACTCTTAAAATTTGTTGAACTATATAAAATCAACAAGAAGGTAAGCATCTAGTTTATCACCATCAATTTGGTTATGTGTTGGTCTCAACATTTTAAATTTTCTAAATAAAATAAATCCGTTGGAAATTAAAAACTATCGCACAAATCATAAATAATAAGTGGCCGAAAATTACTCGCTTGTAGTATAGCTGCTATTTCTTTAAAACGATGACACACTCAGAAGAGAAAAAGGCCGCCAACATCATCATAAGGTTTCCGATAAAAAACTATATTAACTTAGAAATATTACTACCTGTCTAGCAAAAAGTGTACCTAAGAAATTCAGACTAGTGAGTGAATAATTTGCTTACTATATACATAGATATAAGGAAATGAAATCGGCAAAGTTAAATCCTCATCTTATCGTATTATACTTATTTCAGTAAAGTCCTTCATACTATTGAAATATAACAAATAAAATCTGTCCTCGAATCTGTCAGTGAACGGGAATGGGAAGGAGTCAGCTGCTTGTTGACTTGCATGCTGTCTTTCTTGCAGAAAGTGTTATTTATATTTAGTAAATGTGGTAGCAATCCACATGAATAAAGCCATTGATTGAACCTGTTTTACGTTTTTTTGTTAATACCTGGAAAACTGCTTTACAATCTGTATACATCCACATGTAATTAAACTGCTTTCTTTCTGGTAACTTAGGCTAAAGGACGTTTGTTTTGCTGGTACTAAAACCTCACATGAATTTGATATTATGCCTTCCGCTTTCAAACTATTTGTTCAACAATAATATTTGTATGTAAGCCTTATTACATGCACTAAAAGAGTGGATGTAATTCTATCGATTTCTGCAAAGAAAATGCCATGGTTTTAGAAATTTTATAATAAGACCTGATATACACTGTTCCATAGAAAAGTTGATTCTTTTTACACCTTCTTGTCAGTTTTAATAATAACAATGTCTCCTTCATCAAMTAAAAGCTTCTGACATAGATGTTTTAGGTCAAATCGAATTGAAATCGTCCTTAGAACTTATGGTATCATTTTGTGGAAGGCATTTCTGGACACTTTTCAATTATATTCCATTCTTTAACTTTTTTACCTAACCATTGAAAAATCTATTAAGCAAACTTAAGATTCCTTCTCATTTATGAGCTTTACACAAGAAGGAATAAGCATACAAGTCCAAAGCAAATTAGTATAATTCATTTATAATTCAATGGGTACACTGTGAGAATACGTGTCTGCTGTGAACAAAGTTCACCCTCCCACATGTAGAACATAAGTCGATGGGCTTCTGTAAAAGGTAAAGCCATGCATGCCTCGCATCTGCATCTCTACATGTGAAGAAGTAGGTCGATCAGCGCTTCCGCGTGACTACATGCTTTTGTCTCGGGCTATGGTACCGTTACCCGTGTGTAAAAGGTACCATTCCATGTTTACACTAAACCGGACTCCCAGTAACGAGAGGACTTCGAATTTTCTGGCTTTTGTTGGCGGTTGGACGAAAAACATCTTAATAGTGTTCCATTTTTTTACTGTTTGCAATACAGACCAGATATCTGCCGTGTCTTTGCAGCTACAACACGTGTACCTTCCATATTTCTCGAGCAAACCATTAACAACTGCATATGTAGCCTGAAACGCTAACAGATTTATTACCCCGTCTTAATACCAACCCATGTCCAACGCGGTAACAAGGATTGCCATTACCATTCGACGTACCCATGACGATTCAGGAATCTAGATGGATCGAGAAGAGCACGTCTATTAATTTAATGATTACCTCACGTATGAACATTATCCCGGAGATTGCATCTCCATAAACGTATCGTGTGTCAGCATCACATTATGCCGCGAGTGATGGACGTAGATAACTGTCGATGTAATTTAAAACTGTTACACGGGGCTCGGCTTTCTCTCCGGGCCAGAAAAGAATGAGCACAGAAATGACCAAATCGGGCAAAGGTTAAGAGGCATAAGCGGTGACGACGGAAGGTTAATTTTTTTACACAAGCTTATTGTTTTCGTAATTTTCGTCTTTGCTTTTATTTGGAAATGTCTCAAGGATAGAAATTAAGCGTTAAATTCTCGACGAAACTTCAAGTTTAGTACTGTTGTTACTTTATACAATAAAATAATTGTATATCTGTATAATATCTAAACACTGATTAATGATTGAACGGATTATATGAAATGGACCATTCTCGCAGATTGCTAAAAATGCGTTTTCAACAAATTTCCACTCTTACTTAACATACTCTAAGCAATAAAAAAATCCATCAAATTCTTATAGTGGTTTTATTTTTGCTCGGATCTGGGAATGAAAACAGATTCTCCTGTTCCTGTATCCGTYCATCAGAAAAACAAAAGGTTCCTTTTGCTCTTTGACAAGTCGAACACAAAAGTTAAAGATATAACTGCTTCTACTCTATTTTCGGGTTGTAACAGTATCTCATACAGCGAATGCAGAGTAGAACAGGCAAAATTTCCGATCAACATTAGCAAAAGCTCAATTAACTCAAATACTTTAGCACTTAACGGCTGAACCTACAACAATTCAGAATGCTTTAGGAAGACTAACAATACAATAATGTTCTAGAATATTTAAAAGGTGGAAAGGAAGCGGAATTTGAAATAAAGAAGCGAAAACATGATTTAGAAGAAATGTAAATATATTTCGATCAAATAAAAATGAAACTAGAAGAAAGAGGATTATATTTTTAGATAGGGAAAAGAAATAGCGATCAAAAAGATTGATACTAAAGGTTGATAAATGATTTCACAGAATTTTATTGAATATAGGCATAGATGTTTGGCCATAATACAGACAAGCATGAAAATTGGAAGGAAGTCTAAAAATAAAAATTTATTAAATACTTTGCCAAATCTCCATTCTGCCGCTTGTCTTACAGCTTTCATAGAAATGTTAAATTTTTCCAGCTTTGGCATTAAATTGTGACTAGAGTATGGAAGCAATAACATTGGTTTTATTGGTCATCCACATTTGCTAAATTATTCACTTTCGTTTCACATGAAAGGAAATCCCTGCATCGTGCCTTGTTCCAGGATTTGTCCCATATAAATTAATTCTTGATTGACCATTGGTCTCTATATGTTCTAACATCTATACAATTTGTAATGCTTTCGTTGCAGCAGAATTGGAATAGCGTTCTAGCCTATTTTCATTTAACCATGGAATGTGGTTTAAATTGTCTATGATGAAGGACTTTATTCGTATAACTATGGTAGCTGTGATATAAACCTACAACTTTTGGCACTGCTACTTTTGCTGTTTATTTTATTTCCTATGATTGGTGGAATACAAAGGGTCTCGCAAAGTCCTTTAATATCCTGGTGTTTAATTCTAAAATTCCCAATAAATTTTACGTCTTTCATCTGCCTAGATTCACTCTACCATAAATAAGCGATCTTAATCGAGGAGCTTTTAGAAAATTTAAAATGGCTTCTTCTACTTCATCATCGCTTATGTCTCCAAACCTTTAATGTATTACTCAAAACGTTTGGCTAAAACTCTCTAATATTAAGTTACATGACATAAAATGTCTACAAAAATGTGACAGACTACAGAATTAAGAAAAAACTTAGCTGTGTGGCAGGCCTGACATCAAATTTAAATTTGGCTGAAATGCTTGCCAATTAAACTAATTCGCGGATTCTAGTAACTGCGCGAAATCTAATTCAATTTTAATGAACTATATCAAAACTTAATAGAAGTGTGTAACTTACCTTTATTCGGACGCTGCTATCAAACTTGGACCTGCGGACAATAAAATTATTTTACGCAGGAATGAAAGAATCGCGGATTAGAAACTACATAAACGAAAATTTGGTCATATTGTTTGAAAATGTATATGTGAGTATATTATAGTAATACACTGTGAACCAAGCTTCATCCATTGATATTAATTGTTTTTTGTCAACTTGGTTAAACTTTATCAGAAAGCTACTCTTTGTGTTTTTTTCGGCACAGCTTGGATTTCCAACACGAAGTATATTTCTTTATCGCCAACAACTGTAGCTGCATTATGTAAAACAAGTTATTTTGGTGAACGCCCCACAGCTCTTTCGGCTTTGCGTTCTGCAGTAAATCCGAAGTTTTAGCCCCTCGGAACATGCAATACCCAAATCGTTTACTATACCGTCACCTATTTTTACTCAGCCAAGCGATATAATTTAACGACTTGCACAGTACTGGCGAACGTGCCGTTTAAACCGACGGTTTGTTACGAAAATATTTGAATTCTTTGATGTGACATGACGAACACGCCCATACACGTCTTTATTACAACACATCCAATTAAAATTCGTGCAATTTTCGGGAAAATCAACGCATCCTGCCTTATAGAGCGACGAAACAAATGACCTGAAGTCGTGGGCGCGACACGCCTTGCCTCCAACAAAGGCTCGTTGGGGTTCTCCGCTAAACTGTAGGCAAATGAGGTAAATAAAGACGCTTTTTTAAAGTACATGACCGGGGTTTTAAGAATCTGTGCTCATAAGCCGTATTGCCCGGAGATCTCTGATAAACCTACACAAAGCGCGGCTCGAGATAGAGATCCGGAGACCACCGCATCATACTGTGCGGACCGCTGATCCTTTAAGATGCAACCTGACCGCAGAATGTTTGATGTCCCTCGGGATGCTGCGGTCAGGAGAGTTTTACGTCTTATGGACGGGGAGTTTATGATGTGTCGTCGGTTGTAAAACGTGAAATTTGGTTGGAATTGTCTGATGCAAGTGCAAGCTGGCGCATGTCGATGCTGTTTATCTCGTTTCGTCGTTTATACAGAAAAGGTGAACTTCTGTTTTGTTCTCAAAACTCCATCGTAATTTGAGGCACTATGTTAAAGGGGATAACAACTGTTAAATGTGAAGTCTTCTGAGAATTCATTGTTGGCAGTAAAATTTCATTTAAAATTGATTTTGAGTATTTAAAAATTTCTCCAATCAGTCGATAACGTCTAGTGCTACAGCTTTTGACCCGTTACATTATTCAGACGGTTCTTAAGACAAATAAAGAAGCTAGCTATTATCATTTCTTTTCAAGTTGTTAGCATAGATAAATGTAACAAAGGGATTTTCAATATTTATTTAGACGAGAGGCATGAATAAAAAATTATTCTTCACGTATATTTTTGATACCAGCGTACGGTAGACATTTCTACCGCTATCGGATATACCGGCAAGCCGGCTACGTCTGCGCTGGGTTGTAGGGGTGACACGCTAGTGAATGCTATCTTTAGATGTTTCCGTGTTTTATATTGGCTAATCGCGCCTGTATTGCTTTCTTCCTCGTGAGAGATGATGTCAGAATTTGTATAGAGATTAAGGACCCTTTGATTTATTATTGTCTTGTTTTTTTTACTGGCAGTTATGATTCATCGGCCCTGTTTAGATTGCTCTTTCATGATGGTGTCGACGCTTCTTTCGTTGTTTTTGTATGTGTTTTTGCGTTTGTTTCTTAGAGCTGTAGATTAGACGACCTCGGTCTGCGTGATATTTATTCTCATCTGTGTGCATTAGTTTTCTTTTTTTTTCCWCGATTCATTACGGTCTTTTTGTAGGTGGGTTTGTTTCCATGTCTATATATGTTACGGCTAAAGCTATTACTCTGCTATTATGCAAACCAGCCAGCTATTGCCTATACTAACCAAACGCCTCGCTGTTCTTATGGAAATCGGACTTTCTATCAAAATAGCAAGTACACTTTGGATGGTTTGAAAACAAACAAACAATGTACAGAATATGCAAAAGTAACCAGCTAATATATTAATTGCATCGAGTGTTTACAAAATAACCCTGGCTTCTGAATAGTATGCAAACAAATAAAACACGCAGTGACTGATATGTGTACGTTTTCTTGTGGTAATGTAAAATAGGCTAACTTATAAACTTAATAAACTACCCGCCAAAACTGGATATTGCATAGTGGTAATCTAAGATTATGTTTATGGCTTAGTGTTACTGCAGTAGTGGAATATCTCTTGTGATAATTTTACTCTTAAGTATTGCTAAGAACGCTAAGTTTGCCGAAATAGTAACAAGACTTTATAGAAGAAAGCTGAAAATACAGTGATGAATACTGTTTAAGGATACAATAATTTAATGGTAAAAATTGGACGATTAAAGGAAGTAGGACCGAGCAGTAGTGACAAATCCGATTATTAATAATTACGTAATTAAACACTACGATCTACAAAGAAGCGATTCTTCGTATAAAATTATCAATAAAAAACGAGAAAACCTACGTGCACATCGAAGAACTCTTTGATTGCATACGAACAGCTCATCATTCAACTGGTCATGGAGGAAGATAAATTACATTACAGCTGCTCAAACAAAAATACAGCAACATTGCTCAGAAGCTTGTTACGGCATTTATAGAAGGTTGTGAAAATTGTCAACTAAAGAGAAAAAAAAGAGGTCTAAAGGAACTATAGTAGTAGTAGTAGTAGTTGATTGCAGGCGATGAGATCATAGAAATATCTTGGGTATAATTATCAGTATGGAAGGAACTGTACATATTACTCGGAAATAATTTTGCATATCTTTACGATGGCGATGAAAAGACAGATACTGAAATCACATTAAGAAGTGCTGTAGGAAAACATTCTGTGTCTGGTAACACGCTAGGTGTCAATGTATATAACGGTGTATTAGTAAAAAAAAATGTAAATGTGTTTCCATGGGATACACACTTGCAACAGCAAATATCATAATTCCCAAAGCTGTGCCAACAAATGATCCCGATGTTTTTTCTACAATAAATATATGTATTAATTATGTTCTAATATTTATGTCTGTTTTTAATACACATTGTGGTATGTTATAACAATAAATATTTTTCTTTTGTATTTGTTTATTGCGTCTATACTGACCTGTTAACATTTAAATCTGAATAAAAAGGAGCTTTCTTAATTTTTAAGATATATGTGATATCGTGCGATACAACAAAACAGGACTTTTAAAATTAGTTAGCTAACAGCATATCTCTGAACAGTATTATTTTATTTTCTTAACCAAGCAGCAAACGTATTAACTAAATAAAATGAATAAATTAATTAACCATTGTAGCTAATCGTCATTTGACTACAACCACGATGCAAATCTAGTTTTGGCAGAGGGTATTAGCCAATTGTAACCGCTATTTTACGTTACCACAAGAGAACGTACGCATATCAGTCATTGTCTGTTTCATTACTTTGCATACTATTCAGAAACCACGGTTATTTTATGAACACTCGATGTAGTTTATATATTAGCTAGTTACTTTTCGATATTTTGTACACTGTTTGCTTGTTTGCAAACAATCCAAAGTGTACCTGTTATTTTGATAGAAACTTCGATTTCCATAAAAATAGCGAGGCGTTTGGTTAGTATATGCAATAGCTGGCTGGTTTGTATAATAGCGGAGTAACAGCTTTAGTCGTAACATATATCAAATGTAGGTACTAGTAAGATGGTTAGTATTGCTAACAGTGGTTCATTTTTTTTTCAAAGAAGTTATTGTTCAGAACCAACGTTTTATCTAAGATTACATGTGGCCTGGATTGGTCTTTTATGACAATTTAGTATAATTTTGAAAGAAAGAATGATTGCTGTCTTAAAATATGCTCAGTTCGTCCAGAAATAAAATATGTTTTGTCGTGGCAATCTGGCACCTTATTTTGCTAGAATGTTTTGCCATACTTAATGAAGACCTCAGCCGAACACAGAAAACACTTTTCCATGTAGCTTAAAACACAACACTTTGCCCAGTCTGAAATTTCTCCCTCGTGCGTTTTATTCTACAACGCTCACGAACTCAACTCGAAACCCCCTTTATATAATACCTGACCAGAGCACAGTCGCTACCTGAGTTTTTAAATCTGTCCACGTAGTCGTTTCGGATATGTATATGTTCCTACTATGTTGCCGACCGCCACTGTATTGTCGACAGTACGAGAGATACGAGCAGGCCCTGGCAATAACGTCCATTGTTGCCAGTAATTTTTAATGCACAATTATTTACCATTTTACAGAAGCCGCGTCCCCATTGCATTATTCATTTGCCGAGTCGGGCAATTATAATTGTATAAAGTCGCTGGAAGGCAATTAGAAGATAATGGGGTATTCTGAGTATTGCTGATGTGCATGGGATGGTTAGTTATGTGTCTGTATTATTACTTGGTGCTGCTCGACGTGTATCATTTCTGTTGTGGTCTCCAGTGTCCTTGGAACAGAGTCTTTTTTCTGTTCTTCTTTCATTTTTCTCTACTTCTCAAATATCTTGATACAGCCTTCTAGTCTAGTCATTATATCTATGTTCATCTCACTCCCAATGGTTTAACTTTTCCATTATAAAGAAAAAAAATCGTGATTGAGAATCCTTCTTACTTTGTATTTGTACACACCAGCTGTTTCCTACGTAATCCCTTTGGAGTTGTAAATATGAATATAATATGATTTTTAATTCTGCACGAACCTAACTTGTTTCTATGCAATACTCTAACTAAAATTGGTATTTTTATAGAAGACTGACATGCAAAGATACCATTTTTGTCTTCACTACAGCTACGGTGTAACACACGATCTTTATTTTTATAATAAGAGCTTGAGTGTACTGTTTCGGTTTGATTTGTACCCTGTATGCAAAATCAAGCTATCAAGGTCTTTTAAAGACTGGAAAGACTGTCTACATCGTACAAATTTAATGAATTCTGTAAAGTAGGTTGTGTATCACGCAAAAGCTCAGAAACGATGCTTGCTAATTGTATTTGTGGTAATGGTCCAATTTCAATGCTAATAAGTTAATTAAAATTATACCACATGTCTCTGCTTGATTGGCCTAACGATTGTAGGGTTCTTTTATATCTACTAAGTTTTCTTTAAACTAACGAAACTTCTTTTCAATACATTAGAAATTGTAAATGTGCATTTTATTATGTTTTGTAATCAATACAAGCTTATTATGATGTCTTACTTTCAGATTTTTCTAGCAGTTTTATAGTTAACTAAGGATAATTCCAGTAGTCTTGTGACTTTTAATGCATCACCCATTAAACCCTATTAAAATCCTCTGATGCCATTGAAATCTTGATTAACATGAATAACTGATATGAATATGTCATCGAAGATTGACCAGTCCTCATAATTAGCAGAAAATGCTGGTATATAATTAAAGAAGCCTTATGCTATTGTACCTGATATTATCTTAACTTTAGTGCTAGTTTATGACTTATTGCTGTTGGAAATTTTGGATTTTTGTAAAAATATCTCCAAAGTATTTTTTGATAAAGTACAAGCGTCACATCCTGTATTTTGTACTTATCACACACATACGAAGCTTTTTATTATCATAATTATTAGTTTTGCAAACGGGAATGTAGAAATAAGTGACARCTTCAGAAAGTTATGATGAAGGTAATGAACTGGTGGAGATAAGTTTTCTATTTTCTTCTAATACCTAATTATTGCAAATGGAAGAAGTATAAGATGGACTTGTAGGTTCTTTGTGGATAAGGGACGTTAACGAGTGGCTTTAGTCTTCCACCAACCCTCGTTGCATAATGTCATAATTCTTCCGAACCTGCTATAAACGGCAATCCTAATTGCAACAAGTCCACAATAATCAACACCGCAAACACGTCTAAATCATTCTGTTAAACGAGTCGCTGCACCCACCGACAAAAACACCTGTCGTTGCCTCGAGTGGGAAAGAAATAATGGGGATGGTCGTTATTTTGACTGGACGACAATTACTATGGAATTACACGTCCGCCGAAGGGAGGAATTAATAAATATCGGGATATATTCGGGTCAGGTAAGTCCCCGGGGCTAGAAGCTGGTCTGGGGACGCATAATGAGCGGGCCGTTTAGGGCCTTATTAAAAGAGGATTTCGTAGGTGGAATGAATTATGTAGGAAGTCGAATTATGCACGGACAGACTTGTATAGTCAGGAGTGGATCACAATTCGAGTGGTTTTATAGGGGCATTCTTAATCACTGACCGATTAATGATAATACAAACAATGCTTTTTTGGTGTAGCAAAGATATTTGATCATAACGTTTAAGGACAAAGAGAAAAGTGAGTATAATTTTTAAGAAGAAGTTTTCGAATACTACAGGTTTTCACACTTCCATGCAATTATAGAACTGCGTTCCTTAGTGAAGTCTTTCAACATGTCATTTTCTAGATATGCTCTAATAAGCTTTGACAGAATTATCGTATCATTGGGACAGAAGGAAGAAAAGTGCCAACATTGACATCTGACATGGCGTGGAATAAAGGAGCTGTATAAAAATGGAGACATGGAAGAATGAGAAAATTATAGAGGAATTATACTGTAGTGCAGGAGCAAAGACTGATGGAAGCAAGATTAAGAGAAAAGAAAGTACACAGCGAATTTAGAATACGTTTAGCATTTTTGGACTTAGAAATCGCATTCCTTAACATTCCTAGAGAAAGTGATCCCTAAAAGTGTGAAGAAGGAGGTATAAATATCAAGCTGAGAACGAGCATAGAGAGTGTATACAGTAATACAAAATAATTACGTTAGAACAAGTAACATCGAATCAACCGTTGTTATACTGCAGAAGAGTAATATGCTCTAGATTTTTAGTGGCGGAAGGTGTTGAAAAAGTACGGAAATTCAAGTCAATTCAAGAATTGGGGTGGGATAGGATATCCTTCTACATTCCATTTACAACTCCATTACATTTCTATTTGTTTGGACCACTTCATGTTTTGTATTGATCAAATTTTTGAGCTACAGCATTTTTGTCGTTACTTACTGAACTCACTAAATAGGGCGTTGATAGGTTAAAAATGACGGTACCCAACTATAGACCGATATTAACGTACAGAAGTGAAGGTTGTTTGTGTGTCAGGTAGACTGAAAACGACAGACATGAAATGCTGAATACGTGTCCAAGGGGGTAATTAGAATGAGCAGAATAAGAAATACAAAATTATGCAAGTAGTGGAAATAGAGCCAACTCAACAAACTTTAAAAGAAAAAACTAAGTGGTTAGAATGAATAGCTAAATCCCAGCAAAACTAGTATGGGCCGCAAAAGTAGAGACGACCACATGAATGTGGCGCAGATGAGTTGAAGAATCCTCACCTAGGATGAAGCAAGAAGGGCAGCAATGGACAGGACTAAGTGGAAGAAAACGGTGCACCAGAAAAACAGTATATCATTTAACTACCTCCCCAATTAGAACTACTGGTTGTTTGGCAATTGACAATATTAATAAGCAAAATGTGGTGGAATATCCCCATGTTCGGACCTCTTTATCAGCACTCTCTGCGACGGATTTATGGCAGCATATCTTTGTGCTATAGGTAGCCTTGATGATTTTCAGGATGTGGTGACTCAGATTTTATTCCTTGAACAAAGAAATTGTTGATGTATAAACCAAAGGATGTTGTTATCAAGATCTATACTGCGTGCCTTGGTTTGTAATTATTCAGAAAACCTTGGAAACCGAATATTTATGTATGAATTCGCTTTCTCTTGCCCTCTTCCGTACTACCACATTTCTTTATGTCATGTACCCTCGATTTCATCAATTCCCGGAGCTCCCAAGGAAGCCCGAGGAAACCATCAATCCAGCAGTTCCACCGATGATAACTATGATCACGGCAGCGACGATTTCATCTGCCCACCAATCAGTACTTGTTAATAACAGACCTGGAGGATGGTCCTCTCCGTTCCCGGGAGCGTCCCGATCAAGAACCGTCTCCCCGGTGGCAGTGGCGACGAGATTCCGATCTAAATGCCCCGCATTAGCATACGGCGGCTATAAAGCACGGTCCGTTGGCACGGCAAAGGCCGGCCGGCGTTATTAGGAACGCATCTCTCAAGATGGCGACGCAGATCGCGTCCAGCGATCGGGACGGGACCGCGAAGACAGCTGCATGGATGCCCGCTGGCCTGATTGAGTATGCTAAGATGTTGAGATCGGCAGTTGTCTTTTTTTGTAGAGTGGGCAGATGGATTCGATTTATCGATTGAGTATTTGGGAATAATGATAAAACTAGACCATTGTAATATAGGATTAATTTCTTTGCATTCGAGGCTCCTTAAGGAAATTATAAATCCCCTTCTATTCTTCTTCTTCTAAGAGTTACCCAACAAAAAGAGATCAGTACCTAAGGATATGGGATACATTAAGTAGATACCGCTCTAAGTGTGGGGAGTAGTGTGTCCCAGGAAACAGTGCTGCCTCCTTTTCTATTTTTCACATGTCCCAATGATTACTAATTGGAGGTGGTAAAGGAGTTCAGTTTGCTTTGTCATGCTGACGATATTACTCCGGTTTTTAGTGGTGATAAGTGGGCGAAGGTTAGGAAAAAAATAAGCAGCAGAAAAGTTGTTAGAAGGTGGTCGACACAAAATAAATTGTCCTCAAATGCGGCTAAAACTAAATGTATGGTATATGCACCTTTTCGCTAAAAGAACTATGCTACCTACATATATATCAAGAGTATTTCATAATGTAAACTATAACTTGGTAATGACACAATAGCTTGGAGGTCAGCTAAAGTGCGTTAAAGTATGGCAAAAATCCAATATAAAAGCAATTATGAATGAGTGTCACAGGTATATCCATCGGATCTTCTGTACGCCCAGTCAAAGTTGACGGATTTAAGATAATTAAATGTGTTTATAATTAAAAAATGTTTTTGATGCAATTTGCTCTTAGACTTAAAAACCAAGATGGTCAAGATGAACAAAGTTTACCTTGTGTTTATACTGATTTAATCCACAGACAGCAGTGTGAATTGGTAGGTCAATACATAGCCGTTCCGTACCATTAGGTAAACACGCTATGTAATTATATTGTTGATCTCATTTGCTAAGCTTTCGTTCTTCGATTTATAAATTTATAAGAAACTTGAAAATGTTTTAATACAGGAGGTATAATAATACAAAGACTGTGTATTATATATGTATCTTTAGAACTCAGGGAATTTAATACTTCAGAATGTGATTATGCCAATTAAACGCGGGTTATTGTGAAAGGCTTTTCACTGAAAATGTCTTTTGTTTGTTTTTGGAACTGATACACATTGTCATTGTAATTTCGCATGGTAGATAGTTATGAGAGTTTCTTCTTCTGAAAAAACCAAAACAATATGCTAAGGATAATATGGGTACTTATTAATAAAAAGTGCCTGCAGTACTGTCAGTATTGTTGATTTCAAAACATGTTTCTCAATAATTGGCAATTCTTAACTTGAATATTGTCAAATTTTCAATAACTGTATTTTCGCAAATTATGATAAATGGATAATGACAGCTTACCGATAATTACAGATATGGGCTCATTCTTGAAAATACTGCACAATTTATATTTTTGAAAATCAAAGATGTGTTTTTACGCTAATTTAACATCGTTTCTACAGTGGCTTAGAAAAAAATTAGGAATGAAAGCATATAGTTAAATGTGAATCGTTTACTAGATACTGATATTACATGTGGGAAGGAAGTTTTTCAAGAATACCTCTTGGACTGGCTGATACAATTTCACCAAATTTTGGTTATTATTATTTGAAGTGGAATCCGTTAAAATGATGCGCATATTTTTTTAATAAATGATTTGGGGGGACCAGGAGGAGGCCAACTCTCCACATTTTAACCCTTAATATTAAAACGGTTAAGTATTTTTTCCAACAATATGTATTTTTTTAAATCTTTGATCCTTGTAAACAAAAAGGTACTCATTGTTGATGCGGTCAAAATTATTTTTTTCCGAGAAAATTCCAATTGTACCTTACGATTCACATTTTCACTGCTTAACTAAATATTCTTTTGATCAAACTGTGATAAATAATAGAAATTTGTTTGAGATTACTGTTACATAGAGATTTTGACAATATTTTACATTATATGTTGCAAAAATTCTGAAATACTAATAATGGAATATTCATATAAATGATACCTATATACCAATATACTAATTTATATAAATATTCCATTACTATTATTTCAGAATTATTACAAGTTTTTGTCAAAATATCGATGTAACAGTGACATCTAACACAGTTTTGTTATTTATCACTGCCAATTTGATAAAAAATGATTTAGTGAAGCAGCGAAAGTGTAAATCCTATCATTCAACTGCAATTTTCTCTCAAGGGGTCAATTTTAGGCGCATGAACGTAAAGTACTGTTCTTTGTTTATAAAGGCCATACAGTAAAAAAACACATATTTGTGGAAAAAATACTTAACCGTTTCAGAGTTAAGGGATAAGATGTGGGGGGTTGGTCTTCCTGGTCCCCCAAAACATTTATTAAAAAATGTTCGCATCATTTTAACATACTCCACTTCAAATAATAATAGCTAAAATTTGATGAAATTATATCAACCGGTATAAGAAGATATTTTTGAAAAAGTGTGTTTCTTCCTCCATGTTTAAGAGTCTATCTCAGTATGCGGACATTATTTCAAAAAAAGTTATACTATAAAATAGTATCATTTTTGCTCCAGATAATGCGGGACAACTTGTATATTATTTACTTAATTTTGTTTATGTGTCCCCTTGAATAAATAACACATTTATTTTAATTACCCAACTATCCTAAATTATCCATTTTATTAGAACTGAAGCTAATGAAGGTGTTCCTTTTCGTATTCCTCTCTAACCAATGACCTCGTTCTTGGTGTAGCTGCAATGCTTAAAGCTGAGTATGCCATAACGCGCTGTATAATTATCTAGATTAAAATACAAATAGTTGGCAAAGAAAATTGTTTTTCTATGCTTTAACAACGAACAAAACTTTCAAAACTCCTATATCTGTAATATTACTTTTTATCTTATTATCTGTATGTAAGAATGAAGCCTACTCACACTAATTTATTTTATCTTTTCAGGTGAGTTGGAATTACTCCTACTTAAGTGAACATCAACACTAGTTCTACTACGTGAAGCGTACAGTAAGTTCTTTTCGAGAATGCTACAAAGCAGTTATTATGTGCAGAAATCTCTAAAATTTTACTTGTCATTTTCACTTCATTTGAGCGGTTTTTTTTTTAAGAAATTCGAAGGAGCACATTCTAAACCCTTATCTGTATCAACGAGCCAAAATTCTCCATATCTTCATCCTTCAAGTACATCATATTTGACCTCCTAAACCAAGAGATTTGCTCCAATTGCTCATAAAGCGCCGTTCCGCGCCGCCGCCAAATAACAAATGCAAAATGTTGCGCGAGCTATCTCGCACAAAGGCATCCTTTAGCGAGTTTAATGTCCTGGAATGCTACTGATTTCGCCAGGATCACATTTCAACTTTATGAAGTTCCGCGCTCTCCCGCTTAGTACAATTCGCCCTCAAGCACGCGGCGTCTCAATAAATAATTTCTACGCCACGCGCAAGCTGCCTGCCCGATAAACAACGGGGAAACTGTGTCGAACGTGGGGAGAAGGAAGTTTCGGCTTGCGGGAAAATTTCCGGCAGTGTCCGCCGGTTTTCATTGAAAGGTTCCGCCGAGATGTATACTTGAAGTTTTGGCTTGACGGGGATCAAAGATATCAATTTGTGAAGTATAATCGTTATTATAACATAAAATGGAATACTATGTCAGGCAAATGTTCAACTTGGCTCGTTTGGAATTTTTTGCCAGGATTTATGCAAGTGCTGTAATTAGTTTCGTTGATGACACTTCAGAAAAAGTATAGTTCTCCCAGTCTTCTAAGGTTATATTGTCGCAGTAAAATAATGAGGGATTAAGTATTGTGAGACCAATTTCCCCAATTTTTAAGGCACTCAACCAGAGACCGCTGTAGAACCATTTCTTTTTTATCACATGATGCATGCACTCAGTTAGACCAACTATTTGCTGTGATTTTTGCAACTTCTTGGATAAGTAGAAATTTAGATTGCAATGCCATCTGTCAGCATTACACTGACATGATGACAAAGCCACCTAGCTGCCTTAACGGGTACTTCTTCCTAAAGGAAGTGACCTATAAACGTGCATTGTTTTTATATAGTTTGTATGGTGCTATCACTAAATTTTGGTGCAGTATTTTGCCTTCTTACATGACTTTTAAGCTAATGCCAAATCATTTCAATTGGATTAAATATACAGTAAAATTGCGTGTCCGTACTCTTTGGCCAGACTATCAATTCGGATCGGATCAATTATTTAAAACCACCAAGGGGTGTTTCTTTGTATAATTTTCTTCAAGATATAAGTCATGTTTTAAAAGAAAATCTTTGATTTCTTCTTCATTTGAAGACGTATTTGAAAATTTAAATCTGAGCAGAGCGGTAAGAGGCTTTGTCTAATACAATTGCTGCATTGGCCGGAAGCTTTGGTAACAGTTTATTCTAAAACCAATTTGCATAAACTTCAGCCGTCATACTTTCAAGAAACTCTAGGTACCTTGCGTCCTTCATATTTTTAGCAGATAGAAATAAATTATTCTTAGTGCATTTATTTGTAGGTTCTATATTTATTAAATTAAAGACATACCAGTACATTCAACACGCATTTGTTACTCTTATCGCACCAACATTTTTTCACGGTGTCACGAGTGTTTAATTTGATGTAAGTAAATTACCATTTCGAAATTCGTGGAGATTCCATAATCACTAGGCGTTAATTAATTAATTTTCTTACATTGAAACTCCATTTTTCTTAAATAATTACACATACTCTCACAACAGTTAAATTTTAGCTCATTTTCAATGAAAAACATTGAAATTATTTTTGTATGCCTTATAAATCATACGCCCTATATTGAATTTGCGAGATCTTTAAATATTATCGACTAGCTAACGTCTTTTCGCACTTTTCTTTCCTGAATTCCAGTTACTACTATATTTCTCACAGTTGATTGTGAAATTTTTGTTATTCTACTGATTTTGGCGATGGTCCCACTTTCTGCCTCTGCATTTTTGACGTATTCATAACCATTCAAAGCTATTTGTTTAGCTTCAGGTGGTAAATGATTATGATTCCGTTTAATGAGATTTGACTCTTGGGCTACATCATTTTTAGCATTATTGTCAAAAACATCTTCCGCCATTTCGACCTGTTCAACAACTTCTACGCTGATTTCACCTTCTTGGTGGTGGGAAACATCCACCCCATTCCACTTTAAATTCCAAAATTCCATTTTAAATCACTATCTCCAATGTTTTCAAGAAATTCACTGTTACTGTCCGAATCAGAATTTAAATTAATTATTAAACTGTTCATATATACTTGGAGATATATTATTGGTGTTTCCAATGTTAATATATAGATGATAGCAACATGCTTATTCCTTTAATTTTTTATGGACGAAACACGATGAAGAAGCAAATTCACTTCGAACTAGACCAGAAGCATAAAAATATTATAACACTCACGGAAGACCATTGGTTGTCAACTAAATAAAATTTCATTGTAATTACTCTACTTGCTATCCATCTTTCTAATATTCATATACGTATACTGAAGGATCGATGCCTTATTATACATTCTGGGTAATCCTGGTAAGCAGGTATCTGAACAGGTGTTAAAAGCAAACAAATGTATAGAAATATTATTCAGATTAACATCTAAAACTGTTATAAATGTCACCCTATTTTCTTGTACATGCAGAATGATTCATTTTTGCACAAATGGACGCCCAATACAACCTTATACAAATTGGAAGACTATATACTTTTCGTGTCGCTTTTACCGATACTATCCACCCTAAGTCCATCCCAGATGGGATGAGAGAGACCCGTTTTAGTGATTTATTATTTTAAGTCCTAGTTGTGCTTCGTCGTTGTAAAACATTTGAAAAGGCAAAGTTGTGATACCACTAAATCGTTGATCGAACTATATTATCTGGATTATTATTTGCCAGACATTTATACCTAATAAAGTTTATACCTTTGAGCTAGAATTCAGAGCAGATGTGTATGTGAAATTGGTGGAGGAAGAGAAATATCATTGTTCCACAGTATTTCCAGTTTTTAAAATAACCGTATGAAGACGGTTTCTTGACTTGAATTGTTTTAGTTTACTTAAATATTTCTTAACTTTTTTATTTTTTATACTGCTGCTGTTTGACCCCATTCACACGAACTGAAAAATGTAACTTGTTCCTTCCAACTTCTGCCACGTGCCACTCGTGTTTAGAACATATAAATCTACGTGCACCGGACATATTCAAATTCAAAACATTACCTCACTAATTACAAAAATTGGGGTACACCGTACACGCAACCTGCGCTGATCGTCATAGTTACCCCGAAATTCGACTACATACTATATACACCGACCGCGACATTCCGAACTCTTCGATTTCTGTTCCGCAGCATCGTTTATCCCAATTATGATCGTCCGTCGCGACATCTGCTTTTTACGTTTCGGAAATTAATGGACACTGCTTTAACAAGACGACGGAATGCTGTCGGGCGCAGGGATCTTGATGAACTAAATACCTAATGAGTTCTCGTATAGCCGGACGGTTAGTTTGGTACCGCGCCTGAAAAATGACATCCTTTCAGAGCCAGCTGCATTTATTAAGTGCCTGGTACACGAATTCTTGATATTAAATTTCGTTTTAACGAGTAGGAACTGCGGACGCGGGAGATTTATTGTAGCCAAGATTCGGGGAATCGTTGCGTTGAGTTATTATTACTAATTTTGATCTTTTTTACAAAAAAAAAAACACTGGACAAGCGAGGAATGGAGGAAATTGTCTAGCTTATTAATAACAAACAGTAGCCTTGGAAGCTTCAATAGTCTGCCTATTAAATTCAACTAGAAAGACATCTCATGACGGTGCGTTAAGTAATTTTGACTATATTTGCAGTAAGGAGTTATATAAGTGAGTTATTGTGTATACTACGTGCAACTAAAACATAATTCATTCTGCTCTGCGCATTGTTCATTCCCTCTTAATTAAATGATGTTTTTTGTTACGAATATTATAGATTATTGCAATGATAGGAATGTCCCCATACCAATAATTAAGAATACTATGGATGAACGCATAATATGAAGTAATTCTGGTATTATCTGATATTGTTTCTTAATTGGCGAATCAGGAAAAGGGAAATTTTATTATTGCTCCTGTAAAGATTGTATCCCGCAAATAGAATTGCACCGTCTGATATAGTCTGAAAAAAAGCATTAGTATACATATATGAGGAAAAGAACCGGCCCCGCGGGAAATAGCATATTTTATAAGCAAGGAATCGGAATTACATCCATTGAAGGAAACAAAGCCAACTTTATCACTCATACGGGATTTTATCACTTCAGCACTGGCGTCATCAAAATTACAGGGTTTTTTTAATTGTTTTTTTTAATGTACCCACAATTATTTTCCCAAGATTATGGGGGGGGGGGCGATGGATGTAGACAAATTACTTCTAAAACCAAACTGCCACTAAAATATAACTTGTGGGCTTTATAATATTTATTTATTTGCTCTTTTAATATGAATTTGAGAAGTCCAAAAAATCAGCGTAATGGTTATAAGACGATTGTTTATTGTGAATGCATACTGCTATGGATTTTTAAGCACTTATGAAAAACGTTATTTCTAATACAAAGACGCATTTCTACTTTAACTCCTGCTTAACAAATAAATTGTGTTTCTGACCTCTAAAAAAGTACGTTCTCTAAATTTAAAATTTAGTTGTACGTTATCTGGAAGGAAACCCATTGGGCCAATATCATAGCTGTACAGTGACTTTAAAAGGTTTTCTGTTAATAAAACTGTAAGCATCTAGATTAGTTGTCTGATTGCTATTAACGAATTGTTGTCTGTTTGTAATTTGCCACGTACCTTTTTTTGATCTGTAGCTTCCTTAATTAATTAATAATTCTATGTATCTATGTATGTATATCCTTGGGATTTGGTTCACTTTGGACGTGTTGCTCGCATCATGTTTGCCTTATATTCCATACACCTTATTCCTGTCCTGATGATGCCCCTTACAAGTGCGGGCGAAACGTCGATTTTATTCTGAAATCAGACGCGGTCCAACCTCAAAAGACTAAGATTTCAATACGAGATACTGTTGTGTGATGAAATTACCAGCCTCTGAGCTATAGCACGATAGTTTGAACCTTGTTTGTTGCTCCATATCTTTTTACTAACGTAAAAGTGTTAAAGAACGTGACAGTTCGCGAATTTGACGGAACACCTCGATTTGGGGCGATAATGTTTATTTTTCCCATAGCACACTATTTTTAAAATTGTTGTGCGCCCTGTTAACTGATATTATTAAAAACTGTATATCACCATTAATAACAAAAGATATTGGAAATCTTTAGGAAAGACGGAGCTATAGTTTAATTCCAATTAACATCTGCAGTTGTAGCTGATGCATCAGTTGAGAATTGTAAATTTTACAGGAAAAAAGCATACTTGTTTAAACATCCTGTAGATACTGAAGCCTGAAATTTGAATGAACATTTCGAAAACAGCATCATTGCWAAGAACTGAAGCTGCAATTGAAACCAAAAATGGATATGTTCTGGCATGAATTATTCTTCTTAACACAGCAGGAGTCGTTTCTTTTCATATAGAAGCAATAGTCGGTAGCTTTTACGATGGGCATGCAGCTGCTGAAAAGCAAACCTGCAAGCTTCAAAAAAGAAGAGACCAATTGGAGTTCAACGTTTGCCGACTCCGRAATGCCACGCCGCGCCGCCGAGAGACCAAAAAGGGCCGCACAAAAGGCAAATTGGCATAACTGGGAGTCAATTTTGTTTTATTGTTCGCTCAATATTTGAGGAGTGGGTCGGAATTTCCAGCGATACGACGGTTTTCCATCCGATCGCTCCTGGATGGCGACGTCCCTCGAATTCCATCCGCGCGATTGATGCTCTCTCACTCATTCTTTTTTTCTCGCCCTCGGAATTATAAACGACCCGCCAAAATCGAATTCCGGTTATTACGCGAAAAAGGAACAATGGGCCCCGTTTTTTTTTCTGCGCGAGCCCGTTCGCGAGGTTTTCTAGGCGCAGGTAATTTTAAAATGTTCATCCATCTTGCGCCGTTCATGCCGTATCTGGACACGTCCATCTAGCGACTAGCACGGGAAATTAATGGCTTAATTGGAAAACACCGGCTTAAATGGGGATTATTACACAGACTGGTCGGTGTTTAGATGATCTTTGCATGTGGGGGATTTATTTTTGCGCGTCGTTAATGCTTGGTCGGGTCGTGTGGTAAAAATACACATCTAGTTTACGTGCTCATGGCCTTCTTTTATGTGCAATAACGCCCACGTGAGTTAATCTTGTACCTTACTCTAAAAATATACTCCACCTCTTATAAAACTCCTTGGGGTGAATACTGGTTCGACTTGACTAATTACTTTTTCATTGGATAATGCTCAGGGTCTTTTTATAGGAAGAAAGCATTATCCCCAACCCTGAAGAAGTGCTTTTAGTTGTACACATACGAAATTCTTGACTGAATGACTCAGAAAATGGTATATACGCGTTAAACTTCTAGCAATGGGTACAATCATTATCTCTACCTCTTCTTATTTTATTGTATATTATGTCGATGTTATTCGTGGATTTCGCGTTTTATTTAAGCACCTGATGCACGTTGGTTAATAGCTACCAATAAATTGTGTGCTCAACTGTTTAAATACCGCTGGTATAGCACGGTAAATCCCTTATTTACTCTTATTTACTATCTATCTATCAACCAAGCTTCTTGGTTTAAATAATTTCATTATTTAACCAGTTTCAGGCCATTGACACTCTTGCAAATTTTACATTTAGCTAAAGTCTGTAGCATTCTTAGCATTTTTGATGATATCTTGTCTTACAATAAAACGACTGAAAAAGGAGAAAAAATGTAATAGTTTAGGGTTGCCAAGCCATGTTTTATTTTAGAGGGCGTGTAGAAGGCCAGAGCCACCACCATTTATGAAGTAAAGCTACCGACATTGCATTTTAATGATTTCTGTTCAAATCGTTGTCGGGGCATATTTCGCATACTTATACCGCTATATACAAAGGATCTGACTAACTTCCTTTCATTCAAAATATTTTTATCAAATACAAAGAATTAATTCACTAAATCACTATATTGCACATATTTGCATTAAAAACAGCTGCTTCACTAATCCTTTCGCTCGCTGGATAACCTTTATTCGAATTCAGAACTGTCCGAGCTCTCTCCGTCGGGCTATTTATACCCCCATCGAAAATACCAGAAGCGACATCTTCCAGACGCTATCGAAACTTCGTGAAGGTTCGATTGATAGAATTCTCTGGAGAGTATCGACATTCCCCGCCGTCTGTCTGTAGCTAGGATCACTACTGCAGCGTCCTACTACACCGCTTCTACACGCTTGTACCTCCGGTCCACTGGTGGCGCTGATTTCGCAACAGTATAAATCATAGATAATAGATTCAGCCAGTTATTGGAAAAAACACGCCAAGAGACGCCGAGACAATGACGGTTTCTTAATCCTTCGTAAATAACGCAATAAATAATTTTCGTTAACGTCTTTGTAAAGGTAGAAAATATCGAAATCGCCCCATAATTCGTTTACCTTGTTTGTGAACTGAAGCAACATGAACTGTTTCCGAAATAGGTATTAGTAGATGTTTTAAAAATAAGATTAAAAATGAGATAAAAAAAGATAGGGTACAGCAGTGACACAGTCCTTTAACTCTTCAAAAAGGGGTCATAATCAATGTGATAGACTACTAAAGAGATGGAATAATAGTTCCTAGAATTAAATATTGTATTTGAAGTAGATAGATGGTAGGCAGTCCTAAAAGTAGTCGGAAAAACCATTGACTGTTTTCTGTGGATGACAGTTCTATTTAATCAGGTTTCGTAAGTGGTAGTATACGATTTTAACCGCTCATTTATTTAAAAAGAACTAATTTTTTGTTAGGATCATTGTCAATAGAATTTTGAAATCCAGTCACATAACGTCTAGAATGGAGAAAAGACATTCATAAAACTTGCAACAATGTCATTGAAAAAGATCAATCATTAGCAGCCAAGTATTTTAAAGTGAATTCCTTAGGCAGAATGAAAATTTTCTTCTGGTAACAAAAACTGAACATGTTTTATTTGAAAGGCAAGATCAAGGGTGCGGACATATATATTGGGACAATATTTGACATAAATTACAAGAAGTCTGAAACAACAAACGAACAAAACAATTTGTGTTCGCTAGGACACCATTACTTCCACAATGAACTGGGCTTTGAAGATACTTACCACAGCACTGAAGAAACGTCAGCGAAGAGGAAATCAAAAACAATTCATAGAGAGTAAGGAGGAACATAATCGACAAAGCTACTCTTAATTAAAGAATAATTAATAATTACTCAATTTTATTGCTAGAAAATCAACTTGTTGAATAATATTAGTAACTAAAGAAACGTTTATATGGTAATTTGCAATATGTGTGAGGGTGGAGCGTTTTAATTATAAATACCGGAACAGTAGCGAAGTAGTCAGTGAAGACGGCTCCTTTCTGTTGTTTCTGACAATAACAACCTTGAATTCCCAAAGAGAACAAAACAAACAGCAACTTCAGCCAACATTGTTCATCGTTTCTGCCCATAATCCTGTCGATGCAACATTTACGCTGAAACCGATGACCATCAACAGCCGCGTTAATGGAACCGCATCCGCCATATTTGGAGGTATATCGCGGTGAGATACTGCAATGCCTTTCCTGCATCGGGTCTCACTTGGGGCTTATCTGCAAGTCATAAATACATGCGAGGGATATAGTGAGTGACCGGTAGCTGGACGAGATTAAATAAATTACCGGCTATCGAGCGAGGATCTAACAGCGAATGCTCGCCTACGGACGACCGTTTCTTTGCTCAAATTGCGCCTTATATGCATCCAGACTGGTTCCACGAATGGCCGCTCAGCCTGTTCATTAAAACTGGATTACTAATAAAACAAGCGCGGACCTGATAACGCTCATGATTTACTGCATTTCAATTATCCTGCAGTGGCGGCTCACCGTTCACCCGGCAATTAATTAAGTACTTATTGAAAAATATGTTTTTAACTAATTTTACTGTTTAGTATAGGCCATCGTATCATCTTTTAAGATTTACTTGATGCCCAAATTCTCGGTTTACAAGATAACGTCACGAAAAGACATCATCAATTCATGGGCTGTTTCAGTACATTTAACCTAGCCAATTTTGATCTGCTAGATGATCCTAATAAAATACAGCGGTTTAAAAGGCTGGTAGAAGAGCAAAAACATTACCGTTTATGTAACCTTGGAACCTTTTTTTGGTCGTATTCTAAGTAAATGAATAAATCTAATTAATTTTTGCTATTATTATGGACAAGTCTTGATTATTTACACAAGACAGTGCAATGGTCCAACTAAAATACGTACTCAGTTACAAATGTTTCCTTGGCAAAAAATCCATTTAGATATGTTAGGACTTTCATTAGACCTCACATTTATCACTGCTGCAGTATATTCTTTTTTTTAACAAATTAATGGCAATCTTCTACAGAACGCTTGTATGTCAATTATATTTTGTAGCAAATAGCAAAATATTTGCGGGTTACTTTGACCCATGAAATGAATAACATCTGCTTCTGTCAATTCATTCGAATCCTACCACTATCGCCCCTGTTTGGACTTTTCAGACAGTAATATCGAATAAATTTGGCCACAACATAACCGTAGGTGTGGTACTTGCTAAGGTGAGCACAAACGCTCTCAGCGCCACCTAAGCGGAAACTTATTAATTTATTAATAGTCACTTATCGTTTAGCGCAGATAAAATAAATAGCATCGACGTTACTTATGTCACCTTTGTTTATTTAGACCTATTCAAGGTCATACTTGCCTCCAAGCAGCCGTGGAAGCCTCTTTCTTCTCTAGTCATAATGTATTTCCAAAGTACTCTAAAAGATTGCTGGGGCCGATTCGTGATTTAATTGTAAGACTAAAAAATCATAAACATTGTAATAATTATGACATAAAAGTAGTACATTCCAGAGCGTACGTTCAAATTGCCCCCCCCCCCTCTAGCTAGTAGGCAAGCTTTGAATCCATATTCGTAATATTCCTACACGCTAACATCAAGAGGATTCTGACCAGATGACTTTAGGGGTATCCATGTAGAGATACCCGTCCTATTCAACGGTCTGGAAAAGCCTTACTTAAAAATTCCCTTACTGCAAAATGTGAGGGAGCGCTGTCATGCATGAACTACATACGCCTTCTAATTCCGCAAGCTACATCGTTAAGAAAGGAAAAACAGTCCTAATATGTAACCGCTGATAATCTCAACCTAAACTGGAGCCGTGCTTCAATTGGTACCTGTGGATTTTCCATACTTTGAGAAGCTGGCTTCGTCAACCAATAATACAGTGGCAGCAGCAAATACGATATGGATAGAATAAATTTTCTTTAAGAATATTCGAGACTGTTTTGTAGCTGTCACTTACATGTTGAACAATTATTGTTCTAGCACTAGTTTCTGTATCTTCGTCAACAATTTATAGACCTAGTCTTCAAGTTGTGAATTTCTCGCAGCTCCAGGTCGTCCAGTCATATTCCTTTATTTAGCAACAGAACCAGTTTCTTATAAATAGTAAACGGTTATTTAATGTAATAATTGTCTGGTCATTTGTCACTTAGAATAAGCAACTTCCTTTTCACCCTGTGTCTAGTTAACTACAAAGCTTACTTCAGATTACTTTGTCTTGACAACTCCGGGTCTAGCTTTTTCGACTTTAATCCAACTGAATTTGGAAATATTTAGCTTTGTTGTGCTGATGTGTACTTCGGTTGCTTTTTTTATGCCAAAGAAGTCATCGTGTTGTAGCATAGTAACTTCAAAGGAATTGCTTGCTGTTGCCTTCTGCATAAGTTTAACCAAATCCTGGAATGTGGATGTCTTTCCCTAAAGGTGCTGATATTTAAATCTTGGCTCAAATACTCCTTACTACTTTTCCTTCTTCCGTAATGGCTCTCATCTCTTGGAAAGGAATTAACGTGCTCAGCAATAAAGTCCATATCTGCCGTTGTAAATTTACTTTTTTTGGGCCTCATTACCACGTTTTTCTGTACACACTACTTCTGCTTTATTTTGGCTGACACGAGCGTTTCTATGCTACCTTTGGTTATTGCAAAAACATGCATAAAAGTGTTTTTGCAGACCTGCACCACGTTATCTTTTCCATTTGGCAACGAAAACCAAACTGTAGTGTGTCGTCTGCTATCTCTTGCAGAATCCTTCTTTTTCTTTTTTTTGTCACTTTTTGATCCATTGATATTGCATTTTTATGTCACTTTTTGATTCCATCGATATTGCAATATACAATCAACAAAAGTTAGAATTCAGTGTTGTTACTCACAGCTGGCAATCAGCAGTAAAAGCATGGAAAAGCCCTTTATAACTTACCAGCGTCTCACCACATACCCCTAACTTCGATTCTAGAACACTATTAGCCCAACAGATATTGCTGTCTCGTAATAGTATCATCCTTTGGTGAAGAGCATTACCTACGTTTATAAGTTTTGCCGCGAATTCAGCAAAGAATTGCTGCAAACCCTAAAAATCATCCCTCGTAGATTATTTTATTTTCAACTAGCGACCCACCCCGGCTTTGCACGGGTAGTAGAGCGTACTATACCTACAACAAACACCTTCCAGTCATCACTTCCATTCGCTCGAAAAGTCTATTTATTATAATAGTACGCGCACGTTATCTCTTGGCTATTATAGAAACATTGGTGACAGCGGTAGGCAGGGCACCGCGCGGGGGTGATCGCATCAAACAATTCCCGTCATCGGTATGAGTGACGTACTTAAAATATTTTCGCGCGCGGCGGACGACTTTGTTTTATAATATGTAGCGAAATATATTATAATACCTACTAAAAAAGAATAAAATAGCTATTGGAAGCGTTGCTTTATCCTGTCAAATGTTAGTAGCTAAAATACATAAGTAATAGAAAATTACGGTCATCCTCTTGTCTTCATTTCTAAGAAAAGCGAAAGAGCCGTCGCAGCAATTCATTTATAAGCAAAAAAGTCGAGCTTCCTCCTTCTTCTCCCCCCAATAAGATAGCATCGAGAGAGTCGCCACTGCAACCCAGCCAAACACGGAATCGTGGAGTAATTAAGTTGTAGTTTAAGGACGATTCAGGTAAACCGGCCGAGTCCCATATTAATTACCCCGTATATGGGTACGGGCCTGCAATTGTTATGTTTATGGGCAATCCAATTACCCGCGACAATGTTCGGTGCACGCATGCGTATCTTATCTGTGTAGCGTGTACGGTCCGGCGCGCCTTAATTTACTGCCTCCTTGGCATCGGCTTTTGTCTACGGAGAGAAATAATTGACACCGGACTTTACGGCCACCTAGATTTAGGGGCTCGAATGGGTTGATTAGCCGACGCAGGTACATAAATACCCGACCCGCTGAACAAATGTCCTCGTCCTGTTACCGACCAGGACTATTAATTCGCGGTTTTATCGGGTTATTAAAGCCGGACGACGTCCAACAACGACGAGATGCTGTGTAAATATGCAAAAATATTGAACTGCCTTGTTGGGTATTAGTTTTGAGAACTGAGGAGTCGTTTTGACATGCCATCGCCTTAGAAACATAATCCGATAGGGATCTCTGGAGGCTGAGTAGGTCAGGTTTGGCATAAGCATGTTTCTTGTCGATCATGCTAGCGAAGTCCTTGCGCAGACGGTTCGTGATTGAAGTCTGTACTGCAGCAATAAGCAATAGTCTTCTCATAATTCCAGTTGAAGGGTCAGTATCCTTATTCGCACTTCTTCAAATTAGAAATAAAATAATTTCATGTTTTAAAGCCACCATGTCTTCAACTACTACATACGCGCGGTATTTATATCCTTGAAAATCATATTTTTCAACAATTTTATGTCGATTGCTCCACTATAGGTAGCTCAGTTGGTGCCAATTTTGTCCGTATTTTCTTGACTTCAATCAACCAAATAGTATCGTCGCATTGATCTAGTGGTCAATGTACTCGATCCAGATGGTGCAACAGATCCTTGAATAGGGCACCCAGAAACCCGTGTCACGATATCAAAAATTCGTCCATTGTTTGGCGATTTTGTAGAAGACTTTACTCAACTGAACCCATCGGAGGTTGATGGTCCAGAAAAAGTCCAATATGTAGAAATGATGTAATAAAACGCCGCGCAAATATAGCCTCACAAGAAATTAACTGACCAAGAGCCTTAGAGGAAAGTTTAGGTTAAACTCGTACTGCATATGAACATAAATTGCAATACACCAAGTGCTAAATAGGGGAGGCTATAAGTGAAAGATCTTGAAGGACGAATATGTGAATCAACTAATTAAATGGCTGGAACGAAACACGACTTTTTGAAGTGCCACCGTTGAGAATTATTTAGAAATCAACAGTGTAAACAAGCTCCATATGGAGTCAAGTAGATCGTCTGGATTGACGAGAATTGTGTTTTGTCGTCAAGGTGCTCTTGGAGTTCAAAATCTCCCTGTGTAAAAACGACCAAATATATTATAAATATTATAAGACTTACTGCTGTTCTACTGCAATTTACATAATATCCGCCAATACTAAACCCGAAGAACTAATTTGATCGGAGATAGAACCGCATCTGGCACTACATCTTCGTATATCTGTGATTGGCTTCTTCACTAGTACTAGAAAACAGCCTTCGATATCTCGAGCAATTTGGTTAAAATAATACCTATGTATTCATAAATGGCGAAGTCTTTAATATCCTAGCATCCGCTAGTAATGAGATTTCAACAGATTATACATCTGAGATCTTTGTCTTTCATATAGGTTTGAAGAAATCGAAGAACGAAACCTTAAATCCTTAAAGAAAGTTAAATGATTATTCTGAATTTAATGCCTGAAAATGGAGCAGCACTTTTCTTTTAAGCGCATTCATCCCGAAGCAGCCAGGATCTCAAATCCACTCCCATTTCGCAAGTTTATACGGCTCCATACGAAAATAAACACTCGCAATTTAATATCTACGCGAGCGGCAGAGCGCATCTCCATCTATTGGCCGATCTTGTTAAAAATGTAAATACTCCTCGAAGGCAGCGAATACATTATCTATATCTATGTGCCCGGCTCGGCAGCCACTTGGAATTTTAGATCGCCATATTCCGCGGGGTAAGTGTTTTTCGATACCGATGGAATTATCTGGCTGGAGGGGCGCCCTCTGAATTTTAAGGCCCGACCTGAGCCGCATTTGCATATTGTATTAAAAGCAGCGAAAACGTTGCCCTTCAGCTGGGGTCAGGCGTCAGTTGTAGAAATAACAGAGCTCGGTTATTCATTTTGTATTCTGAGATCTCCACCAAAATTTCAATTTTCTTCAAATGTGCGAAGCAGTTGTTTCAAAGCCGATGAATTAGATTTTACTTCTAAAATTGCATGTTTTTTTTTCGGACTCGAGTTTTTCTCCTTATAGGCTTTATTCGTCATTGATTTGTTGCTAATTTTGTTGAAGCAAAATTTTTGTGAAAATAAATAAAATGAAAGAGAGTTCTTTCGCGTATCAGTTTTGTGACATGTCCAGAATGGAGTATTTCGATATAACTATTTCGATTATGCCCCAAATACAGTATTCGGAGGGACGGGCTACTAAAACCATCGTGGTTAACCAGACGAAAATTTATTTTTAGACTATAATAGCTATCTTCAGAGCAAGTCTATGCTATCCAACAATCAGTGTGTGTCCGTGCTTCATTCTGTTGGAACACATATCGCAATCCACCTTGTCACATTCGTCAGAACATGCACATACACCCAAGTTTCTTTCGGAGAGTCTGCCCCAGAATAAAAGATGCGGCGGCATAACGTCACCCCAAATGGACACAAGTCTGAGCCCTGTTCAAGACTCTTGGAGTCTGTGTCACGCGTTCTGTCGACTGGTTTCGGACGGGTGAGGGGAACCTTGTCCAGACTTCTTATGAGCATTACATTTATCAATAATGTTGTAGAAGGTTGATTTGGCGGGAAATTCAAATTTAAATCTGCCCTTTTTATATTAAGATTTTGCGTATTTCACGTTGTCAGTACTCGGTCGCGTTCGCTAATCCTCGTGACCGGCGGCTAACGAGTGCGATCCATCACGATCAAGTCCTCGGAGTGTCGTTCATCTCCGGCAGCCGCGGGTCCGCCCACCAATCTCGGAATTGCCCGCGCCCTCAGGAATTATTTGCGGTTAGGGATGAGGAGGGCCCACCTGGACTTACGGCGGCCAAGATTTTTTCCTGGGAGCTGGCTCCAATTTATTTCGCCTCCCTAATTTTTTCCGACTCGCGGTAATTTATCGGCTTTAGTTACCGGAGATTTATACCGCGCCGTGGTCCCGTTGTTGTTTCAGGGATAGTTAGGGGCGGATTAATACTTCACGACCCTCGCGTGTAGCTTCCGCGCCTGCAGAAAATGCGTACAAAAAATAATTTCAGAATGTTTAAAAGGAATAAATTAAATACGACATTAACTTCGCCCCCGCTTATCCTTCTAATCAAAGCTCGCCGTAGCAAACCCATATTGCAACCAACTTCCCTCATATAAACGTTTAGCACCCTGAACAACCCGTTCATATCGAATTCCCGATTCGAATTGCCCTGAAACATCCCTCCCATTCGACGCCTCGCCGTTCCTGCAGTGGAAACCAGGTCGTGGGGGTTGGAAGTTTTCACACACTCACACAGACCGTGTCGGAATTTGATTTAAGCGCCACTTACGACTTGAATATGAACTAGCGCGTTCTACGGCCGGAATCCTGATGCACTCCTAGGTGTTTTTGTACCGGAATTGGCGCAATGGCCGCAGAGCGCTGCTAAATTTGTCCAGCTACCTCAGCCTGAGCAGAAATAATTTTGATATAGTAAAAATAAGCAAATAATATTCAATTTTGTTCCTTTTACTTCTGCATACTAATAAAAAAGCTATTTTAAAAGCAGCTTAACATTACATAGATAATGGAAGAAGCTTAATATTACGAGATTTGACATTACCACACATTGTTGCTACTTATGGCAACTTTTACTGTTTGTTCTCGATTACAAATAACATAAACTGATGACGTAGGCCCAAAGTACCTATGCGGTGGTAATGTCAGCAACTTCTACAACTCAGGACTTTTATCATATGCCCAAGGCATTCGATTTGGTGTCACCTCATATGCTAATTAAAAAATTAGCACTCTATAGTCTGTTTGTCTACAGTGATATACAGTTTGTGAACTTATTTCTCTTGTATGGTTTGTGTGCTCTTTTGTATGTTTGGTAAGCCAGTATGCTTCGAGGGCAGTTTCCGTCTTCCAGTATTTCATGTACTACTATTATGTAATTTCTTCTATACCCTTAACTAGATACACGAAACTACTTCACTATAGCGACAGCAACAACAATAATAGTAACGCCAACATAAGTACATAACATTAGGACACATCGTGAATTCAACTCTTAGTATTTTATGTAGTTGTTAGATTTCTATATATTGTCCGACCGCTTGCTTTGTGCATTTTTTATATATTAGAGATTCTTTACGGCCGTGGGCTTATTTTAATGGCTTCCTGGTCTCTATACAAAATTATCGCACTATCATAGTGATTATATTATCTGAAGCACTATTAAAAGTAGAGTAGAAACAAATGCTAGTCGCTGAAATTTTAATACTACGGGAAAACCCACCTCGCATGTCGCGTTTTCCTTAGCCGATCCTGCATAATTTTCCACAGAGGGAGAAATAAAATGCACCGCCCTTGCCAGTTTGTCGACTACAAGCGCTCGTTTTAGATTGATGTTATCTGAGCGAGTGCGCGCCGCGCTTTCCTCAGTGACGGTGTAGGTACACGTTGCCGGAAAAGCTTGACATGTGACGTAAAAGGTGACGTCACATAGGAAATAAGCCGAGATATCACGCGAGCGCGATTGGATTGAGATTTGTGGGTCTAAATTTAGCGTGTAACAACAGAATGTGACATGAAAGAAAGGAATTCATTAAGTCGGGTCGCGACATGTGTAAGCTACCGTCCAGGTAGACGGACATTTGGTCCCAGGATGCGGCCGTGGACATTTCTCGGCTGGAATTTGACTGGTCCCTATTAATATGACGTACGCAGATGATAAACATCGCTAATTGCCTGACTTTTCCGAAGATTCATAAATTGAGACGAATTTACATTCGGAACGGCCGACTCGCTATTGGTATGTCGCTTTATAGGACTCATTAGGGTACAGGAATGTTTCTGCATGTTTGAACAGCATATTGATGAACACTGTTGACATTAAATTTCGTTGTTGGGCCGTTTCGAGGATGCGGTAGCCGTGAAATATTAAGTATGCCGTCGAGGAGCTAATATCGCCGTAATGGTTATTGGCTGCCATATTTGAGTGTCATCATCATATAGAAATTCTCGGTATTCGACTGTTTTTTTTTCTTTCATTTGGGTGCGAGGCCTCTCCATGACACGGGCCATTAAATTATAAGATAGCTGAAATATGAAAATATAATTTCATGGAGCAAGTTCTTTAGAAGTTTAGTATCTGTTATAGTAACGATTGTCAGATAAAAGAAAACGGTACATACTCTGTACCTAAAAATTTTGAGTACCACCAATCCTTACTACAAGTGGCTATACCTAAAAGCGGTCGAAATTTACAAACACTATAATAAATTTTGCCGAAAAGAAGAGAATATGAAGATCAACAAAACTCAAGCGGAATGGCGATACTATAAATACGGGATAACAATCGACCACCCAGTAGTTAGTGTTTTCACTGCGGTGTCTACGTCCACAACCATGAGCTCGCCACTGAAGATGCCTGCCACAGTAATAGGTGAAACATCTGGAGAAGGAAGGAGAAGATGACCCCGGATGGGAAGCTTCACATTATCATTTGAACGCCGGCCGTGAAAGCTTAAGCCAATACTCATGGATAGTGCCCGTCCGAAAAATAAAAATATTGACTACGTGATAAATCTAACCACCAAACAGGTTAGTGGTTTCGAACAGAGCATCTGTTTTGGTACTTGCAATAAATTTGAGACAGAGACTGCAATAAGCCGTCAGTGGGGTCTCTTTGTTTGTTAGATTTACCACTTTAGTCAAAATTTAGGTTATGCAGACGGGCACTATAGTTAGTCTACCGTAAATAGATAAATTATGAACAATTTTGAAAGCCTCGTTCGCAAATTGTTTTTTAAATGGATTTGCATTTCGGATTTCCAGAAAAATGTACTATTATCTACTTGAAGTACGTATACCCTAGTTTTGAAGATGATAATGAACAATTTCGCTGAACTCATTACCTTTATAGTCATCCTGCAAAGCTTACTTAACAGTATTTAATGGTTGTTTGTATCATAAGCACCAGATAATCAGTGGAGACTATCCCTGTGATTTTTAAAACCATCCTCAATACATTTTGTATGGTGGAGCATTTGAGATGTACAGTTCTTCCCTCTACAAAAACCAGCTAGCTCAGTAATCATTCAACTATATCCCAAAGGATATCGTGAGTTTGCAACCTGAGAGCGTGATTTCCACACTGAGAGGAGAATTAGCATAATGCAAGGAGAAAATGACTACAATAATGACTATGAATACGTATGATTTTATGCAGTATGTATGTTCATTAAGCCTGGTTTTAATGGTTCTAACTGTTTCGCTGATATATACAGCGCCGCACGAACAAGGGATGCTGTAAATACTTCTAGAACATAAAGTATTTATTTTGACCTTCGGAGATGGAAGAATCTGTGACATTTTAGAACGGGGCTGGGAGATAGTACGGATTAGTAGTTTCTTAAAAATATTGCTAATTAGCTATTATCACTTTTTTGAAAATAACGTAAAATGAATCTTGAAGTGTATATATCGTACGCCATGTTAAAAAAAGCAAAAAAAATATTTGTAGGTAGAGAATTTCAGGTCTAAAATTCGAATTTTAGGATTCACCGCCAAAACGCTTCTATCCAAGGTTATTCAACTCGTGACGTCAAGTGTCATGTAAACATTATTGAGGAGCGTGCTGTTTAATGGTGCAGTATCATTCTTGTATTGGAAAAGCTTTTGTGTGGTGTTTATTGAAAGCACGGTGCAAGAGGTCTTTTTCTTGGCGTATTTTAATTCGCTTGTCACAAAATGAACGCAAACAACAAACTGATAAATTGACGGGCTGAGGCTGACGCGTGACGCGCTGTTCCCAGAAGTAAACAAGCGGCCATTCACAAGACACCTGACGTCACGGCCAATATGTTCGCGTTTTGGCGGTCCCTTTAAATATTCACATTTTTAATATTAAAAATACACCTTACGATCCATTTTTTCGCATTTATAAGGTGTCACAGCAGTTTTGTGGATTAGATGCTACCTATTAATATGCAATTTAATAAAATATAAATAGGTACATGGCAAATACCCAATTCTGTCTGTGACACCTTGAGCATAGGGAAGTAAAGCAGTCGATCTATAATTTGAAGGTTCGAGAGTTAGTTTGGATTTGGAGTAAAGATGACGATTAGTTGCAGATTGTATCTCATATTCATATATTCATATTGTATCCTTATTCCAAAATCGGACGCGGTATAACCCAAAGAGACTAAGATTTCAGTCTAAGAATATGATTATTTGACAAAATAGCTCCGGTTTGCGGTATTCTGCAGATGTGAACGATGTTATCTAGTAAATTCAATAACCATTCTTTGATGATACGACCAAGTTTCTTTCATTCTCAAAGGTGTATATAACATCATTCAGTTCTCATACGATGAATGGAATTCCCCCTCTCACTGTAATCATCCTGCGTTTATCTTCTATTCAATCTACTTTCATTTTCCACTTCTGTCAGTCAGAATTTAAATAGTATCGAGGGTATGTCCTTTGGGGATGTACGAAAACTTTTACACTCGACAATATCGAGATGGGGACTCATTTTTGTGCTAGTGATTGCGTCATATATTGCTCCTTAACGCTTTCGAAAAAAGATACCCAACGAGCAGATGTCTCTGTCCCTCGACAGCAATCACACATATTCGTCGAAAATATCGCAGTCTCCCAAATAACCGATTCAAATCGAATCGAAATCTTCGACTGGAGATATTTTAGGAGCGGAGACGTTCTGCTGAATCGTTCCGACTATTAATAATTTATAAACTAACTTGAATATCAAAGCGGAACGTGCAGTTCGAACGGCTTCTTTCTATTGGTTTTTATTGGCCTCCTTTGTGCAATTATCCTGAATAATACATGGCATTCCGATTCGGGGAAAAAACGGAATCGGGTTAATAAGGGCGGAATAATGCAGTTTGTTGTTGGGATCGCTTCATTCCGCGACGTTTACTGTTTCATGCGCCCCGGAATGAGATCCATTGTTTTATTGTCCTGCAGAGGGGTTTAACTGCCTCAATATGGGGCGGTAAACGCGTGAAATAATCTTAAAATATGCGCAAGCTGAGCTAGTAAAGCTACCAGTTTAATATCTTTTTCATTCCGGTCGTAAACTATAGCGTAAGCGGGAATATTAAAATCGCGTAAATCTGTTCCTGATTAGCAACGCGCTTTTAAGTGTTGGAATAGCGGAATGGCCAATTTACATGTTTTCTGTGAATTGCAGCTGTTAGCTGCGGGATCCGCTTTCTCAAAAATTAATGAATATAATTAATTAATTCTTAAAACCGCTAACGCTGTATGACGTAATCGCACCCCGTACATTGCACCACAAATAAACGACAGGCAGTAGTTTATATTGAATTGTATCAGTACTACTGTTGTGTCGGTATCATTATTAATCAAACATCTACAATACATAATTTGTCAGGATAAAATTACAGACTGTCCAAAGTTCATCGTCATCACACCAAGTTACGCAGAATGAGAATAAAATGGACATTCCTTCGTCATCACACCAAGTTGCACATAATGAGATCAAATTGGACATTACAATAACAGTACATAATAAAAGTAATGTTTCATTTTCAAAAACTGAACTTGATCTGTTAAAACACGGCTTAAAACATGCAGTAAAACCAGATGTATTTCCTTTTAAAATAAATCAGAAGTGAGAATAAAAAGCAAAAAAAAATTTAAAGAAAGAAATACAAGAAAAATATCAAAGCCAATGTGCACTTCCTTTACAGACAAAGGTTTTAAAAAGTTTAAAAGGTAAAGAGTTGTTTTTGTGTAAAAGCTGATAAGGGAAATTCCATAGTTATTATAAAAAAAGATGATTATTTAAATGACGTTACTTCTATGTTAGAAACCGGTCCGTACGATGTAATAAGCAAAAATCCATTAAAAAAATTGTAAAAGGTTAATAATACTTTGGACAGTAGCAGTTTATTAGTAAATAGGAATCTTAAATACAAGTTAAAAATAAAAAGTCCGTTGATATCAAAAAAGCTATGCTCTACTAAAAATTCATAAACCAGGTAATAAGTATCGCCTCAGTTTCAAACGTAAACGCTCCAAATTACCAATTAGCAAAGTGGTTGGTTAATGAATTCAGTAAATTAACGTTAAATAATGACTGTTCGATCAAAAATTCCCTAGATTTAATATATAGATTAAAAGATTTTGATATTAAACCTAATCACAGACTAATATCTTTTGATGTCGAATCATTGTTCAATAGCGTACCAGTACCTCAAGCTTTAGAATTTTTGAGAGATTTTCTTGAACAAAATAAACTCGATAGAGTGGTCATTGACGAATACTTGAAGCTAACAAAACTGTGCATCGAACAAAGCGTGTTTTAATTTAGTTATACTTGTTAAGGCACCCAAGAAGGCCGCTTGGCGGTTGAAATACTGGCATTTGGCTTTGCCAAAAATAAAAATTGGAAGTAGGATAAAAAGACGTGTTTTATTATTATTATTTATTAACGTAGAAAATACTCTACTATTCATTATCATTCATCTTCTGTTTATTAGAGGTAATTCGACTAACAAACCGTTAGCGATAATACCTAATACTACAGTGAATAGTTTACTTGAAGCGATTCATACAATTCTGACACCTACTGCACATAAATTTGCCTGTGTACGATATTGTGATACTGATTAAAAGATTCATATATGTATAACATTTCAAGATTTGGGAAAAGTATACTTAACAAAAGTACTTAAAGTAGCATGTACTGACTTTCAGCACTTTTCGTATATAAAAGACAACCTGAAGTGCTTGCTAGAACATGCAGTAACTTACTTGGAAAAAAAAGACTACAAAATTTGAGTACCACCACCAAATTTACAATTCCAAGTACTATTTGATAGGTATTTGAAGTACTGGTGTTTAAATGAAGCACTTTTTCAAGTTCTTTTACTTCAAGACTAGACTAGACTGAACACCTTCTATTCCTTTCTCCTTATGATGGCGTTAATTTCCCAAGACTTATCGTATATATCTGATACGGATCAAAAAATATTTGGATTAAACGCCCCTGCGAGTGGACGTCCCGCAGGGACCGCGACTTCGACCGGTCGAATTGAACCAGCTCCGTCCGGCTTTATTTCCGGGCTCACCCCGTTCATGTACCCGCAATTATCAAATGATGAAGCGCTCCATTTTCCACCAGAACCGTATTTACGGTCTCAATCGGTCTTGTCGGAAACAAGGCCTCGTCGGCGGGAATAAATCGAAAAGAACTCCCGGGGGCTTAATTAAACCCAATGTCCGGCATTAATCTCAACAGTTCACCGCGATCGGCGACGGTTCCAGGCACATAAAACAAACGCCCCCGACTCCGACGTTGCCGATTGTCGCGTGCGGCAACCGCGCACGGGAGGCCCACGCAGAAGTTTCGAGGAAATTGCCAGAAACAAAAGCCATAACGGCCGAGCATCGGAATTCAATTTGTGAAACAAAAGAGGTGCGGAACCGCATGGATTCCTGGGGCGGCCGCACCAACAACAACGGGAATCGGAGGAGAAATGAAGGAACAATTAAACCGGGATACAATGGGTGCTGGAGCGGAGGTAGGAAAGTAAAGATTACGCGTTTCCTTGTGAGGTATCAAGACATCACGCTTAAAGCCACAACAAAGGCGCGCTTATCCATATCCCGGTCGTAAAATGGTTTTCGGACACGACCAGCAAGGTAAAAAAAGGCCCATAAACGCCGGAGCTAAGCAGAGGTAATTAGGACCATCGGAGGGTGGAGGACCTTATCGAGAACCTTATGCTAATAACCGTTTTACAGAATAAAGCAATCCGTTATCGCGACCGACAGATAAGCGGCGCTCTAAAAGCTTAATTATTACTCCTGAAAGGGTAATATATTCACTGGCTGTGCGGCCACAAATTTATCTGGCGGAGTTTATTCTTGAGCGTGCGATAAACCTGCGTGGTGTAAACGGAAGATGTACTTGACGCTTCCGTGATTTATTTGGGAGAGTAGCTGTAACATTTGGCCCGACTTAAAAGATTGCCGCGTTAGATGTAGGGCGGCGAGTGCTGGGACCGTCTGGTGACTCGCTTCGAAAGCTTTCTTATACCTGTCATTCTCGAAAAAAGATAATAAGGATTGGAAGTTCACGACTTGCAGATGACCTCTTCGGTAGCTAAATAGTTGCCCTTGCAGATAACCAGTTGTTCCTTGTAAAAGAGATGTATTCGTACATATTTTACGCTAGTTATAAACTTCAATCCCTAAAAGATTGTCAGACAGTATCCTTTTTATTACAGTTCAGTGCAAGCAAATTGTAAGTGATATTAAGTAGATTTTAGATAATGGGTCAGTGACCAAGAAAGCCAAAAGTTAAATTATAAATTTTATCTTCAGCTAGTCACTGATGTTAGGTCTAAGGGATAAAACACTTCAAAATGTTATTGAAGACTACAAGACTACAAGCTAGAATTTAGTTACTAAAAAACTCGCCATTTCTGAGTTGCGTGAAAGCTTTAAATTTTTTACCCCTAATTAAGTGGGACGTTTTAACTAAATGTTAAAAAATGACATTTTAATTATACGATGTTGGTTCAGTTGAAAGGATGAAACATAGCCCTATTATCCTGTATCGTGTACCATATGCCAATAACTGTTTAGTTATAATAATTTACAGCGTGAGATGGGTCATTACAGAGTTTAGAAAAATGTTACGCTCGGGATAACTACGAACCTTTTAAAACAGCAATAAGTTGAGGGCTTRATCTGTGTTGGCATGAACTTTCTGTATGATTAAGGGAGTGATAAAATCAWCCTTCCTTGGACGTAAACGATAATTTAGATGATTTCTGTCTATATAGGGTAGMTCCAAAGTAATTTTAAGTAATTCAACCGTATATTCCTTAGGTAGAAATTATTACAATTTAACTAAACTTAACTTAGTTGAAAAGGTAATATCTTAAAGCTACATGCTACAGGGTGTAAAAGTTTCGATTTTTGACCACGTATCCATTTTTTTCTTACGGCATTTTTTCTATCATCGATCAATAAAGAATATGTGTTTTGTAGTGGTTTTGCAGTTTAATAATGTAATGAATTTCCTATTTTTGAAGAATGTGTAGTTTTGAGTAGATCTGGATTCCAAATAATGAATGTAAACAGCATATATGGTAAATATTATTTTTAATTTTTAGCATTACTAAAAGCAATTATGTCTAAAACTGTTGATTGTAGCGACCTCTACAAAAACAAATGTAGTAATAAAAAACGCATACAGATTGATACAAAAAAGTTACGACGTTGTAGTAGACCATTTGTTAAAATATCTAGATTCCTTAATTCAAAGAAACGCCGAATGCCAAATTTTATTAAAGATTTCAACAATTATAAAATTTTCTTAGAAATATCGAAAAAGTAAAACACACCGCATCTTTGTATTATTAAGATACGTTTATTCAAATCGTAATATTTCGATTTGAGGAATAGACGGTTGCATAAGTTCCCATACTATTCGACCACTTTGTATGTAGGGCATGAGAAGACAACTTCTATAGTTGTAGTTTGTGAGTACCAAGGGACGACACTCAAGATATTGACAGCATACATTTAATCATTTACAGATGCTGATATGTCGATTTTATAAAGGAAACGGACAACTCTCTTCTGCGTAGTCCGGCTATGTGCTTTGTGGAGTACGTTCCTGGTCAAATAAATTAACAAGCTTTTCCAGTAATACGAAGGTCCCTACTAAAATCATCCAAAGAACCTAATAGCTTCCAGATCCAAATTCATTAAACCTTCGAAACTTTTCCTTTCACATGAAGTTACACAACAGATATTTCCAAGACAGAACAGGCTGCGTTTTGTTACTCGGAAATGCATGATCTCCAAACGTCAGCTCAAATTTCACAACCCCAAGTCCGTGAAACTGAGCACGAAGCTCGTTTCTCAAAAAAATTCGTAACACGAGAAAGTAACCGACACCGCGAGAAAAACCTCTCCTTGTCGTGCCGTATTTTCGTCATACTTCTTGCGCTGTCCCGAGACGCCGGTCACGTCCGTTTCCTTCCGCGATGGCCGGTGGGTGTGCTCCTGCTATTTTTGGCAAGTACACCGCCGCTTATTACTTTATCCACTGCCCTAATTGGTTATTTTACGATTCCGTGATTACCCAGCACGCAAGCATAAACTCGGGTAATAGAGCTATAAATTAGGTTATAATAAAAACAAGAGCGGCGGACATGTTTGCGGTGGCAATTTAGACCGTCCTTTTCTAATTCTTTGGCAAACGGTGACGTTCCCGACGGAATATTTATGTAATCGCGGCTACCTCGCCACATTCCAGTATCTTTCTTGCCTACTGTAATTGTTCTCGTTGGATTCTACCGGTTTTATATATCGAATATCGCCGAGTCTTTATGTGAGCCAGAAGAGGCGGTAATGGCTCGTAATTACGCTCTTATTCCTGCTAACAACCAATTAAACGGGCAAAAAGTGGCGGACACCGGAACTTTTTAATTACTTAGGATGAAATGGAAAAGGAGTTCCAAGCCGTGCAGAAATTGCAACGAAGTATTCAGTTTAAGCTCTATCGTCAGCATAAAGTTCGGTATTCCCCACGTAGAGGATAAAATTGGTTTTATTTTGCCCATACTCACTGCTGTGTTTGTGGTTCTGGAGTAAAAGGCGGAGAAACCCAAATAAAAGATTTATTTATGTGCAAATGCACTGCATACTCCTTGAAATGCTGTTGTATTTGGACCACTTTTTATATCAATGGCTCCCAGGTTAGTTTAAGCCTGTCGATTTGTTTCTGGATCTCCAGTTAAATGCTTAATACGCTTTATGACATTTATTGTAAATTGTTCATATGCGAACGCAGTACCGTTATATGGACAAATTTTGCGTAGCAMAAAGGCTAGGTACATACAGTCTTTATTACTATATTATATATCTTATTACAACACCAGGTAGGTCACATGTAAATCGATATAGAAGCGACCCCATTTATATTATTAAACATTTTTGTCCATCCAATTTTGAAAAACACTTGGAGCACTAGTGGAAGTCTAGTGTAGGAATTAAACCATCGAATTTTCTGTTAGTAATACGCGCTGATAAAGCATCAGCTAAGTCAGCTTTAGAAAATAGGTTTTAAGATCACCACATATTCCACTCAGGCCCATTGCTAGCGCTATCGACTCACCTACTTATGACATCGCCAAATTCTTAACGAATCTTCCAAAGAACTACATGTGGAAAACGTCATAACATGTTCTCAATTTCAAACACTTTGTAAATATTCCATCGGAACTGACCCTGGACTAAGGAGACATTCTGGTCAGTTGCAACGTCACGTGCTTGTTTACAAAAGTTCCAATTCGAGAATCCGTGACTATCGTACTTCAGTTATTATCCCGGGACAATCAGCTTTATATATTCGCAGACTTGATGAAAAGATTTTTATTTTACATTTTTTGGTCAACTCTACCGACAAATTTCTGGTACACCAATGGGTTGTCACCAGTAGTGGCAAACATATTAATGGAAGCTTTTGAACAAATTGCTTTAGAGTTATCAGACCTGAAATCTAAAATCTAGCTTCGTTATGTTTACGACACTCATTATAATGGCCTCCCAATTTCCAACATTTCGATATAAAATTCACGATGGAAATCGAAAGCAATAATTCTTTCCCATTTCTTGATGTCCTTTTCACTCTTCTACCGGATGGTCATTTGGGCCACTCTGTCTATCGCGAGCCACCCACACAGATCGGTACTTGTATACGTGTTTTTATCACTATACGTCACAAAAACCTTCAGTCCTAAATTCTCTTGTTAACCGTGATATATCAATTTCTTCTTCTTCGTACTATCTTCCAGGCCTCTCCGAAAATGTCACAGATTCTTTAATCTCCGAATGATAAGGTTGTTGATTCCGAAAAATCCTAGGTATCGGTATTTTATATTTTACAAATCCTTCTTAGAATTCAATGCCAAAGTAACAGGTGCAGCAATATAAAATTTTGGAACTGTTCCTTATGTCACAATTAAAGAAATTTTATATTGAAACTTTATTGTTGGATATCAGGTGTTATCGCCCTTCTAGTTTTACATATTTATTCCTGATTAGTAGAGCAGCATTCGCCCTTTATCAACCATTACCTGAAAAAGAAGAACCATTTCACCATGAATGTACCAATCGGTTTTTGCTTTCTGCCAGAAACGGAATCCTCATTGTTCCCATGCCCCCGATTCATCCGACAAGTCATCTTGCATTTCGCCAAGTTCTTCCTTTGTCCCAGCGATCCATCCGCGGCGGTATGGGCCTGATGTGACAGCTATTTGTGGTAATGGCGCACGGACATCAAAGAAACAAAGCCGCATTCAGACGCCGGGCCTCAGGTATCGCAGGAATTCGATTTGGTAACGAGATTAGCGGATGGTCCCCTATGCTAATCAGAAGATGAAACGCAATATTTCCGTCGTGGTTTTACGCCGCTTTCGAGGGTCAGTGGTCAGCTGGTGGGAACACCGATTGCGGTTTTGATACACAAGCGGTTTATTACACGGCGGGCTACTTGGACGCGGATCGTTCTGTTTACAAACATATTTTTATGGCGCCGTCAGGCCGTGGTATTCGTAGAGGTCGACTATTACATTTCTTCACCAACCAAACTGTGTTCTGATTTATAAGCTACCCCACTTTGTTCAAAATACTCGGTGATGATAATTGGATTGAACCATTAATGGAAGGGGAAGTTAATTTTCCCCTAACCCTGTATTTTTTTTGTGTTAAATTAATACTGACAGCTGTTTCTTTTCCGAGAGAAAGATCATTCTGACTAAAGATCCCTGCAGTGGTATGGGAAAACGCTGGCGTAGAAGTTTATGAGTCAATCGAATATGTTGAATGGATTCAAAGGTGCATTCATTGTGAAACATCCTGAATCAATTAGGTAGCTTGGAAACAAAGCTGATTGAACGTACGTGCTTTGTCTCACTTGATTTATCAGATAACCGACGGTCGTTTGGACCTAGAACGGTCATTGTCAAAGAGATAACAGCGTTATACTAAACTCAGATGAGCAGAATTTTGTTTGCGTTCCCTTTTTTGCAGGGGTTGTAAAATACAGTTGTTAAATATCTCGCATGGGTTTGAAGGCCGACTTTATAATATCGGCAATATAAAAGGCGTACTGGACGTGGGAATTTCTATTTGTGTATTTGCCAAATGTTTTTTCTGATGCTGAGCTTTTTTAATTTCCGAAAGTTCTAAAAGGTTCAGTTTTTTACCTTTCCTTTCGCAATACAAAATTTTGACGTCGTTTTCATCTAAGTGATGGTTTACTTATGCAATGTTCAGCAAAACTTGTTGTGCTTTTGTTTGAATTTATATTCGCAACATGTTCTTTAATTCTGTTTTTAATAGCTCTACTTGATTGTCCTATGTGTATCATGTCACATTGCGTGCATTTTATTTGGTAAATGCCGTTTTTGTTCAATTTATCGGATTTTGGCTTATTGTTAACTAGAAGACCTCCCAAATTGCATTTATTAACTTCTATTGCTTTTATTCCGAGTCTATTCAGCCTATATTTAACACAAACACTAACTCCTTTGACATAATTTACTGCGGCAAAAATATGTTCTTTTTCATTGATGTTAGCATTGTACAGCATTCTTTGTATTCTAATTTTATATTGCTTTTTAAGTATTTGGTCCACAATTTTTGTGTTGTATCCATTGTTAAAGGCTATTTGTTTAATTGTCAATTCTTTTTCGAAACTTTCTTTTCTAAGTGGTATATTTATTAGTCTGTTTATTAAAGTATAAAACACGGAATGATTAATCTGTAACGATTGATTTGATGAAGCCGGGATTGTAACATCTGACTGTGTTGGTTTTCTATAAATCTCAAAGTCTATTTTACTATTTTTACCGACATTGATAAATCCAGAAAATGAAGAACTCCATCCTTTTCTTTTTCCTAGGGTAAATTGAATCTTTTTGTTTATTGTATTTAAAAATTTTAAGAATACATCCAACTGCTTGTCAGTTTCCGGCCAAATACAAAAAATATCATCAACATATCTAGTCCAGAATAATACACTTTTAATAATTTCATTTTTCTTTGCAAAAAGCTTTTCTTCGAAATTTGAAATGAAAATTTCGGCCAAAACTGGAGACAAAGGTGAACCCATTGGCAGTCCATCGTCTTGCTTGTAGAATGTGTCATTGAACGTAAAATAACTTTGGTCTATGCAAATTTCCACAATATTCAGTAGTTCAGTTTTTTCTGTGTTTGACAGGTGGCAGTTCTCTATTTTATTTTTGAGGATTGTTGAAAGTTCATTTAGGGGGATAGAAGTGAAAAGATTAGACACATCAAAGAACACAAGAATGGCGTTGTTTGGTATTGATAATTCTTTTACCTTGTTCGCAAAACCTACGGAATTCTTCACGCTGTATTTGGACTGGCATTCAATTGATTGTGTCAAAATGTTGTTGGAGAATTTGCATAATTTATACGATGGAGCATTAACGTAGAAAACAACCGGTCTCAAAGGTATTCCATTTTTGTGTATTTTGGGAGACCATATAGAATTGGAGCTCGGGGTTCATTATTCTTAATTTGTACTTTTCTTCGTTTGATATCAAGTGTTCTGAAGATTTTAAAATGCTAGTGACGTCTTTTTGGAACTGGCCTGTGGGATCTGAATTAGGTTTAGAAAAGTTGTTTGCGTTTAATAAATTATTTAGTTTAGTCTGATACTCATCTGTTTTTAAAGCAACGATGGTATTGCCTTTATCCGCCTTAGTTAGTGAATTTTCTGTACAATTTTGTTTTATGCTTTTTATTAATTTGATTTCTACATTTGACCCCTTGTATGAATGGTAATTTTGTTTGTATTTGTTTGTTATCATATCCGCACACGTGTATTTTTCGTTTTTCATATCCTCGTTTGTTACTTTGTCCAATGCCAATATGTATATGATAAATCAAGTGAGACAAAGCACATATGTTCAATCAGCGTGTTTCCAAGCTACCTAATTGAGTCCATCGTACTTTAAGGGATATATCCATAATTTATGGATTTGCTGGGAGAAAGCTGAGAGTGTGATAAAAACGTCTTGTGGGGCACAATGAATTAAAGCTTTGGTGTTTTTTCATGCATTGTGTGCCCTCTTCTTATCTGGAGTTGACTAAATCGAATGCCCCCTTTTTAAGAAAAATTTTACTCCGCCTATGGAGGCTTTTTTAATCCCTTGACGCTGATAAGGAGCGAAGCTTGTCAAGCGCGACGTTCAAGTTTAAACCAGCGGTAGCGCAGATAAAGCAGCGGTTTCTGTTTGAGTTAGAGTCGTGGGTCTTCCTGTTAAATTAGATCTTGTAATTGGTGAATCGGTTTATCCTAGATGCACCGTTTCGGAGTTAAAGTTTAACCCCTACAAGCGAACAAATCTCACTTCGAGCATACATAGTAAGTATAGCTGAAACAAGACTCGTCCGTTCGTTTTACCAGGAATGCTTACCATAGAGACCATCGTTCTGCCGCAACGGGGCCGTAAAGCGGCCTATGCGGCCATTAAATCTGGAACAACCGTGATACATGCCGCACATAATTGAGATTTTACGAGGGAATGGGTCGATGTTACAGTTCTATTTCGATATACAGACGGTGTACCTCTTTATTAGACGCGTACATGATGCATGTTGCACGCGAGGTGCCGCAGAATGACTTTTATTTTACCTAATTTAAGCCCGCATGGTGTTCGAGGCAAGGGTCAAGTGCGTGCTGCCCGTCCAATTAGGACAGTGATTTACATGGACCGGGTATTCTGTATGTTAGGAAGATGATGGTAGGCATTTGAATTCTGGTCCAATTTGAAATCGTCCTAAAGCAGCCGACTTGATTAGTGACATAGCACGTAGTCATGTCTAGAAAAGGTCAAAGACAAACTTTACAAGAGGCATAAGCTTCCAGAAAATAATTTCTCAAGACTGGAATATACTGTATCTAAAAACGCCGTATAAAAACTTTTGAAAACAACTGAAGAAGGGGTAGACTTCGGTGTGGCTTGGACTTGTTTCTCGCATTAAGTTGTACAATATTCTATTTGACTGTCCTACAGATGCCCTGTGTAAATGCGAACGAATAAGCGACTCTATTTCTTAAATCGATGCTGTCTTTTCAAAAAAAGGTTCAAGATTTCAATCTAACTGTGACCGCGAAATTTTCATTTTTACAAAGATAGATTAGTCATTTTGGTCTACAAAATGCTCCATTGGTTAAATATCAATACGGCTCTTCAGACTGATAGTGGAACAGTATTGGCTACTACTGACGTTATTAAATAAATATTGAGAGAAGTCCATCAAAATAAACATGTGGTAGTGGTTCTTTTAGATTTAGAGAATACCTTAGATACAGTGAATATTGACATCATATTAGGCAAATTATACAAGATGGGAGAGCAGATCTGTTAGATTCTTATCTTAGACAAAGAAAACACAAGACATATGGAAAATATGGCAGAAGTTGCCACATGGATCGGGGCTGTTGTATGTGCACAATTTTGTTGTCTATAGTCTTGAGTGTATCATAAATAGAGACTTACTCCTCTTCCATCAGTAGTTCTGTCACGACAAATTTGCTATTACTCAGAAAAATTAAAAAGATTGTGTTAGTTGTAAGCGTTAAAAATTAAACAAAGAATTTTAAATAGTCATTATTTTAAATATTTGGGTCTTTAGATAGACAATGGGGATGTATGTACATGTGAACTCTAATAATCCCAATACCTTATAGATAGACTATAGAAGGCGCAGAATAGAATTATTTAGATTCTTTACAACTACAGGTCTGTGGATTCCTACGCCTGCTCAATATATACAATTTGAAAAATATTAGAACAATCAAAAGTAATATACAGTATCGTGCATGATATGATGAAATGCTATTTTAGTGTAATAGTGGCAGGTCAAATTACAAAGTAAGCAATATCAATCGCTTTAGGAGCATTTTTCACAGGAAGCAGTTAAAAAGGATATTATGAAATGTATAAAATAGCTTAAAAGCGAATTGATAATACCGAACCAATCAACACGAAGATTTCAATTTCAAACTATCCCTTTTATTTCCAAGACGTGCCAGTTTCTATCGCAGTTTCTAAAGGCTCTATTGTCCTTACTTTGTCTGTCTATATGTTTGTCACACTCATAGCTCGAGAACGGCTCAACAAATCGGGCTTGTTAGATAGGTCTTGGTTTGGCGATGATTAGCATGTCCTTTTTTGTTTTTGTTTGCTCTCTATTAGAAAAGTATCATTTATGTTGAAAATTAAATTTAATATATCTCGACGATACAATAATTAACTCGTAATACTTGTGTGTTATTTGTAACAAACATCAAGAAATGCTGAGTTGGCGAGATTACTATGATGGCTACAGTCAACACTAAGAGACTTTTATAGATGAATTTGTTGTCTGACATTTACAGAATCAAGGGCCAGTTTGATAATGACAATGAACAGGAGTGGACCAGGTATTGATTCCTGCGGAACGCCAATACTCAAATCTTCTTGATTCAGGGTGACGGAAATGATTTTGTGTTCTTTTCCTGAAGCTTATTCACAAACCACCTTTTACACAACCACTGGACATTTCGACTAGCGTAACTTTACCCAAACAGCGTCCTCTGCGGTCCGCGGTTGATGCCGTCCTAGACACAGACCAGAAAGGGCCCCCGGGAGATCCGCCCGTCCTTATCCGAAGTGACACATCTGCCCCGGGGGCCGCGGCCGGGCCCAAACTGACGGACGCCTCATAAGCCACAGACGGAATGTAAGTGATTTCACCACATGCCGCCCCGGCTGTCAGGCGATCCGCGATGGCGGACGGTGTTCGTATGCGAGGCATGCTGCGATCTGATTGACGGCATACAATGCCGTACAGTTCCAACATAATGAGATTAGCGCGCGAGTATGTCGAGAGAGAATCAAGGATTATCCTTGCACTGCCGTTTAAGGGAATTGGAGTTGAAATGTTGTGTTAGACGTTGCATGTGCATCATAGCTGTCGGTGGATTCAACAGACAATGAGCGTTGGCGATTGAAACTCACTTATTCGAAGTGAGAGGAACAAAACTCAATGACAACTGTCCAGCTTGCAAGAAGATGGTGATAACAAAATCCACTCCCAAAGTATGGGACAATGCTTAGAAGAAAAGTAGTGAGCATGTAAAAGCCAATAGATCCTTCAGAAGGAATGGGAGGAACTGAGAGGCTTATGGAAGTTACCACTGTATACAATCCATTGAACACTATTAGTGTCGTATCCATTTTCTAAGTATCTTATTTTTAATGTTTATGTATGATTCCTCGCAAGCTTGTGTTGAAACTTATTGAGACATGAGACAGTATAATACATAATACACAAGTATACAAACATATATGATGATGTAATGATGAGCTTGTTGGCTGATGTGTTCACCACAGCCTCTACGTCAATGACCGCAAGCTCACCACTGAGGATGCCTGGTACAGCACAGTAGGCGAAACGTCTGATGACAGAGGAAGAAGACGTTGACAACGGCCATTCATTCCGGAAGCTTCACATCACCATTTGAATGCCGGCCGTGAAAACCTAATCCAATATATAAAGCATCCGACAGTAAAATCAATAGAATCGTTCCAACTACCATAAGTAACGTTTAACACAAGAAGAGAAAGTGTTATGAAATAGAAAGTGTCTCCGTAGTATTGCGAATTAAAACTGCTTTAATTTTGTTATACCAGTATTATACTTGACCCACGTTGGTAATTTGTTAAGCAGTTTTATAGGCATGACTGATGGATGATGTGGAAAGTCCAACCCACAGGACTCTTTTTGTTCAGTCGTAGTATTATTGATATCGACAGGAAGGCTTTTATCAGCATCTTTTGATATCAAACTATTCATAAGTAAGCCCTTAGTTGCACAATACTCTTGCATGTTTGCAACTATTATTGCATGTATTTTTCCGCAACTACTACACTGGTGTTCGGAGTGTTCAGTTTTTCGCCATTACATCTCAAGGAAACTAAGATACGATTGTAACTAATCCAAAGTCGCACCTTTAATATCACATTTATAACATTGTAGTAACAGCAAATGTGATTAATTATATTGAATACACTTTTTGTCAAAAAGCACTCCCACGTGGTCCACATGCTCTATTGCAGTAAACTTTCTCTAAAATCTATAAAAAAGGCTAGAGTAAAGGGCCCCCACGGTAGTTTCAGATATCATGTTTGTGGTTTTTCTTGTAAATTTGTATAACAACAGCCGTCTTCGATGTTGATGGGAAACTCAATGATCACAAGACACTATTTATAATGAACAAAAGCTGATCAATGATCATGTCAATAAGCTGTTTAACAGGGAAACATAAATCGTTGTCAAAACCACATTATTCCTTGGTGGACACGTCGGTGACCATAGGTTATATTGTTAGCTATTAAGTTATTAGTACTGTCAATTAGGTCAGCAACAGAGTTTACAAAATAAAAAAAAAACGTGTTCGAATCTGTGAAATTGTGTGGATGAGTGTTCATTTTTAATTATAGACCAAACAGTCTTCGATTTATTCGATAACTCCTGAAGCAGCCCATTGTTACACGATTTCCTGTCATAGCAATTGAACGTAAGCAATGACCTTTAAGAATTTTGTACCGCTCAAAAGTGATACTACTATTGGTTGCATTGTAGATTTTATAAATGCCTGCAACAGCAGCTTTTGATGTTAATATGGCAGACTGATATTTTTTGTTTTGCAAGAGTACCTTGTGTTATAGACAAATAATTTAAGATGTCGTTCTTGCTGAATCTTGTTTTGGTGGATTTATAATGCAGCTTGGGTGAAAAGCCTTTAGATTCGTATTTCTCGTATCTTTCTTCAAAATATTGCATTGAACTTCTGTAAATGATTGCTATACACATTGTAATCGTTAACTCCAACTTTATTTGAATTTCCCAGTAAAGCTGCTGATGATAGCATAGCACATAATATTTCTTCATAATATTAATCTTGCCGCCTCCGCAGCCACCTTAAAACCCCAAAGATACTATTTTTAATCTGCATAATTCCAGAAGACTGATGTCTCCTCCGCCGCTTTGTGCTCCCTACGTCTCCTAAGCGCCCAACGGTTACATTCATATTCGAAAAATTAATGTTACACAACCCATTTACTTTCATTTGCCTTTGATGGCCTCCCTTTATGCTTCCACTCCTCACCAAGGACATTAATCATATCGCCGTGTGTCCTCCAGAAATAGACACGGAAGGCCATCCACCTTTTTACGACGCATTCAGTCGAGTTTCTCTCTTTATTACGTCGAAATTAACGCTTTTGAGCGCAGTTTTGTTTCTGCGATGTACCCATCAATCTGGAGCGTCGTTCTTTTCGAACCGACGACGGGTCCATCCGTCATACCGTTTGGGTAATGGGTTAGAAGTGAAGTTGATTGAGGCGACGTGTGTGTGCTGCATTAGCTGAGACGGTTCGGAGTTGGGAGGCTTCGTGTTTTGTGTTGGTAAACGATTACAAGCCGTGTTTGTTGCGTAGAAACCAGGAAACTGTAATGATAGTGATTAATTCTTTGGCTTACCACTTTCCAATGAGATTTTCCTATAAATCAAATTTAACCGATCAGTCTGAATGCAATTTTCATTATTCAGCGAAATACATTCTGTCTTTGCTGTTTCCTCCAAGTCTTTATTCCTTTGTGAGTGTTAGGCTCAATAAACCCTTCTCACACTGTACATTATAATTAAGTGTTTAAGTGACATCTGGCAAACGATGCAGAATAATAAGGTTTTGTTTCATTCTTTCAGCTGGAACTATAAAACGACAGCGTATAATTAAACTGTCGACTTTTGCAATTTAGTTAAAAGCAGTCTTCCTAATTAGGACTAAAAAAACTTAGGCTTTCACGCAGTTCGAAATTGGTGTGTTTACGTATTAAGGCGTTGTTATAATTACAGAATCCACAAACTTATTTTTAATTTTATTGCGGTCCATTGATGTTTCATAGAACTTGATGGATTTCTAGTACATACAACAAAGAGGAGCTGCCCTGAATTTCAGCACAATACTAATGTGTACTAAATGTATACTCCAAAGATAGACCTTAAGATTTGTGTAGGAAATTAATTGAAGAACACATAAAATCCAGTGCTACTGATTCTATAATCACTATATATATGACCATGGGTGCTATTTATGGGCATAGGTCGCTCAATTTTTGCTCTCTTCTGATTCGCTTTATGCGATGGATCAGTCCGCTTCCTGCTTATTTACAGGTTCTTATGTGTTTTTGCTTTATTAGCTATTTTATTCCATTCTTTCCCGTCCTTGATCTTTTATCTCCGGTCCTTTACTTTGCTAGATCTCCCATAACTTGGTCGTGCCACCTGTTCCTTAGTGTTTCCCTTGGTCTGCTAGCTCCAGGCCTCCAGTTTGGTATTGTTCGTATAACTTGGTCTGGTTCTCTCCGTCGTACGTATACAAACCACCTCAGTCTTTGGGATTTTATGTAGCCTATGATGTCTTCTCTGTGCATTATATTTCGTATTTCGTGGTTCATTAGCATTCTGTACTCGTCGGCGTCCTTTTTTGTTCCAAGCATTTTCCTTAGGATCTCCCTTTCTTGTGTTCTCATTCTTTCCTCGTCTCTATTAGTCAGGCACATTGTTTCTGCTGCATAGGTCATTACCGGTCTGATTGCCGCTTTGTATAKTTTTAGTTTTGTTTCTTTACTTAGGGATCTGTCTCGTAATAGCTTTTGGTAAGTCCAGTATGCTCTGTTTCCCGTCTTAAGTCTTTCATTAATGTCTGTACTTCTTTCGTTTTTTTCCATTTACAGTAACTCCGAGGTACTTGAAGTGTTTCACTTTTTGAAAGCTATGTTTTCCTATTTTTAGGGCGGTTCCAGTATAGTCGCTTCCAGTGCTGGCGAGATATTTAGTTTTGTCTTGGTTTATTCTAAGTCCTCTTACTTTGGCTTCTGGCTATATTCACTGTTTACATCAATAACACCGGGACGAAATATCTCTTATATCAAGTAGCCGTTTCATTGTCCACTGTTTCTCGATTTCTGCATTTGTGTTCGAACACAGTTGGAGGTAACTATCTATAGCAATTCATTCCACAAGTKTATTTTCCCATAGCACACTATTTTAAAAATTGTTGTGAGTCTTCTGAACTGTTAACTTCAAAACTCKGTAAAGAAGMTACAATTGAAACTAAAAATTATCAACATCGGATTGGCCGTTCAAGTGAAAGTCCATTTTAAAGTTGTGCGTTAATTTTGACGCGCGTTGTACTGTAATAAATAATAGTTCATGAAGGTTACGCCTTTCTTTGTTGTTAAAGCAAGATAATATGTTTAATACCTAATGATTGTATCGTTAAGAGCGGCAGCACAACACAAACTTTGTAAGTGGTCGGATACATTCTTCCATGGATGATTTTTAAATAGTTCGTGTTTTTATCTTAGTATTTAACCACCTTTCATGTTAGAAAACCATTTAGCGATGGGTACTAAAACGTCTGCTTATAATACAAAGATTATACTTCTCCTGCAGAATTTTTAGCTACCATTCATAGTAATTCTGGAAGAAATGTAACATTTACCAGCAAATTTGTTCGTTCCTGCCCACCTGGCAGCTCCCACTTCTCGCCACTTAATGAGGATGTGCTCAACCGCATGCGGGAGCCGTTAATTTTGTTTATGTTAATGCCGCCAAGTCTCTCTCCATTACGGTTTTAATTGGCCCTAAGTCGGTTATAATGCTGTCTGTTCTCTTTGCAGGACCGTCATGTCAAGGACACCCCCGGAAACTCCGTGGACCGAGAGCCGGAGGTCGATCCTAGCCAGGACTACCAACTGCTGTTGGGGTACGAAAACAGCACGCATACTGTGTTGAGGTTCAAGAGAAGGTTGGATACTTGCGACTACCACGACATTCCTATAACGGTGAGTGGGTTAAGAGAATTTTTACGGCAAATATGAGGAAATTTGATTTTTATTAAAAAAAAATGTAATGTCGCGTTTGTTAAAACTTATAAAAAAACTATAAGGAACCCTTCTACGATTTCCGGATTTGATAATACCCTTATGCTGACTACTAAATTGTGTTGGTAATCCGGTTAACAAATAGTATTTTTCCTATAACAGATGATAATGCGTGATTGGATTTGTGCAAATCAAAATATATTAGTATAAAAAGTACAGTTGTTTGTTGGTTTATAACAGTGGCGGCCCGTCCGAGTCGGCAGGGTCGACACTGCCGACCCAGAATTTTGATCGAAGAAATTATTTTTTTTTCGTATTTTTATGTATATTTTGTTTTATTATGTTCAGATATTTTGAAACAGTTCGAGCGTATTTTTTTACATTACCATCAAATTAATAATTAGCCAAAATGACATTTTTACGGGTTATCCCGAAAAATTTACGCTACTCGGCAACCGTGACTGGGCCGTGTTTGTCATCCAAGCCCGTGATCCAACCGCTGGGTCGGCAGACCGCATCGTATAAGGAAGCAATAGCATCGTTTTCCTATGAGCTGAACAAAGACGCAACCCTGCGCGCATATTGAATCCTGAGGCGAAAATCGAGACTCTGCAATGCCTGGGGCCGGCAGACAGCATAAAACGTTAAAACGGACTTCATCATTTATTTCAATTATTTCAAGTTTTTCTTTTAATCAACCAATTATAGTTCTGTTTTCTACTGAGTATTGCAAATTATCTGATCGACACCCTTTATATGCTTACAGTTTTTTTTATAATCATAATTTAATTTTACGTATATATGTTTTTATTGAAGTTAATAAAGGAGGCCCGGCATTCATAATCGTCGGATTCCGAAAATTAATTTTGACATGTACATTGAACAACAATTATATATATAGTTCAATACTGAAATCACGAAAAACTACCCGAATGCTCTACGAAATTTTTCCCAAGATTATTGTAAGAGCTATCCTCTTAAATAAACAATTTTAAACAGATACCTTCAAACATTTAACAGAATTAATTAAATACATGTTATAAATTTAGTCAATCTGAAATCATTGAAGAATTTTACACAAAAAGAAAATAACAAAATAAGTAAGCGCCAATACCCATATAATCGCTTAATGCTGTCTGCCGGACTKCCGAATACATCTTCGGATTGGGTCGACATATATCGACTTGTCCTCTCCGGTGCAGTACAGGTGCACGCTTAACGTTGAATTTATGTAGCTAGTTGCCAGATTAGGCTATTTGTTACCAAATGTTAAATGTCAATTTTTGTATCTACGTTATTATTAAAATAAAAGGTGTTTTTGTGCGTTTATTAATTKCTTGCTATGTTTAGAATCGCTGTTAATTAGATAAATACTAAAATCGAAGCGAATGCGTATGCGTGCGATTAATTGTTTTGGCGAGAAATATCAGCGTCGCGAGGAGATGCAAAAGTAGGCAATGAGTATGGATGTGTCATTTTTGACAGAGAGAAATATTCTTGATTTTGGCTCAGTGAGAGCGAGGTCTTTGGCCATGTTGTGCCTCAGGCAGAGAGAGTAAGGTCTTTGGCCATGATGTGCCTCAGGCAGTTTGAAACCCCTAGAGCAGAGTGCCCGATTAACAGCTGTGGTTCCTTCGAGTGGAGGACTTGCATTCCGGGGGGTAATGCAGGATATCTCGAATGACATAGTTCTGGTGGAGAGGGTAGCCTTATTAGGTGCCCCCGATCCGGGCTATTGGAATGCGACCCTATAGGCCTTAGGGTGAGCGTTCGGGGAAGCCTCTACTATTTCAGGTTGACACTAGCTAGTTGTTGAAGAGAGAAAACTAACAAGGTATTCATAACCACCATTGATAAAGATGTAATCTCAGGGATGAAGCCATGGACAGGATAAGGATGAGGCCCTGGGGTGAAAACCCCTCTGTGAGTCTTAACTGTATCTGTTTGAGTTTAACGGATGAGTAACTTATGTTTTGTTTTTGCATCTCCCGCGCGTATGTGAAACCGCCTTGTCTGTCCACCGGAGTGACCGCATTGTTATGACCCACGGATGAAGGCGGCGATAATGTAAGTTTTTCTTGATTATTCCCGCATTAGTTTTTCTATGTTTTTCATTCAGGTGTGGGGTCAAACAATCGGTTCACAGATTCGGTGAGATGAATTCAAAAAGTTTAAGCACGTTTTATCGCAGCGCAGTGGTTTGACAAATTATAGTTTGTCGTAATTATAATTGGTGGTCAAACAATCGGTTCACTGATTCGATGAGATTAATAATAACGTATTCAACATTTTTAGCACGTTTTGTCGCAGCGCAGTGGTATGACAAGTTATTGTTTGTCGTAATTATAATTAGTGGTTAAGCGGCGGCTGACAGTTTTTGTGCAAAAGACGTTTATTCAGCAAAGTTCTTGGCCTTAACAGGTTCTCTTTTGTTTCGGCGTGATTATAGGTAGGTCTAATACCTCTATCATACATGTTTTGCGTATTCTTCATGTTCATGCACATATGGGTACCCATCATCAACATCATCATCACTATCATTTTTCTTCATTTCTTGATGTTTAATAGCATCCTATGATAACATCATACAGGCAGTTGCCCGATCGAGTAATTATCAAGCGCTGTTGACCTTTCTGAAATCTTGCGATGAGAATCAACGAAGTACATTTCCTATTTCTTATTTAAAGCTAAGGTAATGCACAGCGAGTAGACGTGATCCAGCGATGCTCCGGTTATTTGTGTTCAAAGTGCCCAGTTTATGTAATTCAAATTTGTGTTCTGAAGCCATAGATGACTGTCATCGGGTGGTAAGTTTGAATACTGGAAAAGATCGAACTAGAATCGTCAGATTCTGCTCAAGGAAGTATAGGCAGCTCATATTCTACATATTTTACAAGAAGTTGTTGAGAGGAACCAATATTTCCATAAAAGGAGATTTCACGAGAAAGCGCCTAAGATTACTAAAACTCTGCAGCTCTGAATTTGGTGCTTATAACGTATGGACTTAACAGGGTTAAGTCAAAGTAATAGTAAATGGTCGTAAATACTCTGTAAATTCTGTTGACGATATAGTCAATATGCAGAACAGTATTGGTAGCAGTTAATTGGCAACGTTATCCTTTTATTGTGTGGCGCGGATTTGTTGCTAGCGTAAAATGAAATGCTTTTCCGGGAGCTACTGCCGATTGTTAAGTATTAATTTTGCTTTTCTTTAATTTAACAATTAAACAGACTTCAATACAATTTAGTTTAATTAAGTCAGGTTGTATTTGTTCTCATTTAGAGGTAATAGATATCCTGTATAAGTTTAGCTTATAATTATTATAAAGGTTGCACATCTTAATGTAAGATCGCTCTTAGCACCTTTTCAAGATTTTATAATTTAGTTCAAAGTGCAAACCATGTTGTTGTTATGGTTAGCGAGACATGGTTGTCTAATAATGTAGATCTATCTATTTTAGCAATACCTGGTTACAATCTTCGTTATACGCATCGTGCTGAGGGTCGAAGTGGCGGCATATATCAAGTCGACTTTTTGTAACTCGTTAATAGAGTTCGCATCCGCGTAGGGACTGTAAATTATGCATTCGGCGTATGCTATCGTCCGCATAACTCCAGCTTGGGCAATTTTGTTGAAACCCTTGATAATATATTTGGTTTTGTTTGCGGTATGTATGATTAATTTGTCTGTCTGAGTGATTTCAACATTAATTTCCTAAATATTTCTAACTCTGTGTGTGCATGTTTGGAGGCATACAACTTGGTGTAAGTCTTGGATGAACCGAATAGAGTGACTGGTAACTCAAGCTTACTGATTGATCCTTTATTCGTATCCCATTCTCTGAATGTTACAAGATGCGGTACGAAGAACTGTGATGATATTTCTGACCACAGATTGGTTTATTGTGAATTTAGTTCACCTAAGGTTAAATGTGAGCCCAAATATGTTACTTATGTGTAGATCTTTCAGACGCTTTGATGTCAGTGAGTTTCGAAAAAGTTTGGAATCTATTGAATGGACTGATGTGATACGTGAAACCAATATTGATAAGAAACTTGAAAATTTCAACACCCTAAGTATTTCTCTCTTTGATCAGCATGCCCCAGTGGTAACGTCTAGAGTAACAAAGCCCAATGCAATGTGGTGTTGTCCTGAACTGAAATGTCTCATGAAAGAACGTGGTACATCCTTACGTAAATACAAACGAAGTAAACTTCCTGAAAATTTTGCTGTATACAAGAGGTTGAGGAACTTGACTCTGAACTCTGTTAGGATGGAAAAAAGTCATTACATAGGTTCAGTTGCTTCTAGTTGAGATATACACAGTATTTGGTCGGCTCTGCCCAATTTAAAAATTGGTACTAACAAAGTGAGATCTGAACTGCCTTCTAATCTGTCTAATAGCAATTCTATTAATGCACATATTTTCCAGTTAAAAAAAAATGATCTCGTCTCTAATCATAGAATGCAATATTATGAGAATGCTAGATTCCGATCTCTACAAGAATTTTTCTTGAGAATGGTTACTTTAGAAGAGGTACACTTCTCACTCTTTAACGCAAAAAAAATAGTTGTGTCACAAACAACATATCGTTGAAAATGTTGCGCTTATATAGCCCCATTATTGATTTAAGCCTGTTACACATCTTCAATTGTATCGAAAAATCTTATTTCCCCACAATGTGGAAGAAAGTCATCGCAATACCTCTACTTAAAAAGTCTAACCCTGAAAACTTGTCGGATTTACGTTTGATTAGCATCTTACCTGCAGCTTCAAAACTGTTTGAATCTCTAGTCTACGAACAGATATTTGACTGTCTTTTCTTGGAAAATGATTCCGATGCGCAGTGTGGATTCAGACGCGGTCGAAGCGCTCCTACTGCACTAGCTTCAGTCATTGATGATCTCATTTCAGCTTATGATAAGGGTTTAGTCAGTGCTTTGGTTTTACTCGATTTTTCGAAAGCGCTCGATACTATTAATCATGGTCTGTTATGTCCCAAATTAAAGTCTTACGGTTTCAGCAGTTTGTAGGTACAGTTTGTTGGATCTTATTTGAGCAATAGAACCCAAGTGGTAAAATAAATATAGTGTCTCCTCTGAATTGTCCGTTAGATCTGGTGTTCTGCAAGGCTCCACATTAGGATCTCTGCTTTTCATAATATGTATGTCTGATATAGCGAGCTCAGTTCTTCATTGTAAAGTAATAACTTACGCCGACTATACACAGTTGTATTTTAGTTTCGATAAGCATGATTTCGCAAGGGCGGACAAAATTCTGAACAAAGAACTTGAAAAATTAAGAAAATTGTCTGCTGAACATGGCCTTCAATTGAATTTGTCTAAGTCGTAGCTGATGGTCTTTGGTAATAAAAGTAGTCCGAAATTTCTTAAATAATATTTCAATATTTTTATAGATGGCATAAGATTAAATGTTGTTGATCATACTTTGATCTCATTATGGACAGTCAGATCCGGTTTAAGCTGCATGTAACTAAGTTAATACAAAGATCATTTTTAACCTTAAGTTATTTTATGCTTGTAGACATTTTTTACCGTTAATTTGAAAAGGCAATTATGTGATTCACTCGTTCTCCTCCTCTTTAATTGTTTCAATTTTTATATTACCCCTGTTTGGATTCGGTTGATAGAAACAGGATTCAGAATGTTTAGAATGCATGGTGTCGCCTATTTTTTGGCTTGCAACGCGGGGACCACGTATCTTACAGAATTAACTCTTTGAATTGGCTACGCATAAATTCCCGCTGGAATTTTTATTTGAGTTGTTTCGTCCAAGCTTTACTAAATTCTCCTCATGCATGTGATAACTTGAGGTCTAAGCTTGCTCCTCATTCAACTACGCACTCACGTGATACACGAAATAAAGCTAAGTATTCACATACAACGCTGTAAGGCGGTAAGGCTGTAAAGCTGTAAGGCTCACCCTTCGGAGCGAGTTTAAAAAAAAAACTAAATATTAACAAATTTAAATTTAAACAGACAGTTATTTTTCGATCGTCAGATTTCATGATGACCATGACTTACTTCGTTCGTTCGGACTCGATGAGGTTTCAAGCAATAGCTTACTATCCCCAAAGACCACACATGAAGGCTAACCTAAGGAGATAAGACACCTGTTGATAATAATAACTGAAGCGTAAGACGTATAATCAATTAACAATAGGGGTATTCATAAATTATACCACAATAAACATAGTTTAAGTTTCTTTTCGAAGGTTAAGTAGAATAGCTTCTGCTAGACTTTGCMTTTATTGATCATGTATTACTCTCAGTATCTGCTCTTGTTTTAATAAAATCTATTTATTATTATCAAATCCATTTATTACATCAGATACCATCGATGAGGACAGTGGCTCAGATGAAGTACCATTGACTAATTTATCCAAATCAAGTAGGGATACCGAATAATTATGTCGTGAGGACACGACCCTGTTAGGTTGGCCGAATGTTAAATGTCAATTTTTGTATCTACGTTATTATTAAAATAAAAGGTGTTTTTGTGCGTTTATTAATTTCTTGCTATGTTTAGAATCGCTGTTAATTAGATAAATACTAAAATCGAAGCGAATGCGTATGCGTGCGATTAATTGTTTTGGCGAGAAATATCAGCGTCGCGAGGAGATGCAAAAGTAGGCAATGAGTATGGATGTGTCATTTTTGACAGAGAGAAATATTCTTGATTTTGGCTCAGTGAGAGCGAGGTCTTTGGCCATGTTGTGCCTCAGGCAGAGAGAGTAAGGTCTTTGGCCATGATGTGCCTCAGGCAGTTTGAAACCCCTAGAGCAGAGTGCCCGATTAACAGCTGTGGTTCCTTCGAGTGGAGGACTTGCATTCCGGGGGGTAATGCAGGATATCTCGAATGACATAGTTCTGGTGGAGAGGGTAGCCTTATTAGGTGCCCCCGATCCGGGCTATTGGAATGCGACCCTATAGGCCTTAGGGTGAGCGTTCGGGGAAGCCTCTACTATTTCAGGTTGACACTAGCTAGTTGTTGAAGAGAGAAAACTAACAAGGTATTCATAACCACCATTGATAAAGATGTAATCTCAGGGATGAAGCCATGGACAGGATAAGGATGAGGCCCTGGGGTGAAAACCCCTCTGTGAGTCTTAACTGTATCTGTTTGAGTTTAACGGATGAGTAACTTATGTTTTGTTTTTGCATCTCCCGCGCGTATGTGAAACCGCCTTGTCTGTCCACCGGAGTGACCGCATTGTTATGACCCACGGATGAAGGCGGCGATAATGTAAGTTTTTCTTGATTATTCCCGCATTAGTTTTTCTATGTTTTTCACAAATGAACTATCTTTTTAACTTGCGGCGATATGAAAATTTACAGAAGTAGCAAGTAATAAACAACAACAACTACGAGTATATACAAAATTATTTACTAATTTATAAATAAATAATATTGACTAACTAGAGTGGACAAAAGTTTTTACTGCCGACCCAATAGAATTTGTCACCAGCCGCCACTGGTTTATAAAGTTTTTTATGTCTAACGGGATTTAGTTGTCACCAAATTATTCGTTCAGATTCAAAGCCGGGAACAGTTTCATTAGGGTCTTCAATCAGTTCTTTATTAAATACTTTTGTATTCTGCCAGTCTGTTCGCCATAATTCTGAAGATACAGGCTGAAACAAAAAATTGTACTCCCAAATAGGCACTCGTAATTTCAGTCTCTTGAACTGAAGTAGATATCTACTAGAGTTCTAGCGTTAGCTCCCTAGTTAACACCTGCTAGTTTGTAGATGATGTTATTACTTGTTTTAAGCTTTTGCCCCAATCTGTCGATGTTCAGCTTTGGAGTTTCCCGATTGTTTAGATGAAAGCAGCATGTTTCCGTTTTCTTCGGATTAGGGCAAACACGCCAATTTTTAAACCAGCCATGATATTCAAATCCTCATTTAGTTGTTTTTCAATATTCATGAACTTACTATTTTCAAAAGAAATTGCCACATGATCTGCATAAATAAGAGAACTTTGTGGAAAACCATTATTTAATCTTCTTAATCTGCTACTTCTATTGCCAATAAATACTTTAAATGAACGATTTGACAGCATGTTCTCTACCAATGTGGCCATGCAACGAGATCTAATGACCTCAAACAATTTGTGCATCAATCCATCTCTCCATACAACGTCATAAGCTGGCGTTAAATCAACGAAAGTAACTCCAATTTTCAACGGCTTTTGAAAACCATCTTCAATAAATGTAGTAAGGGCCGATACTTGATCGCACCAGTTTCTATTTTGTCTAAAAAAAAGTATTATTATTTTCATTATGTAGTTGCCTATGTCCTTGTCCTTCATTTTTATAATATTTATAACTCCTTGCAAATTAATCATTTAATTTAACTCGTAAGCAAAATGATGTTAAAGATAATATACATGGCGTTGTTCTTGATTCGATGATGCCGAAAAAATTGTTAGACAGAAAAGAATCCGAGATGAGCATTATTGCCGAAAATGAGTGTTGTAGACATTAGTCTTTAACAACGGGAGCTTTGGGCATTTATATTTTGGTGCATTTTGTAAAAAAAAAACATCTCTGGAAGACTAACTAGAAGCTAGACACCTGGATGTGGATATGATGAAATTATGCAAATTTACCGTCTTACTCCATTTCAACATTAGCATCAGTTGTGATGTCACACATCACCTAACGGGTGGTCCTAGCGCATTACAAAAGTGAAATCGTCTTTGCAAATGATGTTACATCACCAAACTGCATATTCATCCATGGCTTTCAAAAAACACAATGCCATTCGTACATGCCAAATTGGAACGTGAAAGCCCTTCTTGCAAATCGAATCTTCTAACGAAAAAATCATATTTGAAACCCATTCGCTTTCTGGTATCATCCCCACTCTCTCTCTTGTGTATATGTGCCCTTTTTTACCCAACGCAAAACATGGCATTAAACTACAGACCGCCGAGATCCGATATTACAACTCGGATTTAAGTTCGAAACCCATTTGCATATAAATACGCTGTGTGTGTGGAGGAATAACGTTGCGCAACGTGGGTTTCACCTAACCATACACGTAACACAATACGCTAGATACGGATCTCAGAGACGAACGATCTCTTAAGCTGACGACAATATAGTTTCTCCATTAAGTCCATTGTCAGTTAATGCTGGCACATCGACGAATATTGAATTCGGGGAAGAGTTGGGCAAGCCCCGTTTGCGTAAGTGATTCTTGTGCAAGAAAGAAACAAAGCTTATACTAACTTGAAATATCTTACTTTTGGTTATGTATTATATTATAAGCTCATGGTGGCAAAGAAGAGGCAGTAATTAAAAGAAACGGAATTAATGCTTTCATCTATCGAACATCAAAATGACGTTCAACTAAAATTTGAAATTCAGGAATTCGCAACTTACAACCTACAACTGAACTTGTCTGCCTTTAAACAACTAAATGAGTGCTTACAGCTTAAAATGTCTTATTATGATTAAAGAAACAGATGTTTTCAATATATTTAGAGTTCTTCGGACCTTTATACTAACCTCAAAGTCATGCTAGGCACTGACAAACAAAGACAAACCGGTACCCTAAATACTGCATGTCCCACAATTTGATCTACAAAAAAAAAGATAAATTAATTTTGTTTAATGCTTCTGGACTTAAGAACGCTAGTATTAAACTTGGCTTTAAAATCTAGGCAAATATGACAGGCTGTTACTATCTTCTAGTCAGTTTATTTATTTGTTTGTTTGGATACATCACCAAATATCCGAAGCCAATTACAGGTGTCGGAAATAAAAGTAATATAAAGATATTACACATAAGAAGGGCATTCACAATTCTCGAGATCACGAACACTATACAGGAGAAAACGTTAGTAAATTTGTATGAGCGTAGGGCAGATAAAAACAATCGTTATTACGACTAGCTGGTCACGGAACTCTAAAGTACAATTGCATAAGTAAGGATGCACAACTCACTTGCCCAGATATTTGTTTATATAGAGATATAAGTGAATGAATTTAAGAAAACGTCTTTGTATACTTTCTAAACTAWCAATGTAGAAGCCATATTTTGAGCGTACGTACGCAGAATATAAAAGCTTCAACACAGCAACATTTTAGATGAGCGCGCAACACAGTCAAGTTACATGGGGGGGGGGGCAAGTTCCTGTTAAAAATAATGCCAGTGTCTTTTATGGTATAGCGGTGGGATAGCTGTTCTCGCCTATAATGCAGTCGAAAATAATTTGATTACGGACCCTGTAGTATGAATATGCAAAACTTGTTGTATGTTCAGCGGCAACCCATTAACCAAAAACCAATTTTCATTACTTTCGAGATCGTTTTGAAGGTTTTGAGCATCATCGAGGGTCAACTTTAAGTCGTCGGCATAGAGTAAAACTCATTTAAGTCCTATCGAATGTCACTGATGTGTATGATGACTAGCAAAGGCCCCAAAACGGAGCCCTGGGGGACGCTTGAGGTGACATAAAAAGCAGTAGACGCAAATCCGCGGTATCTGACGAATCCGTATAGATTGCATCCACCTGCATCCTACAATCAAGAGGCTCAGATATGAAATTTGAAAGAAACGCTAAATTTGTTGCAGTAGATCTAGGTACCAGAAATAAAACCACGGTCTGAGAGCAGTGGTCGTACGTGTTATTCCAAGCGTCTGTGCAACTCATTTTAGAAGATCTTGGCAAAATTTTATATATTTGCTACGGGACGATAGTTTTTCAACTAATACCTATCCCCTTAAAAAAATCTGACAAAGTCGTATTGCTTTCCATGTGTGCAAGCACAGATTAAATAAGCTGCATAAGCCACGACAAATGCGGTCTCACAATCAGGAAGGATAGGAATACCATATGGGCCTCTGGTAAACTTACAATTGAGTTTTTTTTCATTGCCAGAATATGATAGATGTGACTCATTATAAAACAACCAATCGGGAATTGAAGATGTGCTACGACCAGATTTCTTTTAGGATCGACCTTAATCTGATTTTGCATAAGCAAAACATAATTATAGAGTGAAGAAGAAATATTTTTCTTTATCTGAGCACTTAAGGCCTTAAAAGCATTAGGAATGTGGACAGCATCATAATAATACTATAATTTGCAGATTAATTACATATGCTAAAGGGCCTTACACCTTAGCTGAACAGTAATGTGAGTCTTTGAGCAAAGAACTTTTTGATTCAGTGTTACCGCTGAGCTGAACATAGTTACCATGTAGCCTTCAATATTTCTCATGTTGGTGCCACAAACCACCATAAAGAATTAAACGAAAAGTTCAGTTAACACTTTTTTAAGAAAACAAAAAAGAAACGTACATCGATGGCGATGCTGCTTCGCTCAAAAATACAAATTCTGCATACCTCCGGCATGATCGCTGTATAGCTCATAGAATTGTGACTTCCTTAATTTGTGGTCACTGCCGAAACCAGAGCTCTAAATTTTAGATATCTCTGGAGGTATTATCAGGTGTTGTTGCTTTATTTAACTTTATGTTTTGTTTGGACTAATATTTTTGGAATACTATGTTATTAAATTAAGTTTCTGAAATTGGGCTTGTAAGCAAACTAAGTATCTTTCTGCACAAGCTAGCACACTAACGATCATTGCTAAACAGTATAGGTTCTTTCTCCAAAGTCCCTTAATAGTAATGTGTGTGCATACTTTAGAAGCACTGCATAATCAGTTAAAAAAGTATTTGGAAGAGTATCTTCCTCGAAGAGGAAGATTAAAACCTTTCATCCCGTAATAACAGAAAGAGAAGTGCAAGAGCAGCAACGGGTAGGTTCTCGTGGTATCCACGACCACCAGTCACAATACCATTACCATAGCAATCACGCATCAGCTGCGTACGTCTTTCGCTCCAACCTCGCGTCTTCTTGACAGACCGCATCCCAAGCAACCAGCTGACGTCGACCATCACCAGAGGCCTTAAATTTTCAGCCGGGACAATGCCGTTTTAACCCTTTTAAACGCGGGCCAGTTTACTCAAGATGCCGACTCTGGTGTATTTACGGCGCCGCCTCTTTATAATTCATGCCGTTCCGGAATTTGCATACGATTGAGCCAGATGAATGCACTGCTTTGCATGGATACTGAGGCGGCACAACAGGTTGACTTAATAGGATTGCGATCTTCGAGGTCGAGAGATTTAGAGGCTTGTAGGCATTGTGGTAGCATTTTAGAGGATTTTCTTGGCTTATTGGGAGAAGAAGTATGATGTACTTTCGTTAAACAATAAAGTACTGCTAAGTATCTGTTCGGAAGCTCCTTTTTGATCAATGTGCTGGAAGGATGTTCCTTTAAGAGTTGCAAGCTGCGACGTCCGCTAAATCTTATGACGCATGTAGAGGATAACTCGCGATACAGTGTCATTATTTCAGATTTTTTTAAACAGTCAGAATAAGAAAGAACCAAACCAAATTTTCCTAGATTAGTTTTAGTACAGCAAACATAAGCAGGTATAGAAAATTTCCCCGAGTGAAACCTCACTTGACCTGACCCTTTCAAACACAGCTAAACAAAGAGAATCACTCAGATTCTGTCAGCCAGTTTTTGTTAAATAATGGCAGAACGAAGCAACTGCAAGTCTAATAAATACGCGTGGTGGGTGGTGCCGTCAAGCTTCTTGCAAATATCCCATTTTCGCAGACTCGTGAGTTGTTAATACTGTATTGTAAGCTATAATGGCAGAAGAAACCTCCACACTCATCAGAAGATTTAACAAATCTATCAAACTGCTCTAAAGTTACATATGTATATGGCTTTATCATTTGTGATCAATTACTAAGAAGCGACAGAATTTAATTTCATATGTTTTTAGACATTCGAAATCATCAACATTCTTGATCTTGGTGTAGGGGTTATGCCATGGACATAGTTTTGATCATTTAAGTAATGTTTCGTTTTTACGTCCATACTATTGTTCCCTATTAAATACAATATTAAAAAGCTAGTTTCATAAGGCGCCATCTTGTTGCACACATCCAACGTTTACAAAACGAGTCGAGTGCGACAAAGAGGCTTATTACATTAAAATGCATGTCTATGATGTGCTGTCTGCACGGCAACCAACTGCAGATAGATTTATTTCGCTGTCATTACAGCTAATCAGTGCAGTTTAGGTCTAGTGCAGACAGCACGGCATAGAACTGGTTTTGCCTATATACCAAAGCAATGATGGTATGAAGTAAGTAAGAATTTAGATGGCAATGCCATCTGTCAGCATTACACTGATATGATGACAAAGCCACCTAGCTGCCTTAACCGGTACTATAATACTTCCTAAAGGAAGTGACCTGTAGCCTGACAAATTGGCATGCAACTGCATACTTCAATTTTATGGTTTTTTTTTATTTTGCGAGAAATTTTTGAGGAATTTAATAAAAACCAAAATTAGGGGAATTTTACCGGTCATGTTTAAATTGGCTAAGTGTAAATTTTTACAAGGCATGATAAGATGATAAAATAGAGCAAATAATGTAAAATTCTTACACTTGTAAGCTGCTCCCATCTACTGGTGACGTTTGAAACATCTATCGTCCTCTTTCTAAAGAGGGCCATTTCGTTCATTGTTATCCTTTTAAGTGGAGCTACCCATAGATACTCACTAAGGGTTTTTTGGTGATACCAACACTGGTTAATGAAGTTTGCGTTTCGTAATGGCTCCAAACAACGTAAAATAGAAAAACAAAATTGCTGAGAACATTCACAAATCGCTATAACCACTATAAACTTTCAAATCTTACAATTTAGTTGCCATCCGCCATATTTGACCCGTCGTTATCCTGGATTATTTCAAGTTTAGCAAGTCCGCCGTTGATCGGCATGGTGGTAACGTAGTCTTACAAATTCAAAAGGAGTTTATACCTATCAATATTTCAGCGCGAGTTAATTTTAGAGACTTCTTCTACTGCAGATATTAGACTTTATAATGCCATGGCACCTTTGTCAACTTTGCGAGATCCTATGATGAAACATCTTTTCCCCATTCTTTGTTTTTGTATCAAAAATAGACCTCTCACCCTAAACAAATCGTCTCGCTAATGATCTCAAACAAATCGATACCAGTTTTAGCTTCGCCAAATATTTATCCAGCACACGACATAATTCCAGTCCAGGCCCCCTCCAGAGGAAGAAACGCAAACATAAGTAATTGATCCAGTCTCTCTTAAGAGCCTCCCCGGACCATATGTTTTTGCTCCTAAACTACCATTAAACTGTCACCGTTTTTCTGGCACCTTCCTTAAGTCGCGGTTTCCGCAGATATGTGCTAGTCACGGTGATGAATTCGGGACGGCCATTAGCTCTCGAGGGTCGCCCTGACAAGAGATGAATAACGCGTCAAACAAATGTTAGATAATCACCGACTTTAGAAATCCGCTGTGGGGGCTAGACACCCCCTTTGAAGCCGGCTGACCCGGAGTCTATTTAGGGCCTGTCAGGCGGGAATCGATGGCGCGATAGCGGCCCGTACAATGCGGAGAAATGCGGAATCATTCGCGAATGCGCGCGTTCTGATGGTTATCGACGAAAGAACTCGATAAAGTTTGGAATAAGTGGAGCTGCTTTGCTGGCTTTGGATTGAGGGGTTGTAATACAGTGCGAATATTTTAGCGTGTCCAGGTTGTTGTACAAACTGCGCTAAATATGCCTCTATGATGTTCGTTCTCACTCATTTACCACACAAAATAACGACTACGATAAATATCACAATACTTCCAGGACGTCAAGTTGGTAGCTTTCTGATGATAATTGATCAGCTGTTTAAGAACATTTTGCAAACATAACCTTCGGAAGTAGTGGTGGAGAATATCTATAGTGGATAATGAGATACAACATAAAAAATTCAGTGTTGAAACATTTTAATAAGACACGAGCTGAATAACGCCTCCCTTCTGAGATTATTCATTGAGTCTTTCAGATTCAACTGATGACGCTGGAATGCATAGATATTAAGATATTTATAAAGTAGCGAGTAGTTTTAGAAGTCTGAAGCTATTTGCATGTAACTACCAAGAGTTTAAATGTAAAAAATTCAAATAATGGCAAAGCATTACTTTCCAAATATGGAGTGGTTCTGTACCTGGGGCTTAACTCTGACTTTCCTTATAAATACACCAGTTGTTGACGATTTTATTTCTGCCGCATTTTATTATCCATAAATGAGAACAATGAACTTGACTCATTTTTGTTCCACAAATCCTAATGCGGATTTGATATTCTAAAACCATCTTTATAAATCTTGGGTCAAGCAATGTTCCCATTTGAGCAGCTGTTTATCTTTCAAACGGAAACAAGCGCTTTTGTACAGGATCCTCCAGTTTCGCACGATTTTTCTCCCCTATCTGTTTGCAATTGTGATATTTTTTTTGCAATGTTTTGTAGATGCCTTGAATAACGAGCATAATAAAAGAAATTCTGATATTAATGGACACGATAAAGCATTTGTACTATATGTGTTTTGCAATATTCTGTTTTTCTTTCGTTTTTTCGTACCTCAAAGTCGCTGAATGATGAAAAAGAATATTGTTCTTCTCATTATAAACCTTCTAATTTCCTCCCTCTTCTCTTTCCAGAACGACACCATGCGGGTCCTGTGGGCCTTCCACCAGCAGGAGCCCGCAGGCGGCGCCGTGGGCCCCAGGTCGCTGCCCCAGCACGACGTGGAGTCCCGCGGGACGCAGTCTCTGTACCTCCTCCAGAGAGCTGACCAAGACACTCCCAGTCCTGAGGAGACTGCCCGGGTGTGGGAATTGCGAAATCCGGCCGTGGAGCCACCGTCGCTCGGAGATACCCTGTACTGGTGCAGGATATTCAGACTGCCACCTTTGGGGAGGAAACACCACTTGATAAGGGTGAGTAGGGATCATGTTTATGCATGGAAGAGTGTATTGAATACTGATAATGTAAGCAAATGGTTCACCAGCTTTTTAAATTATCTAGATTTGTCTTATCCAACAAAATTGACACATACTAGGTAGATACAAGTCGTTTTTATAATAAATTTCTGGTTGCAAGCACTTATTCTTGATACAACAGGAAGTAGCTGACGTTCTGCCCTCTTGCTGTACAGCAACAGCTCTGGGCGTTTGTTGCATTCGGGTAATTAAGTCTTGAACTTCTCTTGAGGAACGTTATCCCATTCTGCTGCATCTCTTGTTTGACCAGAATTTTATGGTAGACGATCCCTTTTCCTAATGCGCCGTTTCAACATACTCCATGGCAGAAATTTCCACATCATTTAAATAGTCAGTAACTTCTGCAGCAGCGTTGTCTGTAGTATACTACCATGCATTAACAAACAACTTGATATTTACCGCACAAAGAGACTTTAGCGCATTATCCTTGCATTTGATTTATTTTAAAGTATAGAAGATACATTTATTATATAAATAGGCCGAGACCTGTACCCAATGAGCGAGCAATGAGCMCAATCGCTGAGCCCTTCTCGAGATATAAGTGAGACAGACATCAGACAAATTCGAAGACATCCTTCTAGACTTCCTATAGTCATTCTAAGATCCAGTGAAGGTCTATTCTTGCAAATCCTAAACGATGCTTTATAGCATCTCTTGTAGTACTAAGACTACCTTCAAAAAGCCTTCATTTTGAAAATATCTACATATCTGCCATCTCTTAACCTCTAGAACTTAACACCAACCAAAATAACAACAATGGAGCAGCCCTATCCTGGTTGGTTTGCATGAGATCCCGTATCCTGCAATTGCTTGAATACTCTGATAGTTATCGCAGCTTCCTACAGCTTCCATAACTTCTTTCTTAGAAGACAACTTGCGCCCTTTCAAACTCTTTCACAGTGTGGGAATCAGATCTTAGTCGGATGAAGTCAGGTTAGGTGGATGATGGGATACCAGTTTAATCCCTTAGACAGCAATTGTGAATATTATTACTCTACTTCTCCAGATAATCAATGAAGATGACACCACGTCTTAAAAAAATGAAACAAGAGCGTTTTCTGTCGATTTTTGCATCCGAATCTGTTTGAATCTTGGAGAGCCAGAGTGCCTACAGTCCTTTGACTGTTGTTTTGTTCCAGGATCATACAAATATATCCATGCTTCATCCATGGTGGTAGTTCTGTTCAGAAATTTAGAATCCTCTTTAAATCTAGAAACACATTTAATGCTTGTGAGTAGTCCATAGTTAGTTTAGGTTTAGAAGATAATTGTATCGAGAAATCGTGTAAGTTATTTGTAAATATGATGGTGTTCGCGTTCCCTGTTCGGTAAAGAGTTATTTTCACATTTCGAAGGTTTGAAATTGAAGGTTTTCGTTCACTCCTATCTAAAAATTGTAGTCTCTGTGATTACTAAGTTAATTTATCATTTTTCCAAGATTCTTTTACCTATTACACAGGTCTGTACGGTAAAGATATACTTTTTCTCAAAATACAGGTACTACAGTAACTTTGCAAGTTACTATATATATTTTGGGAGAATTTCTTGCAGTTTGGCATTGAGATTAGCCGTACATCAACCTCAGTCCGTTAAGACATGCTTCTTTCAGTGTATATGAAAAGTACTTTCTCGGTGATATTACATCGCTGTTATATAGCAACTGGTAAAATAATATTTTCAACACTTTTACGTAGCTGGTAGCAATATTTCCTCATAAGAAACCTTAACTGATCCCACACTGTTTTATAGACCAAATTCGCTGCATTGCTTCCTATTAAATAATTAATTCAGCTTGATGGTCGTTTAAATTACATGACATTCACCTCATAATTTGACCAGTTTCAAATTAAACCAAACCCGCCCTAATGATTTCTGCAATTGAGCAATCGGCCTTTCCCAGTACAACAACAAGATAAAAAATGCCTGCAGTTGTACATATTTCTGCCCAATAAATCGTGATTATACCCCGGGCAGTCACTCACATTTTACTTTCGAACATAAATGTTCCTGACTTAATTGGAGTGAGGTAGTTATGAATGATAAATAACAGCCAGCTTTATTCGATTGTGAAATCGTAACCCCGGTCACGACGATCATGTTTCCCACTGATGAGGCTAAGTGCTGATCCCTGCTTTCTAGCACGAAGAAAGTAAAGGTTACCGGTATTTTTATACGTAGGGGGATAAATCTGCTTCAAAATTTGTTATAATATCGTGGGATATTGTCCTCGAACCTGCTGAAATTAATATGATTTCCGTTTTGTCACGTATCCACCTGGCTGTGAGTGGTGTTATGAATGAAAGTCTTCTGTTTCAAACTGTTTACGTTGATAATTCTCACATGTTGTGTAAGTGATTCAACAGCTTACGCATCGCCGTAATGCAAATGGATTTTACAGCCTGTTACGTTTAACACGTTCGCTTTATGTTGGTCTACTGCTTCGCTAAGTAATAGAAGTTTTCCCTTAATACAGATGGTGTTTTAACAACAATAAATTTTGTGGGGAATTACAAACACTGACTTGTACAGACATACTTTTCACTTAGGCATCGGGTTCAAAATGTCGCCGAAGGCACAGATGAGCTAATTTCTTGGAAGGACTTCTCAACTCTGGCAAGCATTTGACGTGTGACGTTGTGAACCAATCATATATTTTTAAATAGATAATAATAGATTTTTAATAGATGATAGAGAGAGGATTTGTAGTTAAGAAAAGTGAGAACCGTTTGTTATAAGTTTATTCAACCCAATTTCTGATCGAATGGGTAAGTGACAAAACGTATGTAACAAAGCAGGTCATGGAAATAAGATGTCACTCTCCGTGTCATTTAAATAAGCAATGCAAAAGTTTTTGATTTCTGCTCTGTATAGTGTCTTATAAAATTGATCTTCGTCGAGGTATAATCTGGATGAGCGAATGTCGAAACGAGACGTTGCCAATATATCGAAATTACAACATAAGCGAATCGCACAATCAAAGAATGCGAAAAGGGATACCATGACAATCTCGCCTAAAAGTGGTCGGCCCCGGGTTTTCAACCAATTAAGACAAGCTAGACTAATTGATGCAGGTAGGCACAAGGATTTAATGTTGAAAAAAGCACGGTGTTTAGGACCCTATAAAGTAAGAATTTTGTCTTCCAGAAAAGGAGGAAAGCTCCAAAATACATAGAGGCTTAATTAGAGAGAATTCTGAGATGTTGCCGCGCGCTGAGGCGGGTGTATTTCTTCAACAGCAATTGTGATGGACGACGAAAAACATTTCACATTATCTAACAGTGAGATGAAGGGAAATGATGGTTTTTACACATACGGTCACGAGGATGAMCCTAAAGATGTTAAATTTAAAACCAAAAAAGGTTTGAGGACAATATTTGTGCCATTTTTGAAGCTGGCTTCATCTCTCAGCATTGATGCATTTGAGGCGAAGGGACAGCGTTATATCCAAAGTTGTCTCTCTAAACTACTTCAGTTTGTGAACATGCATCATGCAGATGATGAAATAATGCTTTGGCCAGATCTTGGGAAATCAACGCTGCGGTCGTCCAAAGGATGATGCAGAAAACTAAAGCAAATCGTCTCTTGTGGGTTATTTGAATTTTGTTATATAGTGAGGATGGTTAAGAGAGTTATTTTAAAAATTTGATACTAATATAAAGCTATTTTTATAAGAATTTCGAGCGTCTGAATTTTTCCCATGTCTTTCGAAGCATCAAGAAATTATAAAGACTCAGAAGTAAAAGTGAAATTCTCTGAAAAATTAGTGGACTACATCAGGCTTCAAAAGGTAACATAAGGATAGTTGTAGGGGATTTCAGTGAAAGAATAGGGAAAGCACAAAAATACAGATTAACACCATCAATGCACGGTAGACATGAAAAAACCACTGAATATGGGCTATACATGATAGAATTTGCCGTGGAAAGTAATTTCAGAACTGTGTCTGCATACTTGAGACATAAAGAAATTGCTAAAGGAATGCTGACCACCCTAGATGGGACTAAAAACAATCCAAATAGACCACATGTATATAAAAAAGGATTGCGAAGAATATTTTGGATGTAGGAACATACAGAAGGGCAGATGGAAGCCAATCATTTCCTCATCAAGGTCAAGTTCAATTTTTTATATATACAAGAGACAAGACTACGCAGTAAAATGCGACGTACAGCAGTTAAATACGGACATAAGATAAAGAAGTACAGAACAGCGATACCTTACAGAGTGAGACAATAGGAAGACGAAAGAGCGATAGAAAATGGAATATGGTAGAAAATGCTATCCCCGACAATAATGGGAGCAGGAAGAATGACGGTGGTTATTAAGTAGAATATAGGAAAGCCGTCCAAATAAGAAAGAATTGAGAAAAATAGTAAAAAAATGAGTAAAAGTAAGAGAACGTTTAACGAGGAATAAATGGGTTGAATATTTTAAAAATATCCTAAATAACGACAAAGGAGCATCAGCAGAAGACAACATAGTACTGGGAAAAGAAATGCGATGATGTTTAGAATGACCTAGACCAGGAAGGTCACAAAGAGCCCAAAAATAACCAAAAAAGGACCGGGAAACAGTGATCTGATTCAGATATTCTTGAAAGTAGAAGAATGCCATGACAGTGGACAAAGGAAGCTATAGGAGCGCGCGGGTTACCAGTTATGGTGATTGGAGTCTTCAGTTGTAGCGTGTTTGCGGGGAGACTTGACGAAGACGCTGGAGGGTTGTACACATTATTTATTATACACCACATACATATACATGATCAACAAAGATTACGTACTGACTAGCTTACGCTTAATTACATCATTTGTCGCAATCTTTGTCTATTGATGACCAAACATAACTTTCTTTCACTAACTGTGTAGGTCAGTACAAAGTATTGTGTCCGCTGTATAAAAAGGGAACGAAGAAAGTATGAAAACTGTAGAAGGACTCGTTGTATAAAGTCTTGGCAACATGTACTAGGCATAGGCTAAATGTCATAGCGATGAAAGTAAATGTGGATTACTGAGGTGCTTTTAGAACATGAAAACCACTGATAAGCCACATAAACATATTGGGTTAAATTCAGGAAAAGTTCTGGGAATAGTTATAATTTCATGGTGACCGTCAACGATTTTAAACAAGCATACGATACAATTAAAAGGAAGCAGCTGTACAAGGCCAGTACCTAAGATTAAGTTAGATGTCACTAGGTACAACATTATGTAAACTAAAGGCTGAAGATTGAGGCAGGGTGACTCGTTATAGCGATATTTTTCACTACAACACAACTTGAGGAAATTATGAGGCATAGCGGACTGTATCTGAAGAGAATTGTCTATTATAAGTGTTATCAAATTCTTGCATACACAGATGATGAATGAGGAATGAAGAGCGCTCTGGAAATCAAAAATAGTGGTGTAAAAACTTACTGTTTTGAAAGAGTAGCTACCTTTAAATATTTAAGTACAACTAAAAGTTAAATTGAGGATGAGATCAAGGATAAACTTGGTAGAGCATATAAAGTAGCCAGAGATTAAAATCTGTGTTGAGATTAAAAGACGTTTCTCGAAGAGCAAAGAAGGGGATATACCAAACACGGCAACATATGCATGTGAGACGCGGGTGATAAAAAGATAGAGACTAAGGAATAAACTTTTTCGATAGCATTATACTGCGAATAATATATAAAGGGACGAAAGAGGATTGAGAAGGGAGGAGGACAAATGAAAAAGTATAGGAGGTATTCGGAACCATCTATTACAAATGGAGTTAGGACTAGAAGAATCGATTGGTTAGGACATCTGGAGAGAATGCTAAAAGAAAGGGTGTATAAAAAGATCATGGGAAGAAAAATGACCGTGTATTATATACGCAAGCTAGGGATAGGGATCCCTCACATGTCCGCTTACCCCAAGCCCACATCTCGAAGATCCCCTCAAAATTGCAGATTTAAATGGAATTTTACGCCTCTTTGTGATTCAAATTTGTTATTATTTTAAAATTGCGTTTCTTTGATGTCGAAACGCAGCAACGAAGTTCTGCTCAATTATAACCGGCATCAAAGCGAGGGGTGGTGCTCTGTTTGTTTATGGGGTGCAACCCGACGAATAAACAGCTGCATCTTGATCGAAGAATTTCGCCTCGAATGCATTAAGATTCGGCGGCCGATAGAGTCCGTGTATTTCCCCGTAAATATAATGTTTGTTACATTCCGCGATGATATATATAGCAGGAAGAAACGTGCACATTACAGAGATAAAATCGTTTGAAAGGCGTACGTGTTAGCATTGTGTAGTGTTGCATGAGTTCCCTACAGGTAAACGCTCTTTGCCGCGGGAATATATCTATTTTTGCGGCCATAATTTTTGCTGGCTCGTTCTTCCGCACTTATCTATTTAGGTTACGTGTCGACCAACCCCGGGGCGTAGCTGTTAACAGCCCCATTGTTGAAGGGTACCGTTAGTGCATTTATAGCGTCTACTATCAAATCGCAATTAAATAGCTTGCTTTATGGCGCAGTATTTAATAGTGTGTAAGAAAACACTAAAAGTCTATACAGGATGTCTCTAAAAAGTACGGCAGCATGTTGTGCTACGATACAATGTGATGATCTAAGCCAACTTACCCCAGTCCAAAAATGGATGAATTTGGAGATACAGAGTGTCAAAAGTTCAATTGCACACGTTTAAAACAATATAAATTTTTGAGCCACTCTGTATTTTAATTTTAAATCGAAATTCCTTATTCTACAGCGTGACTAACTTGAAAAAGCTATTCCTGGTAAGAGCTGATTTGAACAGCCGTTTTTGAGATACCTAGATTTAAGAAATTCATTTCGTGTATGGCCAGATCTAAATTACTGTAATAATTGAATACAATTTGAACAGAAAGGCGTTACTAATTAATTAACTGTCACTAAAAACCAGTCAATCATTACAATTTGTCAGATAGGATTAATTACATAACTATGGCGTATTCTTTAACACCAGAATCCTTCTTAGACTTTTCATTTTCCATTTTACTCCATTCTCTGTAGACACTTTTGCCAAAATTTCCTATGTCTGCCCTTGGGTTGCTTCTGCTTGGCTGTTGTACCGTTCCGTTCCGGTAAATTAATGTGGTTTTTAACAAATCTTGGATAAATTATATTCCAATCTGATGCTATATTTATTGTTTTTTGCTCTCTTTTTTGACTTCCTGAAGCTTCGGCTCGATATACATTTACAATCAATTAATGGTAGTCATCCAAGAACGATCAATTAATTGAGATATTACTTGGCAATAGAATTAAGTAAATCCGAGCAAGAAAATTACAAATATTGACATAATTAAATGATGTCAGCGAAATTTTACTTACTAACAATACGAGTGAAATTTAAGGGTTTCTTAAAATTATGCAAAGCTGTAGACCTGGTACATAAAGTACCTAGACGAGTGCCCTGAGGTATACCAGATGATTTGTCTTCATCGATGACATCTGTCTTTACAAATTGACTAATATCTATTAAACATTATTCGAGTAAAAGAAGATTATATGATATTAGGAAAAAAGTTAATGAATTAATTAATTGTCATCATTGACAGTTAGTTATTTTGACTTTTTTGCGTCGTTTGTTTTAAAATCATGTCAAAACGTCTCTCTTCTAGTTCAGTAGTTCAGTAGAACCTGAGAAGAAATGGACTTTTGAAAGAGAACTTATTCGAAGAGACAATGTTAAAGAGCTTAAGCTTTTTGAAAATTATTTTTGTACTAGCACGAGGAGAATTTGTATTCTACTCCCTACTGATCATCCCCAAAAAAATTCTTCTTTGTTGTTGGTGGAATAATCATCTGGATACCCTTTCTAGAAACCTTTTCTGTCATGAGGATTGGGGAAACTAAATGTATATTCAGTTTCCCCAAGGAACATACAGCACATGCGCTTTTTTCAAATTTATTTTAGACTCTATTTTTTTTAGGTCTTAACCAAACGAACGGTCGTCATCGTAGTAGTTTGGAATCATTTGCGACAAATTTTGGCCGCTTGCTACGAATCTTTCGTTATTACGAAGCGCTGACCAGTGCGGAGATTAAAGGAAACGATTTGCGAATATTAGGGTTTGTTTCTATTTGGCATAATTTCATACGAGTTCTTTGATATATTCATATCTTTACATTTAACTCCTTACGTACCTAATAAGTCATACAGTTCTATTATAATGTTTAAAGCCCGGGTATCTTTTTCTTATTAAATATACGCTCTACCTGTACAAGCGTACCTTGATGTTTCGGTTTATATTGATGCTCTTCACAATTTTCGTCAAGAGCAGTAATTCGCAATTATGACTAGAATTTAAGTAGACACTGTAGAAGTTCTCCCTAAATTTTCTGTTTCTATTTCAGTACGAACCTCTTCGAGGTATTGGAACCGGCGATGGTCTCCAGCACGTAGTTCTGTACGAATGCCAGGACACTCCTCACATAGCAAAACTGGCAGATTCTCCCGGACGCCAGTGCTACGAACCAGACTCCCAACCACTGGCTTGCAATACCGTCGTGGCCAGTTGGGCCAGAGGTTCCGAAGGCTTCAGTTTCCCTCCAGAAGCTGGATATCCCCTGGAACCCACCACATCTCGCTACTACCTCCTGGAAACGCACTACTCTAGTCCCAGCGATGGGAGTCTCGGTGCCCTGGACGGGTCAGGTCTCCGCCTCTACTACACCCCCGAGTTAAGGAGACACGACGCTGGAGTGATTTCCATCGGGATGGATCCGAATTGGAGGCACATCATCCCTCCCGGACAACAGAGGGTGGTTTCTTCGGGACACTGCGTGGGAGAATGCACCAAGCAAGCTTTTCCCAGGACAGGGATCAACATGTKCGCGGTGGTCATGAAGACGCATCGGATAGGAAGACAGGTGGCGCTTAGGCACATCAGGGGAAACGCGGAACAACCGCCGATTGCGACTGATGACAACGTGGACTCGGACTATCAAGAGTACAGAAGATTAGTGTCGCCGGTGAAAGTTTTGCCTGGTGATCACCTGATCACCGAGTGCACGTACAATAGTTCGGGACGTAGTGCGATTACGTTGGGTGGACTGACGAGTAGAGAAGAGACTTGTTTAGTGATGGGGTTGTATTACCCAAGACAGAGGGCGTTGGCGGCGTGCCATAGTCTGCCGAGCCTGCCTACTGTGCTGCATTCTCTTGGAATCCAAGAGCTAAACGCGTAAGTACTACTTATATTTGTAGATTAGTTGGTCTATGGCTAAATTATGAATTTAGCTAGTAGGTAAATAATTTAAGATTTTGATTATGTTTTGACTAAAGACTTATGAATATAACATAATTTGAAAGAAACTGGACTCGTGTCAAGTTGATTAGACTGATAACTAGATTCATGGTCCTGGCAATATTCCTAGTTCAAAATTTAGTGTTAATTTGAACAGTATTTGGATAACTGACACAGGTTCCCAATACCACATCCAAACTAGGGATTTCAACTTATACGTACCAAGTATATTGATGGCATGGGTTTCCTTGCACACTACACTAAAAACGCAATGAAACACCTGACTGATGAACGAAAACCACCAAGATCACCGGACTTAACGCCACTCCATTCCTTTCTCAGGGGTTACCTGTTACCTACTTAAAATCAAAATGATACATTCTTAAGTCACAATCTTTGGAAGATATAAATCTTAGAATCCGCCAAAAAATTCATGTAGTACTTACTGTCTTAGTTTGGAAGATTAGTAGACAATTTTTCATCATTTGCTTATTTACATGACTAGCTAAAGAGGTGTTATGTTATTTTGCAGGGGTTCAAATCCAGTCCGAATATCAGCACCACCCGAGTTGGCCGGGATGACTTTAGAGTCCCGCCTAGTGTCCTACGATTGGGACAATCAATTCCAGAATTTCCAGGAGGCCACGATGAAGGGCTCCTTCAAGCCTCTGTGTTGGACGTCCCAGTCCACGTTACTACCGGTGAGTGTCTCAGATTTTCTTAATCAGGGGGTAGAAAGCGACCAGAATTGCGTAACCAATCGGCGGCAATCAGCGCCTGGCAAAACAAAGGGATTCACGGCCGAAGGCATTCGCTAAGGTGTTGCATAATCAGTGTTTTGCGCCGCTCCTCCACAAACAATGGGCCCGATGCATCATCGCTCGCGGTGTCGATAAAAACGCATCGAGTGGCTCACTTTCTGTTCGGGGTTTTAAAAACTCGAAACGCTTAACGAGAGCGGAGGTATGTTTTTGCTGAACGGTCCGATGGCTCCATTGTTTTGAGTAAGTCGTCTATAAGAAGCCAGTGTTAATACAGCGGAATGAAATCCAATTTACCGAGTTTTTTCGGGAAGGACGGAATGAATTGTGTGTAGTGGCGTTTTACGGTCAAGCTGCCCAGAGACGATGCAATTGAAGCCCTTTTTGTTAGTTATTTTGTATAGCAACGAGCGAGTGGTCAGATTCGTTTTTAAACGATTTCTTTAATCCCATATTATGATTATTTTTTTGCTAAAGTCTAACGTTTCTTCACTTAAGCAAAACTGTTCTTTGAAAGTATATAATAGCACGACGAGGTCGTGTAAGAATTGTACTCTTACGTCTTTGGTGATTTCTCGAAAAAATCTTATTTTAGTACTTAATAGAGTTCTGGAATAGTGTTGGTAGTACGTATGTAGAGATGGTAGCTTTAATAATAAAACTTTCTCAACCCCATGGCAACTCCTTAAGAATTAGACACGATTTACACCACTGCGTTCGTTTGGTGTTGAATAATATTGCACCTGAAAATATATATAGCATTTGATACATTGTTCTAATTTTTTTAATGTCAGTGCAATTTATATAGCTTTATTAAGCGCAAAGTCTATTACCTACACTAAATMTGACTAATTSCTAAAGGAAATAGATTATGATTTCTTGGAAGTAAAGATTATAAAAATTGTCTTTTGTATACTACACATAATGCGTACCAGCATATGTCTTGTTCCTATTAGATGACCTTATAAAAGCCCTTCACACGAAAGTTTCACTACTATTGGCAAAACCATCGCAGCTTGCTGTCACCTGGATGTTTGATATTGCCCTTTGTGATATTTATAGAACCGGAATTTACATTGTTCCAACATATTGAAGATCTTATTTCGACCGACGCCCAGGTCACTTTTAATATTACCTAGTAATATTTTAAAATTTACTACGACACTTCTAATACATTTATTTCGTCCTCTTCCCTGTTTACTTTTTGGCAATATTTTGGACGTGGTTGCTTGAACATTGACGACTTTAAATTTCTACAGAACGTATTTCAGTTCACAAATCTGGTTTAGTGAAAATCGGTTTAATAGTGCCAAGACAACAACTACAATTTACAAAGGAATCATTTTCTGCTGGTTGTTCTGGGAAACATACCTGATTGGGCTTTAAATTCTTTCGTCAGAACCACCAATGCCAATCTTTTTGTTAATTGCGAACAAACCCTAACTCCTTGCTCTGTAATACCTACATAAATCTTAGTTTGAAGTAGTTTTACCAAATCGATTCCTTTCTTTCGAAATTTTTAGTGCGAAAACTCGTCGTTCTTCATTATTACCAACAATTTTTTTACGAGTGATATAAAAAGTAACCCACACAATAGAAATATACGTAAAAGACAATTTTGGTTTAAACCTTGACTGAAATACCGGCCCTTAGTGTCAGATTAAATATTAAGAGCCGTCTTGGTAAAAATCGGTCATCCAGTTTCTCGGGAAAGTGTGTCACCTTGGCAGATAATTTTTGTTCAAGTGAACAATCCGGCTCATTTGGTCTGTGCTGCTGTACATAAAAGGCTACTTTGAGGATGGTTCATAACGGTTCAGTGCATGTAGATAAATTCCTGTTATTTGTTACTTCTTCAAATATATTTTCCAGTCCAATATCAAGCCTATGGACAGGACTTTTAGCAACCATAACTATAAGATTCATAAAAATGGGTGACGAACGACTGAACGATCTAGGTTGCAGTTCTTTCAGAAATGAACGGAGGTCAAGTTTATGACTTTATAATAAAATCGAATGCTACTTGAAGGAAGATGTCATAAATCGCTCTTTGGCAAAATTTAATTAGTTCGTTGATATTTCGAAGAAGAAATTTCCAAATGTGGACTAAAAGCAAAGTCTAGATAAGAAATTGACTGCTGCATTCAAAAACTGTGGATGGTAGACAGTCTTTTGAAATACAGAAGCAGTGTCCGGCAATTTAGTGCCGATAACAAAAAGAATCTGTTGTAATTGATATTATTCGGTTTCCTTCACCTTTCTCTTATGTTACTCTTCTCCTTTGCAGGGAACGGACAAGATAGAGTCCCACTACCCCAACATAACCCGCCCTTACCACCGCAGCGGCGCCGACCAGTGCAACTACCGACGCTACAGCACCGAGGGTTGGCCCGGTGGCACACCCGTCATCGAGCTCGACGGCAACCAGATAGAGGGCGCCGCGCGCAGCAAAGTGTCGCGGAGCAGCAGCCCGGCGGCCGAGGAGTCCCTGGGCCTCAGCAGGTTCMACGCCGGCCCGTCCCTGCACTTCTCGTGTTCGTTGCTGGCCTGCTTGATGCTGCTGCTCGCGGTGCTCGATCGCTGACGCTAAGAACGTGCGCCGTTCGTCCGCGCATGTTGACTGACTGAAGTGCGCGTGCTCGCGGACACGAGTGATGTGTGAAGATAATCAGGCGTGACGCTCGGTGAGTGGCTCGGTCAGTATAATTTTTGAGCTTGACGGCAAGTAAAAGGATGTGATCATGTTGTAAGGGGAGCTTAAGGATTAGGAGAATCGAAAAATACAACGAAATTTTCTAAACTTAGGGTTTTGTTGTTCTTGTTCCAGTAACAATTCTATAAATTATAAAATTTGTTTCTAATGAGTCTGGAATATTGAGAGAGGTACTTCCTCAATAAATTTGATAAGGCAAGAATACCCAACTTGTTATACATTTTTATTCATAAAATAATTTGATGAAAATCTTTAAGCTTCCTCTCCAAAAATTTGAGCCTTTACTTGCCAGACATTTATTATTTGTACATAGCACAAGTGAGTCACCCGTTTATAATGCTAGTCGTGGAAAAGTGGCGGACGCTTTTTTGTATATTTCTAATCCTTCTGTGATCGCCCCTCTGTCGAGACGTCTGTGAATAGTGTTTTTTTTTGGACCGGACTTTTGATATGCGCCGCGTATGGAGCTGTGATGCCGTAGAAGTAAGCACTCGTTTCAGTTTTCGTGGTTCTCCCCTCAGCTGTTAGGTTTTGTCCATTTGAATGATGTTTTTGTTTCACTTGGGAAAGTGGACTAGGCGCGAATTTTTCTTGTTTATGTCAACGCCTTCGAGAAAGTTAGACTATAATGAGTTTCTGAAATATTTGCTTGTTAAAAAAATTGTTGACTTTTCTGATTGATCAATCAACCACAATCTTCGTGCTTTTCGGGTTATTTCTTGATGGCGTTACGCAATTTTTGCATTCTGTAGTCTCGACTGGTGCTACTGCTAAGTTTTTACCCCTTTGTATGTACTGTATTTTATTTATTACTGACTAATTGTTAGCGAAGAGAAAGTAAATCTTGTACAGTGTAGATAATTTGTGTAATATATTTTATAAATAAATCAATCTCAGCAAATAAACATCTAGCAATAATTTGGTTTGTTATTCACCTTTTCGATAAAAAAAGTGAGAAACCTGAAATCTGATCAGGTAAATTTTTTGTTAATTTAAGAACAGGACTGCTTGGCTAAGATTTATACACGGGGTAAGTATAAATACAGTTGCTTCCGTCCTTTGCAGAAAAAAATGAAAAAGTATCATTATATTTCAACCCCAAAGCGAAATCTTCGAAAACAAGAAAATCTTCAGTAGAAGGTAGGTATACCATCAGCAAAAAAAACATTATCTGTTTAGATAATAGAGCATCAGCTTCAACAAGCAAAATATTAAAATTTGTTTTTACCGGCATATTGATGATTAGCAGCCAAACTATGTTTAGTATCAAAGCGGGGTAGAATTCTCTAACCAAACATATTCAGAAAACAAATTTTTGAAAATGACAAAAACGAAAGTAGCCCTTTTAGAGAACKTCCGGAGTGATTTAAAATTTGTCTTGGTAGTTTGCGTCGTCTTGTAGGTGGTTTCCAAATTGATCATGTGAGTTCATATTTATCCCTTAACTTCAAATGAACACACTTTGCCCCTGTTGCGACGTGTTCTGGCTCTTCAATGTGGTACAGGCAAGAATTTGCAATCAAGATAAGTCGATTTCTAGCGGCATTTTAACCAACAAAAATTCATTTACTGCAATTCCAACGCACCAAGCATTACGAGCAATTTTTTTCCTTAATATGAAGTGTTCTGGAATCTGCAGTTAATATATAGTTTTCTACCTAATTTCCAGCAAGTATCGTGACTTGTGTAATTCGCGTTCGAGTATCAAAGAATTAAGCTTCAAAAACGTCCGCTTTAGACGGAATAGAACTGTAGTTCAGAAGGTCTGCACAAAGGCTATTATAGGAAAGTATTTGAATGCATGTAGTAATGCAAACCAAATTAAAAACTTAAAAATTTTATATAAAGGGGAACCGTCAATCCTAGATAATCTTTTACAGCCTGCTGATGAAAGCGAAATTTTATAGAAAAGCAATATCTCAGTAAAAAAATGGCAAAGCGTCCGGGGTAGGTGAAATTGTTGCTGAAACACAAAAAGTAAATGAAACTAGGTTTGGTGTAATTCTTCACCCATCATATAGTCCGGACTTGGCACCAATAATTTTTATTTCTTTCGAGAAAGCAAGACATTATCGGAAAACGCTTCATCGCCAAGGAAGGGTTCCAGTATGCTCTCAAAATGTATTTGATGAAGTATGTATAATAAAATCTTATGTTTATAACCAATCGGAGGTTAGAGAAACAGCTCTCGTACACACATGATACTTTGTTACTACCTACTTGTTTAATGATGTATTTAGTTTTAACCACCCATAAGCTCTCTTTTTGTGGTTACTTTTGTTTGTATAAGTAATTGCTTTATTGTATTTGTGTTATTTTCTGTAAACTTTTGGGACCTAAATAAATATTGTTGCTATTATTGTTTCTGATTTGTACAGGAATCAATTTTCGATTTTTTTGGTCTTTAGAACAACCTGATTCAATTTTCATAATCGTTAGGCGTGTTCATTACAAATATTATCGGTAAAGATAAATTACGAAGATAACTGACGTCATTGATTGTTTTTAAGGCGTTCCCATAAGTGCCTTTAAAACGTAATGTACTAGAGAAGTTTTTCTATGTATTCCCCCATTGTATCAATTTAAATTGGTCGATTCGAAACAGATTTCAAAAATGCAAACCAATATTTTCCTTGCGTATGGATGTGTTACTGTTACGTCAATGACGTCTTTGCCATCTTTTTAGAAAATTAAATTCTCGTTTCACAAGTATAAGAACAAGGAAGTCTTCCGTTTTTAGATGTTTTGTGTCAAGAAAAGCAGTTTGATGTTTACAGAAAACATACAAATAACTTTATAATCAACATTCTTATCAACATAAACGTTCTGCTTTAAACTCATTAGTTGATAGTTTAGACAGTTTTCCATTATCAAAAGCAAACTTTGAAAAAGAACTCAAACATATCAAGAATGTTGTAGTTATTAATGGGTACTCTAGTGAAACGGTAGAAAATTTACTTATGGAGAAAATAGGTTGTATATGCAACCACTTTGTCTTTAAAGACGGACCAGAAATATTCTGTGAATATGGTTTTGACACTTTAAGCACATTGTTACGCCATGACCGAAAACCCCCGTAAAAGTAATGAAACCCAGATGCTTACAATAGATTTCGAACGATATCTGTGAGGATGGGCCGTACTCAATTTTAACAGGAATACAAATTATCTATTTGAACAGATCTACCTGCAATCTACTTTAATTTCTAAGAAAATATTTATAAACCTGTGGTGTCTTGTGTGTCAACGAGTCGAGGTTTTCGTTTGTTGTCCATTATTAGTTGTACAGGGTTTCTATAAATTATTCATGCAACGCGAGCGATATTGGTTTCTGAATTCTTTGTGCCGCCTTTTTGTAACTGCTGCCAAGCTACAATAAGCAAGGCGATCGCTCAACATTAATGAGCACGATATTGGTACTGAAGGTTGCTGATCAAGTTATAGGCACGAAATTGATTGTTTATAAAGATTTTCTAACAATTTACGGTTCCAATTTTCTTTCAAAGGTAAGAAACAACAATAATTGTCGATATAGTAGGCTTGTGATAACATCTACCGTCCACGCCCTTGCACTGTTGCAATGTGGAAGCTTTTTCGTAGTGCTGCTAACGTAATGCCACTTTGTTAGTAAATTGTACCATTGTGACAGGCTAAAAACATCATCACAATACAATTATTTAACAGGATTACCATAGCCACAACCTTAAAAATACAAAATACGATACATAACCTAGAAGTTATACGAATCTGTGTCACCCCACAGCTCCGAAATATGAGCTTTCTGCATATCCCTCAAAACACTATAGAATACGTTGAAAATACACACTTACACCCGTTTTCTCATACTAAAATATATCAAATAATTCAACAATCGGCGGATGACAAGTACCTACACGTCAAAGCAATAGTTGTGTTCAATTTCCAGAGAGGCGGCAAACTGCTTTAATCGATAATTTCTATAAGCGCCCTGGATGCATGAATCATGTTATAGAAACTCTGTATAATTACTTCCACATCCAACGGATGGGAAATATTGTATCGCGAAAAAAATTTTCAAAAATTTTTATTGGCTCATTTGCTTTAAAATGGTCAAAAACGCAAAAAAAACAAAATGTGAGCAAAAAAATTTTCTTTCTGTGTGTCTGTGGTTTTATTTGTGGACACGATAACTTTCGAAAGAATTAATATATGAACTTGAAATTTGGCAAACGTATAAATCTCAACTACCCAAAGCGACCTATTGTTTGTGGGGTAAGTAGGGTATCGGGAAGGGGGCGAAATTGGGGGGTAACTACCCTTTTTACAAATTTTTATTTCATTTTAGCATGTGATTAATAGTATAACTGCGAGTATTATACGTTCTTATAAATTTTCAGTGCAGCAAACTTTAGAAGAGATTAGCATAAAAGCGTCACTTAAAGAAAACGGTTTTTCCTAAATATCTCCGAATATATTTAATATATTCAAAGATGAAAATACCTTCAGATAGGAAATAAAATTTCTCACAAAAAGTGTCTTAGAAAATTTATCCAAAACACAGAAGTATGGGTCACTACCAAATATTACGGGATTAACTTCAAAATTAATTAGAACATTTAATTTGGAAAATATTAAAATTGCAAGACGTAATATCAAAAAGTGTTCAAATTTGTTTACTAAATTAAGATCAAAAACACCAACAAAATTTAGATCCAATGTAATTTACTGTTTAAAATGTAACACTTGTGATAGCATATATATGGGTCAAACATTTCAGTGGGTAAAGAACAGAATATCATTCATAAAATCGATATATCTGCTATCAAAGGAAATGACATAAAAAACAAATTTATTAATTTATTTGACATAAGTCATTTATGGTAAAAACTTATGTATCGTAAAAATACACTGTTGCGCACATTTATCACTTACACCTAGCCTCAAATTTCTCTAAGTATATATAAGGTTCCATATAGTTTGTTGTATTAATTAAGTTGAATTGTGGATGCTCCGAAGAAGAATTTAAATAAATTCGAAAGCTCAGCTTAAGAAAAAGGAGTACTCCTTACGTGTAGCATACAGGTCGACATACCCTGAATCACTTGGTCGTTAATTAGAAATATAAAACCGCTCTTAGCTCTTATTTTATTTAATTTAAATGTACTCATACTACTACTATGACATCCGTGAACACCAATATTGACGAAACAGTAAATCCTTCACCAACAAAGCCCATAAAAATACACAAATCCGATCTTAGACCCGAACTAAAAATTACCTACCGTTCACGTAAATAGCTTTCCGCGTCTCTCACAGAACCAGGGATTTGATATCCCTCTGCTCTTCGCTCGAGGAAAATTGACTGCTGTGTTGGTTATATTAGATCCACTCGAATGGAGAATTCAGATGGCGCACGGGGCGGCGTCGTTTTTCATCTTTATAAGCAATGAATTACCGCAAATGGCCGGAGTAAATAACCGATAAACGTTTTTATAATGCCGCTGTGAGGCCTGGGCTTTATGGTTTCGAAAATTGGAAAGGCCGGAAAGCATCCATCGGGTCCCGGGGAGTTATTGATACGGGAAACTGCAACGGCATTGGTTGAGAGCAGCAAAGTTGCGGTTGCAGCTGAATAGGGAACGAAAATGGGCATAATTAAAGAAACAAGAAAGCAAGGATGCTTGAATAACTCGAGGCCTAATAAAGCAAGACAGTAGTTTTGAGTTTAGAATAATAATCTCTTTGTAGCTTGGATGCCAGTTTGATGTTCTTTTACGTTAAATCGTAGAAATTAAGGATACAAATAACTTTATCATGCGTTTTATGTTGCTAGAGAAACGCAACAATATGCATTTTAGACGGAGAGTTGAAAGTTCCACATAGAAAATTATATCTTGAATAACTCGAGGCCTAATAAAGCAAGACAGTAGTTTTGAGTTTAGAATAATAATCTCTTTGTAGCTTGGATGCCAGTTTGATGTTCTTTTACGTTAAATCGTAGAAATTAAGGATACAAATAACTTTATCATGCGTTTTATGTTGCTAGAGAAACGCAACAATATGCATTTTAGACGGAGAGTTGAAAGTTCCACATAGAAAATTATATCTTCTGTAAACTGCGTTTCATTGGATGAGTTTTCTTCATCTAACTCCGTTGAGTAAATTATAACTTCCTTGTCAGAAGAGCTTAAGGAAATTATTGCTAGGTTATGTAAAATAGATGCGCATATATCGCTTTTAAATAAACTCGAAAAAATTTAAATTTAAAAAATATGTTTTATTGCTTTTTTACCCTCCTGTTTGCTGTTTATTTCCTAGAATGTTTGCCCTTAAGTCTGTCAGACTAAAACAATGTCCAGTATAAGCTTTAGACGTACTAGCGTTTGATTGTCTAAGCTTCTCAGCGATGGTTGTCGGTATTTTTCCAAATTCAATCGCACAAATTGTACTTAGGYGCGAGTTAATCGGTAAAATGTATATCTATATATTCGATTCCACGAAAATGTCTATTCGAATTGATGAATTAAATCCTAGGTAATCGTTTGAATAGTCGATCTGAATCGATTAAAAGCCTTTACAATACTAACAATATAAAAAAAAATCACCACAAAGTTAAATTACTTTTATTACTTTTTGGCAGATTCTTATTTACAGCTCTCATACGGCAGGTAATAAAAAGAAATTGAATAATTTTTTACTGCGGTTTCCAAATAAGTCGTGATCTTCAGAGATCTAAGTACATGATTACCGTTCTAAAACATTGTTTAGATTTTAAAAGCGTAGCTTATTCGCTCACTACTTATTATAATCTCTCCTAGTACTTTGATATCACGCAGGAATATATATCAGAAGCTAAAGTGAATTATTGATAAATACTTAGTATTGACTAATTCATTGCGATTTTAAGATTTATAGAAGCAATAAAGGTTATAAATCTAAAATTTTGTATGTTTAGATTTCCATTGTGAATTATTATTTAACAAAATTTTAGTATAACTGAACATCCGGTTTTACAGCAGCTCAAAAATGAAATGATAACCAACAAACGAATTTAATTCTTTTAAAACGTTTTAATAACTGTTAGAAACGCACAGGTAAGCACACAATAAATCGTCCTGTTAAAAAAGGATGTCCATGTTTGAACCTATAATTCAATAAGAAGTACCGTACCTGTGTAATTATAATAATTATCATTACATTTATTAATTTTTTCTTAAGCAGTTATAAAGTCCGCACGCTAATGCGGAAGATGCAGTTATTTTTCATAAATTCTGTTATGCAATCTAAAATTATTAATTTTATACCATGTATGCTGTAGCATATACCTATCTGGTTATAGAAGATCTAACATTTCTATGCTTCCTGATAAGGTCGACAAAATTCAAACCAGCTGATAGATACTCTTTGTCTTCGGTCTCTTTTATAAACTCTTGTACATCTAATTTTGTCATCATCTCCCATTTCCTCGCATGACATGTCTCTCGAATCAAGTTAGTAGCATAGAGTATTCTTTAACATAGTTGTAGGAAAAGATGTATGAAACGGCTATCTGTACCTGGTAGCTAGAAAAGGTCCTATGCGAGTTGGGTCCCACTGGTTCTCCCAATAAAGCACTAACAGGGGTTTATTACTGAAGATATTATATTTCTCAAAATCTCCTGTTCCTGATATTTTGTCATTCATTGGTTACAAGTTGACAATTTACCTGCCCATTTATAAAATATGCAATACTTGGGCTAAGACAAATGATCAAAGCAATTTCCAGTTTCAGTTGTAAAATGAGTGAAAAGGTAAATAACTTATTGCTATAAATGAGTTCAAGTTCGGCTTTCATAAATTTATAAACGAGGGTCCGTAAAAAGATGGATGTGTACAAATGAAAAAACTGTGTGTAAGGCATTTATTAAGAAAGAGAGTAAGTTTTACTGCGTACCTTTTTAGACAAAGCTAAATCTTTTTCTTTGTGCTGTAAGATATCAAATCAGTGTAGAAAAACAATACATATTGTTTTGCTCGCGACTGTTTTCACAAAAAGAAAGTTCAAATTTTGAAAATTATTTTTAAATTACGAACTAAACAACTGACAATTGTCAAACATGCTTACGTGATATTCAGTAAACAAGTAAAGAGAAGCGTGAAAATTTATTCAAAAAAATTGTAAAAACAATATCATACAACGCCAAAACGGCAAAGCTTTAGTGTAAATCATTAACTTGCATTTTGAACAGTACTTAAGTGTTATATATTTACATCTTAAAATTTGCATTATTTCCTTATGACTAAACACAAGTAAATATGAAATATTATGCAGGATGTCTTAACTAAACGTTGAATTTTAAAGTTTTTTGGCTTATTTAAAGGGGGTGTTCATATAAAGAGTCTTGAAAAATGAATGGGACGGTAGTTTATATTAGTAACATAATAACACTCACCAACTATCTTTCTGCTACATATTCATGTTTTAAGTTTTAAGAGGGTTAAGTGCGCTACTCCTATATTTTTGTCAGAATTATTTTGGGGTTTAAAAGAATATTTTTGGAAAGCAGCCTGTTTTGTTTAAACGCTGTTTTTTTTTATAATTTATTCCTATCTCGCTCGGTTTAGCCAAAAAATCTAAATCGAAATAATTATTGTATTTCTACATGTTTTATTGTTGTTAAGTATACAAGTTATTTAATATACCTATACTTATTTATGCTTTAACGATCTTTACGTGGAATACTAGGTATTATGGAATTTCTAAGAATTTTTTTTATAATACTATGACTTACTGGGACCCAACTCTCATTGCAGATTGGCATACCTGCATCGGTCGGGACCCAATTCGCCTACTCCAATCTGTGAATTGCACAATGGTTTATGGTCAAGCGGTTATAGTTGCTATGAAGTATTAACAGACACCACATGTGCTTGTCCCAAACACTTAGGTAAATGGATTAAGATAAAATGTGTTGGGCTCCTAGCACTATTTTCGGTTATATAACTTGCTGCTTCATGTCAAATATATGTAGACAAGAAGGGGTAGTTTGAAAAACCTCATCGGTCCTAATGAAATCTTCTAGCGAATCAGTGCTTTTTACAAGAGGTGGCGACCATGGCAAAGTGACCTTATTTATCAAGTGGAAGAAAACGCAACCTTCTATCCTACGATGAAAAAACTCTTATTTTGTCGATATGTGAGAGTGAAGAAAGCGCCCTAGCAGAGACGTTTAATTTATTTGAAATTCTAAAAACATGTGGCGAAATTTGGACACTCACAAAGAAAAATTCTTTTGGATAACGCAGCATTAAAAAAATTGCTCCCAATTTAAGAAGACCGAATTCGAAGAGCTGTGTATGAATTTTATGGCAAAAAGAAACTGTCCCTACAGCTAACTAGTAGTACAGAGATGTAATTAAGAAGAACGTTTTGCTTTGGAAAAAAATTTTTAATTCAAAGTGACGTGGGGACAAGGTGGCGACACCGTTATCCACAAGAAATCAAACAATATTCAGAGGAAGATTGACAAACGTTTTATTTAGACGAGACGCATGAATCAATCCAAAAGGGATGGACTGACGGTTCTAGGAAGCTTGCTTTAATATTCCACCTTCTAAAGGTCAACAAATTTCAATTTTTCCATACCGGGAGTGAAAATGGATTTGTACTAATACATTACTCCATTTCGGAAGCTGTTCGCAAAAAAATCTATAAAAAAAACAAAATCGTTCAGATTGTCCTGCGCTTACTGCCTTATCATTGTATATTTAACTCTATTGAAATAATATGGGGCCAACTCCAGCAAAAATTAAGGAGGAGAAACTCTGGCGGAAAATTTAGCAATGAAACATTGGCAATGATTCGAAAAACATTCGATTAAATTTAATAACTGCCGACGCCTGGAAAAAATCTGTACAGCGAAGATTAGTATCGCAAGAATATTGTTATAGACCTAGAAAATGCCAGTGAAAATGATATTGGTAGTAGTAGTGACTGAGTGGAGCTTCTATTCTACCACGACGATCGCCGGGATCCTACTTATAATATGCATCAATATTCAATATAGGTATATCATTTTAGTTTTTATTACGGATTCGACTCTGCATGCTTGTGTCTTTATTTTAATTTAAATATTTCAAGCCAGGTCCACTTGAAATGTCAGTGTCTATTTCAGTTTATGCGAGGCCTGCCGTGAAGGAATAGAATACCAATAAATTTTTGCATAAGTCAGTTTCATAGATCTTTTTCTACTACTATATCAAGATTTTTGCAAACAACGAATTCAGCTTTTAGAAGTGAAGAGGTGACCTTATAAAGCAGATGCCTTTCTCGTTGATGTTTCTTACCCTTCTTAATTCGCACATTTTTCAAAAATTTTACAGACTACAACATATTTATTTCTTCACTTTTTAGACATTAACTAAACTGAATGCGGTAATATTTGATGGCTCCTGAGCATCAAACAACAGCTTTCAATTGTTTTTAAATTTCGTTATGTGAAGGTCTAATTTCATAGCTTTTACGTAAATAGCTCTTGTAATATTTACTACTTAGTTCCGGACACCTCTAGAGTCAGAATATCAGTAGTAAAAGTGGTTATTTACGAAACGAGCAAATACGATCTCGAAACTCACCAGCGTCCGCGGTTTCCTCTTCCAGGTCCATTCCTGTCCGTCAAGCCATTTTTCAATAAATATTTATGTCCCCGATGCGCATCCACTTTACTCTGGGGGCGGTTTTTCACGAGTTTCCAAAACCGCAACGCCGTATCCCCCGGTGGTGGTCCGACTGTCGGCGTCTGTTGAATATGCAGTTGACCTGCTGTTTAATGCGGTAAATTGACGGTATTGTTTGCCAGCACTCGGGCTCGCTGGCGGTCCCGCTGCAGCAGAGGGTAATCGATGACAGTCGCATGTCCATCTATTGGTTTCTGCCAACAAATTGTTGAAAATAAGAATTAATCTAATACAAAAAAACGTCATGTACGCAACAAAATTTTAGTGTCATTTTCTATTAAAAAATAACCGTCCCCAAATGAATGAAGTACAAATGTTTTGAAAAGTTTAGTAAAACTGTAACAAATTTCGATTCCTTTGGCTTTATCTCTTTAAACTTTTGACAAAATTGTTTTATCTATTTTGGTTGGAAATATCGACAAAGTTAAATGTTTTGTTACTTACAATCAGATTCTGTCTCTAAATTAATATCGCCTACAACGATGTATATAAAATGTAATACTGTACTGGTCCATTTTCGTTCCCAGCGTTTAAAAAAATTAATTAGTTTTAGCCCTTAGACACAGATAAGCGCAAAAAAACATTTGTACCATCACTTCATGAATTCAAAAATGAGTATGTGATGAATGGATACATGTCTCGTCCATATATATTATTGATCAATTTGTCCGACGATATTCCTTTATCCTACGTAGGTGATTATTAAGACACATGTGTTTAATATGTGGTTTTTCCAAAAGCAGCTTGCGATTAGTTCGTGTCTTCACTAGTCTCAGAACTCGTATAATTATTTTCGTTCTTACACTTTTGGTGGATTCACTTCACTGTGGGGGCCTAAAATAAATTATAGATGAGCAAGCTTTCGTGAAACGAATAAAATAATTATGAGCATAGTTTCATAATACAAAGGAGCCAAGACTGTAACCAAACCATACCATTTTTTAATAGCGTACGAACTCGTGATGTTGCGACGAAGAAACCCCATGTTAAAATCGTCCACGCTCCTTTTGGTTGCAGCTTTTCTTCGTTTCTCCCTGGCTTCAAAAATATTCCTTGTTCACCATCTTCAAATGCTGTCATTCAGCGAGATTCTGCGCACTACTCAGACTGATACCAGTATCTTTTAGGGCCTTTAAGGGTAGATTCGACTCTACTTTCCGCCGCAGTTTGTCTAGTTTGTAACAACTTTTCTTGTTTGGCCGCACAACTTTTTATTTTTCAGTTTCTAAATTCCATGATAAAATTGAAACGCACACTGATCGTGGTGTAGTTATATATTTTTCAAAACACCTTTAACAATTACTGAAAATTTGGGAGAGGTTTCTACTCGTATCTTTAATCTGCATATTGCAATTCAATGTTTAAAATTCTAAAAGCCGTTAGATACAACTAATCATAGTATGTGCTTGCTTAAGTTTAGTACAGCAGCCCCGAAGTAAGGGAAGACTACCTGAATACAACACTTGCGTTCTAAGCATCTGTTTGCTCCAAAGTCTAAGCCCAAAATGAGCTCCGATAATCGATTCGCTACCTAGGCTACTGCGCGTCAATTGCTCTGTCGATTTTACGCGCACAGATATCTGACGGTACCAGTAGGTACATTATATAAATGAAACAAACCCAGGTAAAGCGTATGTAGACCCAAGAGGCGTATTGAATGGAATTTGAGCAAACGGTACTGGCGAAACATACTTAGTAATTTTTATTTGCGTAAAACTCATCGTATGTTAATAGWTCCTGGATCGATGTACCTGCCATCTGTTATAAGAGCGCAAAGAAGACCACCGAGAAATAATAGTGAGTGAAATGTCGCAATACAACAGATAAATAGCGAATTCGAGTAATATAAAGKCCTAAAAGTCGAAATTTTCACTCGAAGGTCGAAAACACTTTAGAAAAACCTAAAAAATGTTCAGAGAGAAAAAATGATTTCAAGTATAAATGTAATCCATTTTTGACATCCAATCGCACCTTCAACGAAAACACTCGCTTGTTACAAGAGAATGCCTGACGGTTATTTTTACCACGCTAAATGGAAGCAGAGAAAAATTAAATCATAACAGAGAATCAAGAGCCCCGAAGCGGGTACATCCCCTTTTAGTATGCCGCGACAGTTTGGTAATTACATATTCAAAACAGACATGTCCCTGTGTTTCCCGGATCCGGGGACAATAGTGTATTGTTAAATTATATCGTGTAGCACTGCTTGCGGCATTAATGGATTTCGGCCGTTAGTTATACCGAGTTTAGGATCTTGTAGTGCATGCTACCATGAATTAAGGAATATTAGAGTTCTGTGAATTAAATGGGGCTAAAAAGAGATGAGACTGATTCAGAATGATTAGCGGTTATGTCTAAAAAATTTGGCGTACTAAATTTGTGAATTCATAGTACCTTATTCTCTGTCCATATTTGGAATTAAGCATTTTTATGCATACGAGCGTAAAATTTTTTGAAAAAATAGAATTCAAGTAAAAATTTTACTTCAAAAGCGTTGCCAAATGAAAATTTTGACTTTTTTGCATGTAATGTCAAACTTGCCAACATTACGTAGGTTACAAAAACATAATGATATCTAGTTGGCCTGGACACATTCCAGTAAACAAAATATAATTTGGTTGCTATGGTAATAATTATAATACTACTTTATAAATAAGTTGTCAAAGTTTGGCATCCAATTGTTCAATTGTGGCAAAACTGTATTTTTTTTAACGGTGTACGCCTGAGAAAACGCTAAAATTTTCATAAATCTCTATTTTGTCGAATTTTGCCAAACTGTATGAGCAGGCTTTATACCTACTCTAGAATATATAGCAACGTAAAAAAAGTATATTTCTTCCAATCAACATGGATTTGTTTCGAGTCGTTCCATGGTTACCAACATTGCTTCGTTCACGCAATAGATTTTTTAAAACATTGATTCTAGAGATCAGGTAGATGTAATCTTTATAGACTTTACCAAAGCTTTCGATACAATTCAGCGTGATATTCTCTGACATAAACTTAGTTATTTTGGTTTCTCTTCTAAACATATGCTACTAAAGTATCAAGCAACGATCTATAGGATTCATTATACGAACAGCCGATTACCGCTTACAATGGTTTACAAGTATTACCTGAAGCTGTCGTTAATAACAGACGGGTTTGGCACGTTCCGCTGTTTTGCAGCGGAGTGGGCCGTATCCAAAAATTGTGTTTAGGCTTTTTTTTAATTTTTTCTCCGTACACATTATTCAATGAGCTTTATTTGGTATTATTATTTGAACTACAAATATTTCTTWTCTAATAGCTTTTAATGTATGACTAAATCGTATTCTTTTCTAATTTAATGAGTAGTATCTATTTCTATTCTACGCTTACCCCCATATCATTGCACTTTCAACCTCATTGAAATGATATGGGGGCAGTTGAAACAAAGAATTCGACGAGGGACACCGGTGGAAAATTTAGCAATGAAATGCTGTTAAAAATTAGACATGAAGCTGAAATAACAAGTGTCGATGCATGGAGAAATTCAGTGCGGCATGTACTGCACATTAAAAATCGGTACAGAGCGAATCATGTACAATAATTAATAATAGAAGTTAATCGTGATTTTAGCAGTGAAAGTGATAGTGAGTAATTTTTTTTAGTTTGCGACTCTTGTAATGTGCTTATTAACAAGCTGTAATGAACATAATCGATACCGTGTATAAATTTTATTATGCACTATTGTAAATTTCTTCTTACAAATGTAAACAATTTTCTACTTACTAATTTGTATGTTTTTATATTAAATTTGTATAAATTCTTTATGACATGCAAAGGCTTTTATTTTATACATCAGAAAATTTAAACCCGATAAAGTATCACATAAAAATAAATTGCGGGTCGCGCGAGTTAGCATCAGGTCTGCATTAAATAAAATTTGTAATAAAAGCTTCTATGTTTTATTGATTGCTAAATTATCATAGCTAACGAATTTCAGAAATTTATAGTGGAAAAATTAAAATTTTAGCCAACAAGATTTTTTTTTGAATGCGGCCCATTTAGGAACTTTGAAACGTGCCACTAATCCCAATAGTTTAGGACGCCGGCCGACCATAAGGTTGTAAAAACCGTCATTTACAATACAATAGTTTACGACGGCCGACCATCAAGCTGTAAACCCCTCTGCATAAATCAGCCTCATAGATCGTTGCTTGATACTATAAGAGAGTCAAAATTTCTATTACTTCTAATGTTTCTCAAGGGTCCAGTTTTGGACCTTTGTTATTTATATCATTTATAAACGATCTACTATCTTCTGATGACATAAAACATTCAACCCCATTTCTTTTCAAGAAGTCACTAATTTACTTCAAATAAGCTTGAATACAATTGTTGCGTGGTTATAACAAGTTGGAGTTAAAGTTGAATGTCAACAAATGCTGTACTGTTTCTTTTACTCGCAGTCACACGCCTCTTGAATCCTTCTATTATGTTAAAGTTAATGTTCTTGAAAAGGAAAGAACTTATAAAGACCTTGGCGTAACTTTTGATTCTGATTTGTCCTTACTCACGTGTCTTCAATCTGTTTGTAGCTCTGCTTAGAGATCCTTGGGATTCGTAAAAATTTCATCAATATCAAACGTTATGCATCGTCATCAATTTTTGTTGCCTGCAGAGTTGTCAATCGACGTTCAGAAGATTCATTTATTCAATTAATTATTTTTGCTTATTTCTATCATTTTCAAGTTAAATATAACATATTGTCCTGTAATTGGTTTACCTTGGAAAATAAAGTTTATTTTTATTATAAAAACTATTTTCGGTCAGTTATTAAGTATTTATTTTTGAAAGGGTTACCGCACTAAAAATTTTGCTGATATAGTGGAAACCTTCGGATATCTGTGTCCTTCATATGAGACCATTAAAAACTGAGTTGCGGTATTTACAAGAGGAAGATCAGATGTCACCGCCAATTCTATGAATTCCGAAATGTTTGAACGCTGGTCAGAAGCGTGCTCTCGTGATAATGTCGAAAAAAAAACGCGATGTCGTTTTAAAGTTTCCTCAAACTTCCTGGATTGCACTGTCTCTATGGACGAAAAATGAATTTATCACGATGAGCTAGAGGCTAAAGAACAAAGACACAAAAAGTTCCGTGTGCAAGGTCCTCGCTTCAGTTTTCTGGGACAAAGATGGGATAAGTCTGTTAGATTTCTTGGAACAWGGTATGGTTTTCATGGCAGCAATTATAGTAAGTTGCTAACAACTTTTTTTTGCAAAAGAATGATAAAATTTTGAACTGGTTGACCACACGTCACACGTCCTATTTTCCAGATTTAGCAGCGTCAAACTACCATTTATTCCCAAAACTAAAATATGAAAAGCATAAGATGTTGGACTAATAATGAAGTCACATGTGCCGTTGAGGAGTTGTTAGAAGACCAAGATAAAGAATTTTTTTAAAAAGTTTATTTTATGAGCGTTCCGCTAAATGTATGAGTCATGTGGGACAAATTAAATTCTGTTTTAAAATATTGTGGGATTTTATATGGTAGGCCAGATATACATTCAAATGTGATGCATTAATAAATTATACTTACGATAATTTAATTTAATTAGAAACCAATAATAATACCATCGAAAATGCTTAAAAATTTTTGTTCATAGCGATACTATTCCCCACATTGAAAAAATTCGAGTATACCAAACAACGTAATGTCTATTGATCCTCTTCCCATAAATATACCACCGCTTTTACCTAGAAAAATTGCAGTATAACTGGGGTAAATGAGCTTGTAACAACACCTACTTTGAGGGGAAAAGGGTAAGTAATGACCGCAAAGATTGAGAGTGCACATACATGCAATATTAGAATGAATAAAACGAAATTAATGATAAAAGAGTGTACGTTGCCAAGTTTATAACCCTATTCGACCAGTTCAGAAAAGTTTTCAGTTTCTTGCACCAAAATAATGATAAAAGGGGTAGTTGAATTTGAGTTAAATTAAATAAGACAAAGCTTAATCGTTTAAAGTAATTCTAATTGAGTATACTCCTTTTCGGCGGGTTTTTCCAATGAAGTCTGACGGTCATTTGGCGATTGGCAATGTAGTTCATTGTATTGACCGACCTTACCAACCTACGTGTAGTTGGTAAGCTCACCTTTAGATGTCCCATTGCCGATTTTCACCAAATTACCGGACAAGCGGCAATATACTCGTATTTACAAACAGTACCAACCTACGTCACAGTTCGTACAGCCATGATTCATTAGCGATTTTTTACAAATGACCCCAAAGTATTTACGTCAAACTCTTGTGTCTAGGTTTCTATACTATAGATCTTGAGGTGCCGTAGATCAGACTTTTTTCATTTTTACATAAATTAACAGTTTTTAGTCATGTATCCGAAATGCAGGCAACGAAACTGATCCGGCAACGTCGGTGAATTCAGTTCCGCGGAATCAAATGCTGACCAGTTTTACCGACGCTTTTGTATCGATTTCCACGCGAACTTTGACCCGTCCTTGCCTGTGACGTTGGAAACCTGGTGCTCCACTGAGGGCAAGACGACAGCTGTGCACGGCCCCGCTGCTACATAAGGCATAGCCCAGTTTAGCAAGTTTTGAGGAACTTGCAGCTTTTGTTGATTTTGCGGTTGCATGACCTCCATACGGAATCGCAGTATAGCGCATAAGTTATGTCGCAGTTCGTGTATGATCTCTCGAGAGTGGAGTGGAGAAAAGCAAACGTATTTGCTGGATTTTTGGGTGAAAAGCCCCTATTTTTAACTTCGACCGTACTTAGAGATATCTTGAAAGGAAGCTACGGTTAATCGAGCCCTAGCAGCTCAAAACGTAGGAATATGTAACCTGTTATTTTTACTTGACCAACGAATCTCCATCAATAGAAGTATATCGGATCCTTTCTGTCCTCAGTCTATATTATGTCACACCTTTTCAGACTGTTGGAGAGGTCAGTTTCTACAAAAATAAAAACTATTGGATAGCTCTGAAACTGTCAATTTTAATATGTCATACATAAATTCGATCGAAAATAAAACGAGCAATTTGAATTTCAAGTAATATACAAGGTGTTGTGTTTGGATATAGCGCTTTGTGCAAGCGTGTGCTCTCAGTGAAGAAGAATTTAGTGGCTTCCTGCTGGGATAATACATTTTTGAATACGTGGTATGATGTTCAGCTCTCAACTAATAAAATTATTTCACTCATACCTGCTAAGCAAACAATTTTTTGTGTCTTACAATGGCTCCAATTCAAGTAACAAGATGCCTAAATCAGGGGTACCGCAAGGGTCAAACTTGGCACCGTTATTATTTCATTAATGGTCTACTGGGCTCGTTATGTTGTGTTTGTTGGCAGATGATGTTATAAATATGCAACGATTGTAGACTGCAAGGTATTGCAAGGCAACTTACAAAATATTAATATTGGGTGCCATAATAACCTATTAGGTTTAAACATTGCTAAATGCAAAGTAGTAGAGTGCCATCACAGGATCAAAGACTTGGGGTTATTTTTGACAATCAGCAATTTTTTTCTGATCGCATTCTTTCTACTGTTTCTGCTGCAAATAAGCTATTGGGATTTTTGATACGATCCACCAAACAATTAATGCAGGCAAATACTTTGTATTTTCTCACTTGTAAGATCTAGGTTGGTTGGAGTATGCACTGCTCATTTGGAAACACTGTTATGCTTTTCACAAACAGATGCTACAAAAACCGGCGATAAAAGTACTTAAAATATCATATACACAGAACTAAAAAAACGAATAATTATCCACCTTGAGGTTTTTCACAAGATGTTCTCTTACGGACGGACCACACGCAGTAGCAATACATTTTTTTATCTTAGGTTTCCAGGTATAAACATTTTAGAAAGATCGCTTATTTTGACCATACCAATATTAGTTCAGAATGTGAAACGAAGGAATGCTTACATGCAGAGATAAACCAACAAATGAAAGCAGCTACAGAAAAGTTGAATAAAGACAAAAACATATAATTACATAGCGCATGATCCAAAACTTGAATACCCGTTTACAGTACTATGTTGCATAGCTATACATAAGTAAATGCTGTTATTATGTTTAACATTTCTACTATTAAATAAATTTCATTAATAACGTATAATTTGAAATAAATTAAATCATCTGTCTTGGTTAATCCACTCTGACCCTACGACTAGTTTCGCCCTATTGGGGCTCATTAGGTAGGGGTAGAGAGTAAATTTACCAAAGCAGACTGTCGCCTTAACCGCGGCGTGCGGACTGGCAATGTATAATTTGTTTAATTATCTGGATACCGTTTATTTTTTTAATGGAGCTGGTATATACGTAACGCCGTTAAATGTATTTAGCTTTTACCTAACGGAACTTGTAATATATATAGTGTATATGTTAAAATAATCTTTTAAACATACAGTACACAATGTATTCCATCGTGTTGTGTTAAGTAATATAGTCCTATAGTTATAACCAGAATTATGATAATTCTTAAAATCCTACCTTCCTCCAATTTTAAGGTAAGTAAGGAACAAAAGTATACGAAGATAAGTACAGTAGGGAAAAACATCCAAAGCCACCCACGCTGCCATGAAGCATTAGAATGAAGCAAAATGTAGAATACAAGCGAGGGATGCACATCAAAGGTCTGTAATACCTAAATACCTTAAAATAAGAGAAAACCACGAAAGATAGCCCACCTACGAACGTGGAAGCCATCTATATACGCGCGCCCCATTAAGCTAATTCACCCCTTATCTAATAATCGCATCTTTACCTCTCTGCAGGGCCTCCCTGAATAATCTTTCAACTTTATAGCAAACAGGAAATCCAACCTAATGTGTCGCTAATTAGTAATTCAACCAGCGAATTCCCTTAGATGTTTAAATTACGGATGTGCAAACCTGAAGTAGCAGGTTCTGCTGCGAGAGTTTGAAAATTGGTTAACGCTGAAATAGTTCTAAGTAAATTCCGGACCTTTTTGGCGGCTTGAATATTTCATGAGGGTTTTACTCGACTGTCAAATATTACCTTAACGAAACGTAATGCCTCGGGGCCGGACCGTAAGCTTGTTTAGATTACGCGAAACGCCGACTGAAGTGACTGCGTCTCGACGTCTTCCTTGCAGATATAAGCAAAGGCATTCATAGTAATCAAAGTTAATAACTAGTTATACCGGGTGTTTTAATGAACACAAGCCACTCTTAATAAATCTATATAATATTTCGGTGGCGGAAATCTTATGATGTTGCATTCGAAATTGCTAGAAAAACCCTCTGTAGTCCTGCAACTCTAACTTGGTTTTTACAATTCTGTAACAGAGCTTACCACTCGATTATAGGTCCAGTTCGAAGGGCATACTTTCTCTTGGATATTTCCAGGAGAACTTATGCCAAATGGAGCTGCACTTTGACAAAACGGAAAAATTTTTTACAAAACATTTTGGACTTCAAAACATTTTTGATTGTCTAAGAAATGTCGACTTTCTTGCCCCGACAAAGCTAATTACCACTTAATCTGAAATCTTAGTCTTTTTGAGTTAGAACGCGTATGATTTTGGAATAAAGTCGACGTTTCGTCCGCACTTATAAGAGGCTTCATCGGGACAGGCATAAGGCCTATGGATTGTGCTACAAACATAACGTCAGAAACACATTTGAACTGAACCAAATCCCAAGGAGGAAAGGGAATGAAAACGATAGTTAACGTTGTACCTGGCGTTACGAGGGGAGTGGGGATGCTTGGACGACATAGGTGGGATATTGTGAAAATGGGGAAAACCGTTTTTGTGATTGGGTACCACATAGTGGAGAGATGACAAGCACGAAGCACCCACGATACTTAGATGAAGTACTCCAGATGTTTCTAAAAATTATTATGTCGCCTTGTTATAAAAGCTTCACTGAAACCTGAACCGTTATGAAACGCGAAGCTGGGTCAGGCCAAGATACAGCTTGGAAAAGAACTAGATCGACTACGAGAGTCGTTCATTAAACCAGTAGACTACACGAAATGGGCTACACACATGCTAGCAGTCAAAAAGCCAAATAGATCTTTCGTCTTTGCGTTGACAACTCGATTGGTCTTAACGACGCCTTGGAAGTAAATCAGCATCCACTGCCATTACTCGAGGAATATACTTACAGCTCTTAATGGTGGTAATATTTTCTCTCCGTTTGATTGCTCAGAGGCTTATTAGCAAGTGCAACTCGAAGATTAATCTCAAGTCGTCGATGATTCTACAAGCTTCAGCGTCTTCTTTTCAGGGTGAAGTCGGCACCAGGCATATTTTAGTCAATTATGGATTTGTTGGTTGTGAGACTATCATCCGAGCACTCGCCGTATCCAGAATTATGGGTTCCGGGACCTGAGAAATGCACGCATTTCAAAGATTCATTAAGGTATCTGAATACCAACACCATGTAGATGATTTCGAAAGGAGTTCCACTACGAGAGTATTACTGTTTTAATGGCTGAGGTGTTAACTGGATTACGTATTCCCACTGAAAGTGTCTAGTCATGACAATAGCCACTGTCTGTCTCTCTCTTTGGTTACCTCTGGTACACCTGACACGAGCATGGAAAGCATTAAGCATTATTAATTACCAGCATATACTACACAGGTAATGCAAATAATTATTTCACCCGTCCTGTCCATTGTCACCATTGATTTGTACGCTTAGAAATTAATAGCAAAACCGCAAGCCCTGTTTGCAAATGCGCTAATTATTTCATCCCAAAACCGAATAGCGAGTACTGCCACGTTTTTGGTTACGAGACCCCATAATGGTGTAAATGTTTTACAACCCCTCTGCAAATGCAATCCACACAAAATTGGACTTTATCGATTGTTGCACTTCGTAAAAGTGGTCTGCCTCTGTCCAGTGGTGATCCAAGTGTTCCATAAATAATATATTAGCATACGAGGGTGAATGCTTTCAGGTGTAATCGAAACGTCAGACTATTAACTTTTGTCAGTGTTTTCAAGAGACAGCGATCTATCCGACAAAATATTATCTTAATATATTAGCATGTTTTATTTTATATGTTACTGAGATAACGCCATTACTTTACGTCACGGTCTGAACCGTAATAATTAAATCTCTTGAAACGATATGTAATACCTACCTACGAAAAATTTTCGCAAAGTATATCTGAAACTGACAGTATTTCATGTCGCCCTGTATGCTATAAATACAGGGTCACAAAATCATTTTTGATTATACAGTCTTCCAAACTTTCTGAGCAATACATAACATTTTTAATGGAACACCTTTATATTTTTGCAATTTTGAATTTCTAGTAAAAGCCACTTTATATGTATATTTCAATCTGTAGCGTTTCGGAAATGTTTAGTCTTTTGAAAGTTTTGATGTTTACAGTGCGTTAGAAAAATCTTAATATTTCAGATCGTAAGAAAGACATAGAGATGCGGTTTCCTCATTAGGATGGGGCTAAAAATTGCATATATAAACTTTCGATTTTATTAAGGCATATTATGGTCTATTTCTAACGGTTTGGTAATATTTCCTGTTTTCTGTCTTTTGGTTGAATCCCAATACTAAATTTTAAGAGATTTGTGCGTCTAACATAAGCGTTTGCAATTGAAGGCCTTGGTGCAAAAACCGGCTAGGTCCCAAACAAACATTTGTAAGAAAATAAAGTTCTGGATTTTTGCAAATATCACGCAGGTTCTCCAAACCCTCCAAACATGATTTTTGTACCAAATGATCAATGTTAGTTACAAAAGTCAGTAACTGCTTACGATAAAAAAAATAAGAATTGGACCAGTAAAGGTCATCCCAACCTTTAGACCTTCGAAACTAACCTAAGATCAAGATCTATTACATATGCAGCTTCTTCGGATAATGACGTTAGTTAAGTTGTGTGCAATAATAATGGATCTGATGAATAATTATAGAGATTTTTCAAACATTTTATTTTTGAATCAAGGAAATTTTTGTCTAAACCGGTTTGTAAAGAGACATAACTAACCGATGCTACTGGTCCAGTGAATATCCTCACTAGATGGTGAAACGGTATGCCAATAGGTCTTCAAAAAATAAATGTTGTACTTTCGACTAATGGTTCAGATTTGTCCTTTGGAAATATTTTAAAATTGCAACTGCTTTTTGTAATCTCTAAATCTCGTTTTAGTCTTTAAAACCTGCGATTAAAGCTTGATACAGTTTGCTTGTTGTGTTTTACGATTTGCTAATAATGTGGCTGTAATGTTATGCAATTTCTGCTTAGCTACATTTTTTTACCATTATTCTGCCAAAATTATTACTACTGCTTGATTTACCCTATAAGCTTGCAGATGCAGAGATCTAATTATAACATACAAATATGTTAATGTTGCGTATTTAGACTAAATCGCATTTCACGAGTACGGTTCAACTGAACAATCCCATATGTACCAGTGATAGCACTAATTGCACACGAATCATAGCCGTATGCGATGGATTGTCTCCAACAAGGCATGATATATCATTATATCAATCAGCAGACGGTAAATGCCTCAAATGCCATCAGGATCTATCTCAGGTGGCTTGACGCGGCGAGCGACGTCAATCCTAGCGTATACGTCTTCTACCTAATGCATTTCATGTGTAATCTGCACATGAATAACTCTATCGCATTATAGTCTGAGCGAGGTGCTTTAGATGCTGTTGATTGTTGCAGGAACGTAATGTAGAAAAGAGCATTGGAACTATATCTGTCTGAAGCAAAACGAGTGCCAATTTCCTGTCTGTTCTGTAGAATATTTTGTCGCATTGTAGATATTTTACACTTTTCTATGGAACGTATTTATTTATTAACATATGTTATCATGTAATATAAAAAACAAACAATTTTAAACGTTTATCTTAAACGGGTCTTGAATTTTTATGAAACAATTTTTATGCTTGTTGTGCAAACTAAATCAAATAAGATTGTATGATGAATTCTTTTGTTAGTTTGATAAAAACACTGTGCTTACATTTAGAAACAAACATATTAAGTCTTCGAGTTCCAACTTTAGAAAACAAACATTTTTATGCAAGTAATATTTTAATTCAACAAACATATAAATGAAAGTTGAAAGATGTTTAAGCTGAAAGCATATCGTGTATTATTAACAGACGTAATAATTCGAAGGACAGGGAAACATACAGTTTAAAAATATCTTTCTCTAATATAAAACATATTATGTTTGATGAACGTTGCATAAAAATGTTCGTTTTGCACTGTTTAAATTCAATATATGAGTATTGATGTGTTTTCTGAGCATCTCAGGGATCAAGCCAGGGTCCGAAAGTGTTTATACTGTTCATCAACCAAATTATACAAATTAATACTGTTTCCAGTGCACCGAGTTTATTTCTAAAAGACTTGAATGAAGTCTATTTCCTTGCCACAAACCAAAATCAATTTTGCGTCTACGGATGACGAAGTACTAAGCGACACCGTGGCTAGCAGTGTGACGGATGCTTTGGTTTGAATAATTAAATTAGAGCCACCCTTCCCGCTTTATTCCCCCACACTGAACCCAGGAGATTTGCGCAAATATCGAGTGATTGATTGTTTTATCCAGTGAAGTGGATGGATTAATCCGCTAATCAAATGAACTATAAAAGTCATCCTAACTGTTACGGGGGATGCGATATTAAGGGAGGAAAATATTACTTCCTTGTGGGTACTTTGAACATTTACATCACACTTAATATAATGACGAGAGACGACAAAAATTAATAAATTATTTGTGTATATGGACTGGGCATAAATTGGAATTACCAGAGCAAACAAAAGATCCAGTAAGAAAGCTAATGCAGTTATAATAGTATTATATGTTCTTCTTCCTCTTGATTTGAAATTGTGGAGACTCCAGATGTGGCCAACAAAGTAAAAAATAAAACAGCAATACCTAATGTATTAATGTGCATAACATCAATTAGTACCGGTTAAAAAATCATCAGCAGTGTCATATGTGTGGCAGGGCATATTGAACCGGCGTGCCCAAAACGCAAGCATGCCATTCAACAAGAGGAACTACACTGATCAAAACAAAACAGGAACCGCTTTTAAAAACGTTTGTAGTGTTTCATGGGTATAGTTAATTGTTACAATTCTGGTTTATTTATTTATCTTATACTGTTCTCTAGCAATCTAAGTACAAAGTTATTATAATTTGCTCTCACGAATTACCACCAGTTTTGTGTGCCCATTTAAAGTTATACCACCCCAAATCATAATCGACCCTACTCCAACCCTTTCTTTCTACAGTAGAGTCTATATAACGTTGCCTTGGCCGTCTCTAGACTCGAACCCTTCCATCAACGTGGTTCAAACAGAATCTGGATTCGTCAGTGAACAAAACGTTGTTCCACTGATGTAAATYCCATTGAACATGTCCTTCAGCAAACAATCGTCTTGCTCTGCGATGCTGAGGGATTAAAGGAGGAACTCCAGCCCTAAACTGACCTTTGCGAAGTCTGTTGCGTATTGTTTGGGTACTTATTCTGGTTCCTGTGGTCTCTGCCAGCCGATTTTGGAGCATTGTAGCAGTAGTTCTGCGGTCTCTGGTAGCCCAAAGCCGTACTACACGGTCTTCTCGCATTCTCGCTCGGAAGTCGCCCTTTCACGACGCGAGTAAGGCTGACTTCTAACATTACCATAAATTTGATAACGTAWCCAGGCCCTATTTATGGAAGCACGGCTAACATTTAAGATTCGGGACTTGTCGTCTCGGGTGGCCTTTTTGAACTAAGGTGACGGCCCGAGCAATCTCAATTTCTTTTAGATACATTGTACGCCTTTGAAGCCTACCAAGCACATCAACATTTATTTTTTAACAAATGTATCAAAATTAAAGAATCAAGTGGGTAAATGCAGTTATCTCTTGACTTTTATCTTTATATTTTAAGTTAACAAACACAATTTAACATAAGAAATAAGTGGCGCCTTTTTCGTTTTGAATAGTTTATATAAGTACAAAAGATTTAATTTAATTAGAACATGATAAAGAGAGATTGTGGCAACACATAACCGTGAATTCATGAAGGGCAAGGTACTCAACTTAAATATTTTGAGTAATCAACTAAAAGGAAAAGCAAAAAATGACTTGAACGAAAAACCAATGAAACTAATACACAAAGAATTTCGAAAAGTGATAAAGAAACCTTAACCAATTAAGACATAATGCACATTCGCAGGAAAGTGTTTCCTAAATTATAAAAAAAATATAGAAGACCTACATGCTGCACTCGATTCGCTTAATCCAAAAACAAATAAAGAAAAGCGATTTCTCTTAGTGAATAATTGTGTAAACCATATTGTCATGTGTTCTTGTAAAACCAATTTGAAATTCCTCTGCGATTTGGACCCTATTTATGTAGATGGGACGTTTTCCTACTGCCCCAGATTATTTTTGCAACTGATATGGCATGGCCCAAAAGGGGATGACTACATACCATTGGTGTTTCTCCTGTTGCCTGATAAACGTAAAAAACTTACAAGTGTGCACTAGAATATGCAGTGAGTGATGCCAGATCTATTCGCAAAACTCTGAAGCCAGATAATGTTGCTGATTTTGAGATTGCAAACCAGGAAGGAGTCAGGGAAATTTGGAACCACGCCTCTCTTGTTGGATGCAGATATAATCTCGGACAGTAATAGTAAGAAATTGATGTCAATTGACTATACAAAATAACTAATCAACCTACTCATCTCTTACTTTCAGAATACATGGATTATTTAGTCGATAATAATATATCTGAAAATTTTGGATTTCCCCACACTTGTGGAATGCAAAATCATGAACTACAGGACCAACACCAAATGCGTCGGAAAGTTTCAATTCTCGCTTTAACTCATTTTATAAATCTCATCCTAACATTTTCCAATTTATAATTGTTTTGCTAGACTTTCAAAATGAAACATGTATTAAGCAAATTGTGAAAAAAGAATGTATTCTCAAAAATTCCTTACAATGACTCGGACTCCATTCGGTCATAGCTGGGACTCAATCATAATTTTCACCACCGTACAATCTTGGGATTCCATTCGAATTTTCCCTCTCCGTCGGGCTATTCACCCCCACAGAAAATTCTAAAAGGGACATCTCCCCTTTACTATGCAAACTTCGCGAAAGTTCCATTGGTAGAATTTACTGGAATGTCTCGACAACATCTCTATCTGTTGTTAGGGTTAGCACTAGCAGTGTCATATCACACCGCAACTACGTGCCTACAACTCTGCTCCATAGATCGCGCGCGCTGGTTATTCGCTAGCATGTAACAATATTATGTCGGAACAACTTTTTTTCGGAGTTACAGCAAACTCAATTGATCATTTAAATCATCCATCGTGTATTTTAAACATTTTTGTTGTTAAACGAGGAGGACCAGCTGTCTTAGGTAAAAACTTTATGCACGTGTTTGACATTACATTCAAGAAATATAATAATGGTTTTCGTTAGGACAATTTGAAGAATTTTTTTCTTTTAGACAAATCTCGCTTAGGTTGAGTTTTAAATGCATCCTTAAGTTTATTAGGGCGTATCCACTGCCTTTCTAGATAAAATATAAGGTTAAGGAAGAATTTAATCGATTATTGAGTTCTTTTGCGTATCTTCAAATAACAATTAGTGCTGTTGTGCAGCGTTGTATATAACTCACTTCGTTAAAGTAGTTTCCTGTTTCCAAACAGAACCTGTGGAAGCAAAATTTGAATGAGGGATGTTTATTAAGTAAATACACGAGTTGTTATTCCGAATGGTTGAATGTTAAAACTTTAGCTTCCTTTGGTCGAATAAATAAGAATTCTAATTGAATACTAGCCAAGAATTATTATATTATTTGTTATATAGTGCCGCTAAAAGTTCAGCAACTCTTCATCTATTCAGTTTTAAAGGTAAATACAAGGCAATTGACGTCCTATAGCAAGAATAAACGCGACACAAATCCCCCATTCTTGCAACGACGCCCACACCTCGCCTCGCACATCTGATTAACCCAGTTGACGAAGCCCCCGACCCAATTCCCCGAGAAGAATCTCATTCTGATGGGTAGTTGACTCAACTCCATCAGTCCGCCCATCCCCGAGGAGCCATTCATCCCCGGTCCGCGGCGCATCGCGACGTTGCTAACTGTGTGAAGGTTAAACAGAGCTGCGTGAAGGGATAAATGTCACGCATAATTTTTGCATGAACCGTCGCGTTTCCTCTGCCATCTAGCCGGGGGGCGGGGAGGCGTTAATTATGCAACGGATCACGCACAGCGTACCTCGGCTAACGAAGGTCAGTGCTGGGGAGATTCCTAATTCGGGGCTGGAAATGTAAGACGAGGAGGCGTTTGTCCGGTGGACGTTCATTATTTAAAAGGGAAGTCCAGTGCTCGGAATAATTCCCACTGCGTTTTTTATGGCTATTTTTAGATAAGTTCGCTTTCCACCTTACTAATTAACCAAATAGTATTTTTTTCCAGAGCAATAGAACAAAGCTACACATTTTATTGACAATATCCTTTGAATGCAAAAAATATTTTTTGATGTTTATTAAACTGTGTGTGCAAACTTCTTACTTGTGTTAATGAAAACCCTGAATTAATTTTTGTTTTTAATACTGCAAACTTTCATGGTGTTTAAAGCCAACAGCACTGAAACCAGTGGTATACAGATTTACTTTTTGCAACATATAGCATCACTTACTGCTATACCTCTTTGTAGTAAGTCTGCTTGAATACCTTCTTATTTACACGTAAGCTATTTCTGTGTGCAAACTAAGTGCTGCTATAACCAAAATCCGTGAAAGTGTAGGCCAAAAATAATCTGAAAGGTAAACCTCACAATTGGGTATTTGCCATGTATTTATATTTTATTAAATTGCATATTAATAGGTAGCATCTAATCCACAAAACAGCTGTGACAGCTTATAAATTCGAAAAAATGGATCGTAAGGTTTATTTTTAATATTAAAAATGTGAATATTTAAAGAAACCACCAAAACGCGAACATATTGGCCGKGACGTCAGGTGTCTTGTAAATGGCCGCTTGTTTACATATGGGGTCAGCGCGTCACGCGTCAGCCCTAGCCCGTCAATTTATCAGTTTGTTGTTTGCGTTCATTTTGTGACAAGCGAATTAAAATACGCCACGAAAAAGTGAAATACTTATGAGTTATGACTTCTGAAGGCATGTTCATTGTTATGGAATTTGTGTACAGCGACGAGCGGTTCAATGCCGTGGAGATGAGGAACGTAAAAGCAGCAGCATAAGTGAACTTTTTATCAAATTAACGTAGCATTGATAATTTGATAACGGTGGGTTGTTGGAAACATACTATTTGTAAACATAAAAATGTAAGAATCAAAAATATACCCTAAACTTGACATTTATTATTGAGGTCAGAATAATTATAAATTGAATAAACATTTTTTTTAAATAAAATTTGTTTTACAATATCGAATTTACTTAAAGGAAATGATTGAAGTTTATGTCAAAATCTACGAATTTATACAGCTCTTTTTATATTTTTTAAGACGATGAACACTTATCAATGTTACCTCCGCAAATGTATTTTGGGTTGCATTTTTAATTTCCTCGGGGTCATTATCATTCGTGAAACATCCTGTATAGTTAGCAGAAAATTAGAGGGCAATGCCCTCTGTCAGTATTCTACTGACACGATGAAAAACCTTTCTAGTTGCCATTACGGGAACTACTTCCTAGAGGAAATGACCTTCAATCTGACAAGTTGCCATGAACTTGCATACATCAACTTGACAGGAGGTTTTTAACTGCACTTTTTGGTAGCGGGCAAGCGCCGAGATACATAAAAATGCATGTCTATGCTGTCTCACCGCAACCAACTGCAGATAGATATATTTTGCTATTGCTATAGCTCATCACAGTTTAGGTTTAGTGCAGACAGCATGGCATAGAACTGGTTTTGTCTATATACCAAAGGCTTATCTTGAAGTTATTAGAAATTTACAACATGGCAATGCCATGTTTTTTGTTGGTTTATTTATATGATGTCTAAGTTGTCCGTTGCAGTTACAGGACGCTTAAAATTGGAATAGTTAGGATATAAAGTATTTTGCCATGCCCCGTAGCACCAGTCGTATTTTTGTCTTTGAGCATAATGAATTAAAAATACAGTCAAGTTTTAAAATAGTTTGTACAATCATCGTTTATGTTTCTGTGATTGATAAAATTCATTTAATTACAAACAGCTGATTAATTAGAAGAGCCTTTGTTAGTAATTCTCACTAACATTACATTTAGAAAGATAAAGGAATTAGCAATGATACCATTTCATGCGATATTGTCAAAATGGATCAAATTAATAAGCTTAGCGCACCTAAGGATTGAATTTTAATACAGATGGAGTTTTCGTGTATAAGAAGCAGGAAGGATTTTGTTAGTTGTTGAGCACTTTTTTGAACTGGTAACGTAGGACTTTATACATATATTTCTAGCATTTAATTCGTACTAAATTAACCCAAGAAATCTACACATTAGCAAAATTCCCGGAAGAAGTGGTAGCGACTTAGCTAAGTTCACGCGCAAATGTGGTAGATCAATCCAACCTAAACAAAATTAGGTTTAACTGCCATATCTGATTTGCACGAGAACTTAGCCTGCTATTTTCCTGTACTGTACTGTATCCGTTCGCTGCCTGTACCGTTCATTTTCGTCTTAGTATAGCTTCCGTTTTCGGTGTTAGTACTCTAATTTAGTCGGTGGAAAATCTGCAACCTAACAATGTATCAATTCAGTGCCGCGCTGAGGAATAAACTGGATCCATGATCTGGAGCCCACATAACTCCGATATCCTCCCTCTTAAGCAAGCCAATTTATCCCCCGGCCATAAAAGCTCAATCCCGGCGTCGCGATGGCAAACTATCGGAATTAAAATCAGGCCATCTCAATAACTCTAGCAACTGGCATCGCACCTGTCGGCGCGGCGGAAAACTACCGACGGCCGAACGTGCGGAGGCTGAGGAGCTTTATCATGAGCTTTCTGGATGCCCGGCCGTAAACAGGATTGCAGTCGCTGAAAGCGCAGTGGCGTGGCGAAATCGCGGGGCATACATTCGCCGACCGTAATCTCGTATAAAGTTTTATGGCCTAAGTGAATGTTCTTTTGTGCCATAATCTCAATTGTATTTAAGGAGAATAAAAAGTGGGCCCCGGACCGAATGGGAGTTTGCCGGCACGGTTCAGGGATTCCTTTTAGCCCGCGCACGTTTGCAGGGGCGAATTATCTTTTATGGCGGAGGTGCAGCATGGAAGAGCGGGGGCTCCAGAGTGCACTGATTAAAAGTTGGACTTCCCTGGGACAATAGCTGGATGGGAGCATCTATGTGGAGATTATGCCAAGTTTGAGTGCCGGCACGTTTAAACCTGGTTTATGACCGGGAAGATTCCAAATCCTTGATATTTTGATTCCTTGTGGATTTGGGGGTGGTTTACTACTCATTGCTCATTTCTAATCCAATGAATATAAAGAATCAAAACAATTAAATTTTTTGAATCAGTTCATTGTATCGATCCAAATCTGCTCGATTTAATTCGATTTTCCAGCTAGCGCCATCTGCACTGCTCTTGAGTAAATATCCTTTCACTACCTGCAAGCTAGCAAACATAAAGTGTACGTAGATAGGCTGTAACATTCACATTAGGCAGCAATGCCTGATGCACATTTCTGCAACGATGTATATTGGGTAATGAGTACATTGGATCTGGAGTACTGTTCAGCAGATTGACGTTTGTTCATTCATTCATTCATCAAAAGTTAGTTTAAAGCGTGTATTACTGCACAAACGTCTGTACCAATGGGGTTGTAGCCCTCCATGACAAATCGTTATTTCAACACATTTGTAGGTTTTCCTATATCCAATGAAGTGAGATACTAGGAACAAAAATATTTCTAATGTTATATTGTCTTATTTTCGCCCTCTAAAGTTTTCCGCCAAATTCAAATATTGCTAGCAACGTCACTTGACCCGACTAGAGTAGGGAGTGTGGTGGGATCGCATTTCGCCACGGTAAACCTACCGTGATTTCGCGTTTGACTTATAGAAGAGACATCTGTTCGGTGTTGCCAACTTAGCGGATAAAATTCTCGCCCAACCGAAAAATATACGTTTTGGCGATTAGCGGATATTTTAACGGAATAAGAAAGTTTTTAATTAATATTAACTGTTTCACTTTAGCGTATAAATATGGGAAACTTGGGTATGAAGTATCTACAATCGATTTATTTACGCTAGGTGATTCGATAATTACTGCATTTCTTGCCTCGGAAATATTATACTTCCTGCTTTCTTTACCTACCAATCCAAAATTTTACCAACGTCTCACACAGACAGATATTATTATCTTCAAACCAAGTAAAAAGCAACGAAACATATTTCTGGAAGGAACACGATGAGCTTGACAACGAAATTTTTAACGTTATAGCATTATATGTGGGAAACTAATAATTATTTATATAAAATAAATAATAAATCTCCTAGTATATCAACAGATTGCCCTGTCTTAAAAATTTTAGCGGATTCGATGCGGCAATCTAGCGGAATTTCTATCAGGCCCAGTGGCAACACTGTACAGATAAGCAGATGATCTGTTTGTTTACATTTGCATTTGGCTTGGTTTTGCGAGGAAGATTTATATTCTATATTTTGCCTCTATTTTCTTTAACACAAGCGACTTACTGTTAGTGCTGCCCCTACTGCATCACACCACAATTTTCGTCTCGATTTTTCTTCGGATACAATTAAAGATTTCTTCTCTAGAGCAACAATACTAGTATTTGCGCATGTTGGCACAAAACTTTTCTTTTCAGCAGCCATTTCGTCCGCTTCTTGAACGATATAATCGTGATCGATAAACAAAAGCAAAGAACACACGAGAGTTACTGAGAGGTTATGAATATCGCTCTTCGTCTTCGTCCGTTCGTCGACAATTGAGAGTGAAAAACACGCATAGGCAACTGGAACGCTGAAAATTATTGTGCCCTGGCAACAACACACAGCTGCTGCCAATCACAAGCGGCAGGGTCAACCTACGTCATACATTCAAATATTTAAACTTTACCATTTTTTTACGTTTATCTAAGCGATTTGGAATAAAATGAATAAACTGGGGTCTATTATTTTTCATGTTGTATGTTAAAAAAAGTTTTGCGTAATGGGATAAATGTGACCTTATTTTTAACTTATATAAACCATTTTTTAGAATTAGGCAAGCAACAAGAAAAAAAGATAATTTTGTAAGCCAGTTGTAATTTTAATCTTCTCTTTACACCTCTGGATATTCTTCTTTTGATTTCTTGATCACTATAGTCTGGATAAAAGGAAAATTATATATGTCGTCATTGAAATTACTAACATGGTTGTATTGTGGTCATCGGGATCGCCACAAGTTTAAAAAGGACTGCGCTGGTCAAAGAAACCATTAAGGTATAGACTTTAGGTTGAATCTTGTGAGTTTTCGCAACGAGACTTGTGGACGTCATATACAAGGCCTAAACAAAGTAGAAAACTGTTTCACAGCTGTAAAAAAAACGGAAAAATGCAAATCTTATCGATTAAACAAAATCATTTTGGTCTTTTTTTGGTCAGATCGCGTCGGTTGTGGATACAGGGTTACCGCTTCGCTCGCTCTTGTAACGGGCATCTTCAGGGCGAGGATTTGGCTGAGCTATGACCTATGGTTCTCGCATTAAATTAATCATATTCCTCTTCCTGATGATGCCCCTTACGACAGCTAGCGACACGTTGACCAGCATTTTAGTTTGGTTGTGAAAGCCTACATTCCTACAATCCAACAAATTATTATTTGCCTTTTCTTTTCTAGCAAACAAATGACAACAAACGATTGTCACTAAAATTACTCTATTTCAGTAAGCTTACGCATTTACATATCTTTATCGTCCCGTTATCAGAATTACACCAAGCTCTTGATAACTACAACAATATGTAAAAGCTCCGAAACAGTTTAGGGCAGTTTTACAAATCGGCGGTTGTTCGCGTAACGCAACAATTCAGGCGTTTAGCGGTGGCCTAAATCGCCGCTCTAAACGCATTAAAAGTATAAATGAGGGCATTATGACCCGCGGCATAATATTTATTACGGAAGCCACTTACGCACAAACATTAATTAAAAACGCGATAGCGCCGCCACCGGAAAACTCCCATATTTTCCCCCTAACCCGAAAAACACCGGCCACGGGTGAAAAACCAAATTAAAAAACTCGGGTAATTTATCTACGTAATTAAACTTTGTTGCTTAGTGTAAGTGTGTTCCATTTCCTTCGGCGGCGGGCAACTTTTCCCGAAAGTTTTTATTAAATTTCGCAGAGTAAATATGTGTACTCAACAGGAAGAGTTCCTTATCGAACGGGAACCAGGAAAGTGTAAACAGGAATGCGTATTCGCGATTTGGCGGTATCGGCAGCAGCCAAGGTTCAATGGTGAAGGGTAAACAAAAGAATTCTGAAACTCCGTTGACAGATATGGCATTTTTGTCTTCGTCAATACAAGTGCCAATAAATCCTAAAACTCCAGGGTCACATGGTCAAAAGCATTTCAGTTATCAAATTTATAACCGTCAATAACTACAGCTTCTGACAACTACTACGACACCCTTCGTAGTATTTGTTTAAGTCGAAAACGAGTAAAAACTTAAACGTTACGCTTTGTGTACTACAGCATTATTACTACTTCATTATCCAACAAGATTATATTTTGGTTTGAGTGCTTCCGTGGTAGTTGGCGATGACATGTTGTTCTCTGGGCTGCTTCCCACGTGGCTTGTTTGGTCTTGAGGTTTCGACAGGTGTCTTCCCCAGAAATAGGTCTGAAACTAAAGTGTCCTAGCCTGCTGTGGTATTTATACCCGACTGGTTAACAACAGCGTGAGCGTTGTTACGCATGACCAATTTCCGGATTCCAGGTAGTTCGATGCCTGGATCTCAGTTGTATTTGTGCGGATTCTTCTGGATTTCGATGGCTTCCTTGTACAATCTCGACCAGAATCTCGCTTCCCTTGAGAGCATTTGTGCCTCCTCGAATTTGATGATGTGGCCAGTCTCCATTCGGTGTTCTGCCACAGCCAACCTGTTACATTGCTGGTACCTGGTGTCCCTGATGTGTTCCTTGATTCTCGTGCTGATGTGCCTTCCGGTTTGGCCGATGTAAACCTTCTCACAGCTACATGGAATGGTATACACACTTCATGTTTGTGGCTACTCAGTCACCAAATGATATTTAGGAAAAGATTATTTAGTTGTCGGAATTTTTACAAGTGCTACATAACCTTATTTCATGTAGAGAAGTATACATCCAGCCGCTGGCTGTGGGATTATTTAAATATTTGATGTATAAAATGAAAACTACGCTAGTAGAAAAAAACCTGAATTAGGGAGCAAAGAGATGTAGTTCAACCGGAAATGTTGTGTAATGTTAGTAAGAATTTAGATGGCAATGCCATCTGTCAGCATTACACTGTCATGATGACAAGCCACCTAGCTGCCATCTAAATTTTTACTTACATCATACCATTGCTTGGGTATATAGGCAAAACCAGTTCTATGTCGTGCTGTCTGCACTAGACCTAAACTGCACTGATGAACTGTAATGACAGCGAAATAGATCTATCTGCCTTTGGTTGAGGTGCAGACAGCACAGCATAGTCATATCAAACATTTTGGTAACTCTTATTGGGTATTGGAAGTCCCATTTTCTAACCTATAAAATTTCCTTTACTTGACATTTTTTTCAGTACTTTCATCCCATATTAAACCGATCAAATAAAAAAAACATACCACTACCTTGTACACCGCAAACTCGTCCTAAAAATTGAAAGAAACTACTTTTCAGCGTTGCTTGGTGGCGTTACAAAAGGAAAAGCCAAACCGGACCGCCAGCGGGCGTAACGGGCGGTCAAGTGTTGCTGCATAATACTGTGCAATAAAATTCCTAATGCACCACCGAAGGGAAATTCAATATTGGAAATTTAAAATAGCCGCCGTTATATTTTCTAATAGTGAATTCCTGTAGTGCCGGAGCTATCCAGACGCCTGCCTCCGTGTTTGTAAATGTATTCTGGTATTTCTCGCCTTTTTTAAAGCTGCTGCGGATATTGCTTCGATGGATCGAACCTGTGCAGTACGCGAAGACCGTTTAAAAAATGATAGCGAAACTTACACTGCACTAAACACCAGTTTCAGACAAGGGAATACGCATAGCAACACCACATACGGACACACCAAAATTACTATTTTATGGCCGGATTGATAGATCTGTACATCTTATATCTGATCTGATATTTCTCAATATTTTTCATCAACCTAATGCAACTCAAAACTAATTTGCTCCTCCGCTAAACTATAGCCGCACACGAAGAGTAACAATGCGGTTACCGGCGACCGCAAATGAAATTCCGAAATCGCCTAACCAATAAAGGTGATAAAACGGCTCTGGGCTCCTCGATAGCTCCATAATTACGGGCCTCCGCTTCCTAAGGAGCACCCCGGGACCGCAAGATGAATAAACATCGGGTTCTGACCTACTCCGGATAATTCGCGATCGGCATTTGCATGCTGAGTGACGTCTCCAATCAGACGGACGTCGCCGGCGACCGCAGTTGGGGAGATAAATTCGTTTGCAAAGACAATACCCATCAGCTGATGCAGACCGCAACAGTGGCTTGCGGCCGCCCAAGTAAATACGGATAGATGGCTGGTGAATGGATTAAGATATTAATTCTGAGATGGGAATTGAATTGGACGAATAGTTTGCGGGACGATGCGGTTGTAGGAATGTCAGATGCGTTTAAGTAATTTTCGAGAGCTTGAATGTTGGATATTTTTGGGTAGCCCAAATAATGCTTAGCCCATAGACAATGGATGGATAATGTAACATCTAATTTATTTTCAGCTTGTTAACTGAAAATATTCGCTGTGTGGATGCATGCTAACTGCGCAGAAGGAAGCATCTTTTTCATATGTAGCTAAGTTGTATTGGTATTCTTTCTTCTTGTATGTACATGTAAATGAACAGGTAAAGTGGCTGCCAAAGGGCACCCGTCAAAATAATGCAGCTGCTATCGCGCTGTCATAGAAACCCAATTATTTAATGCTAACGTCAGCCACTAGAGCTAAGGCATTCGATTCATTTAAAATCATTGAAACATGTATATTGTGGTCATCATAAAGGTGTATAGAAAAACTTTAAACCTTGTATTCCCAAAGCTGCATATACTCTTTTCAGGTAATACTACAGAATTGCAGCAACTAGATACAAATATCCTTCTGGCGTTCTATGTAAGTATCCCACAAATTTTATGAACCGTCATTTATAAAACATCAGCAGGAACATCCMCCGATAAGAAKCTTTCATCGCGTCCAGAAAACATCTCTAAAGCTAGTGAACTCCTTACCTTGAAAAGGYATGATCGTTTCTGCCGTGCAAAGCATTTAGGGTGTCTACGTGTTCCATTAGGGGCGCATTCTATTTTACAGGCAGTACATGAAACCACTGGGGAAAGGAACAAATGAAAGGGCCCGGGAAATGTCTTGTAGACACGCCATCGGGTCCGTTTTGTTGTACGGCAACAGTGGCGTCGTCGAGAAAACAGTCCAGATGAACATCTGGAAAGAAAATGCACCAGAATTAATTACAAATGTGGGGCGTCACATTTTTGGAGTTAGATTGCTTAGACTCCCCTGTTTATTAAACTAGAATCACTTTCAGAGTGTTAAAAATTCCACGGACCCCTGTTAAAAGATATTCTGCGAAATGATCAATGATCACGTTAAATTGTGGAAGGCAAGGCGCATATCCGAGCCTCACAAAGATGCGTAGTAGCAAATGGTATTAGAATGTTCAAGAGCGTAAGCGTGAAACACCAAAACTCATCTCAAGACTTTAAACGTGAAATTCAGCCCTGAGCACATTCTTTAGATCTTTTGTCAATTAAGTCATCTTAAATGAAATCTTCATCGTTGACATTATCCTTATTAATTAAAAATGGACTCAGCACCCATATTTCTTCAGCAAGCTGTTCTAGGCTCTTTTCCACCACTTTTGTCGCCGGTTTCATAGTGCTACCGTCAACTTGTGTCAGCAACTCTTCCTAAATGGAAAAATTTGCGAAAACACCCCCTTCCACTATACTTTTCCAAAGTGGCAGCTTACCTAAAAAACAGTGGTCACTGCAGGGCCCTGAAGAGACCTGTTGATCTCGTTCGCATTCGGCGTAGTAAAATCGTCTACACTACACTTCCGTAAATCCAAAACCCGCGTAGTTCGACTACTCCGTAGTTAGAACGCTTAAACCCCACTTCAGTTGGGTTTTGTAGCCTACCGGCCAGCGATAGTGGTCAAATGATGCCATAAGTATGTTGAGTTAACTGAGCTGCTACAGACCGCTGGCACCCACTTTCAGAAATCTTGGGTTACAACTAAATATTTAATGGTGCTTAAAGGACACCAGAAGACACACAAGACTCTCAAAAAGGAAGCCTCGGGTTACAAGCGAGCGATGTAAGAAAAAGACTTCCTTTAAAGGAGTTCTAATTTTTTATAAAACACATTAACCCATCGGAAAGTTGCCTTTACAATCTTGAGACTATAAAGAATAACAACAGATTCGAGTAAAACACCACGACTCAATAACCTCAGATGAAGCAATCTACATGAGTATGTCGTGAAGGAATGAGATGCAGAAAGTGATAAATAAAGGATTTTTTACCGTAGCTCTTTCTAATACCAAGGATGGATGTCAACAAACGAAAGACATATACTAATGGCAGCCCTTTTTAGCGCACTCTCCACATTATTTATACAGAAAAGGCGCTATTGTCCGTCCGACGTCAGTCTGTGTGTCGAGAACGGCTGAACGGGTTGAGCTCGTTGATATCTTCTCGAATTGGTCTTGATGATCAACAATCACTTTTTTTTTGTTTTTACAAGATAAAATGAAATTAAATATATCTCGACAACACAAGGGAAATGCGCTAAAGCGTCTTTCCTAACAGACGTTTCGTCCATCATCAACTGTGTTCTTTCTTATTATCCTGTTTTCTCTGAACTTGGATTTCTTGCATTTTTGATGCAGAATATTATGATCTGAAACCACATCAGCGCAAAATTTATCTTGAAACGCCAAATTTTTACCTCGTCGTCGCCCCTGCCTTCGCCGGTTCGGGATCCGAATACACAACGAGACTGAATGAGAGAAATGAGCCAGCACACGCTCAGATAAGGTGACTAATAGCAAATGCTCAGATGTGACGTCGCCGTATCTTGAATGTGCCCGCTCGTATCAGTGCACACACAATGCGAGTAATTTTATGTGCATAATTTAGTGAATGCGACAATGATAAATTGAACTCTCACCTGATTTGGCCCTTTTACACGTTACTGCCGTGGGAGGGGGGGAATTTTAGCAGCCGGAGACTTAATTGTGCACGAGGCACGTCACGAAATGAATGGCAACGATTAGCTGAACTAGCGTTGTCGCAAAATGAAAACGAATGGTTTGCGCCATTCCCCTTAAAGATGAAGGGTATCGTCAGATTCGCGATCTTATAACAAAGTGGATCTAATTATTGCTTCTTTAGGTTTGACTTGAGAAAAAAATCTGCCTTTAATTTCTATTTCTCCGAGTTTATGCTTTTACAAGTTCTTTTTTTCATACTACATACTATACTAAAGCGGCGATATTTTTTCATTATTTTGACATTCCCAGTGTGATAAAAAGAATGATTCTTGTGGAGCATAATTTCCTGCATGAATAGAAATATACCTATATCTGAAAGCATTAAGTACATATTGATTGTGAAACCTATTTAAGGTGTAATAAACTTATTGTGCTATGTTGTCTGCATTGGGACTATAGCCGAGCTGACGAGATCTAATAGATCAAAACAGCTGTCTTCGTATTGTTCTGATGCAGACAACACAGCACACCCCTTTGCTATTTAGCAAAATTTATTTTTAAAATAGGTAATGTACAAAAAATTGATTGATTAGTTGTTCAAAATTGCTACTATTTTCTTGTGCACAAGAAGAAAAGCGATTTTAGGTTTCCTTTTGTACATTTTCAGTACTTCCAAATGTTGTTAGATCCATTTTTGTCAGATCCAACATTTTAGATTTTAAAAATCTTCTGGCTTAAAAGTATTGTACCCATGATTTTAAATAACCACAGACGAAAAAAAGGTTACAAAGTAGGGGAAGAAGGGAAACGTAAAGTTGCTTTACATGCGGCAAACCTCGTTTTTGTTCAAGGCGAGTGAAAGGCTGGTTGGGCGTCTTCAGATATTTGGGAAATACAGAACATTTGAAACAAAAATTTACGGTTACTCTATGAAAAAACATGAACCTTAGTGGAACCATCTCAGTTATCTTCACCACAAGTCAAAGTGACTTTAATTGTAATCAGACTTGTGATGGCTTCTACACGACATCAAATATGAGTTAATAAGCTTTATTATTTTTAAAAAAAAGTTAACTACGATGTTTGTCCTGAATAACAGCAAAAAAGTAATCCTTCCACGTTCACAAATATATCTAGTAAATACCGTTAGAAAATTAACAGAGTCAATATTAATTTCCTTCGGCAGCCTTAACATGACGCTTGCGTAATTCCAGTCAACTGCTAACTATTTCATTACATAATTATTCGTAACCTCATCTGGCGCTGCCTTGATTTTTCCAACGCACACGATGATTACTGCAGCTTTGATCAACTTTTTTCTTTTCCAGCCAACTCCGATGGCTTTTCAGTTCGGGTTACGTCATTAAGCGCGACCCAATTTTGCGATGGAAAGAAAAAAAGGTATCATATATTTCGCCCAGCCGATGCCCGGTCACCTAATTACGTGGCATTAACGGAAGCGGACGCAAAAAATTAGATTAGCTAAGGGCATTAGAGAGGAAATATTGGATGAGGAATGAGCGGAATTAAAAATATGCGAAGTAGTGGGCGTAACTTGAGTGCCATTTGTTAATTGGAAATTTTAAGCGGAAGCTGTAAAACTGGATTTTGGATAAAGCAACGGCCAATAAGACTAAAACAATACCCATAAAAGGCACTATATTTAATTTTTTAAAGAGAATAAAATTTCCTTTGGATTTGGCACGGATTATCAAAAGGTGAGTTTGTTACATTCAACCCATGCTTTAGTGCCAGCAGCTTAACGTTCGTCATTATCATCACAGTCAAATGATGCCCTTTTAGACAGTGCACATGACGACTCGTAAATAAACATAACACATCAATAAGTAAGCGCGATTTTATCGTCAAAACCCTTTGCATGTCACAGCAGCCTCAATAAGTCCGTTAGGGACAACATTCAGTTGGGGCACTCTCCAACGCACAATATAGACGGGACCCTTTCTTATTGGCCCTATCCAACACCTAATTAGGCTTTGAAGTTTGCAAACGCGATGGCACGAAATAATCCAAGTCGTTCCGTTTGCGTGTTTGTTAAACCTCCCAGACATATCGAATTCCTCAAGAGGTGGAGGGAATGCACTAATTAGGTTATGGGAATTTGAGAAGAGGGGTCAAAGTTTGCGAGGAAGAACGGCGTAGGCGAAGTCCGATCTGGGCTTGATACTACACGTGATGAAGTGGCCGGTTTAATTACCTAATAGGCGGTTACAAGATAAGTTAATTATAACACGTAATAGTTCAAAGTATAGCTCAAGTTGCTAAAGAAGAGGCCGCAAAGGTTGATGGAACGCACCCAAAATTAAAAAAAAAGACACACACACACACACACACCCTCATCCTCATTTGTTATATAACTGTGCCAATGTCTCAAAAGCCCTCGACCCTTCCTTATGTAACCAAGTAACTTAAATGGCCCCTATTGTGTATTCATAAACCATAATGTCCACAATATTTACTTCCATTAAATGCAAAAAATCCATCTTTTATCTAGGTTGGAGGTATCTTGTCCAATTGCAATGCTCAGTAAGCAAAAATCACCATTACTGAATGGCTTCGGCTTAAATAGCCTAAAAACCTACGAATCTTTTTCCACATTGGTTTCTGTAATCAGTAGCGGCTCGAGACAATATCTATTGAGTAGGCAGTAAAATGAAATTATTTACTTGTTTTCTTTTACTGTTTCATTTTACCTGCATATTTCTTAAACAAGAGCAGAATCTAACATATTTTAATGCTATGTTTGCCAAATTCTGTAACTAACAGATTCGATAGGAATATTATATTGTTGAAGTGGAAGCCACATTAACCAAATGTTCTTGCAAGTTTACCTGCCAGTTCAAGTACACAAGCGCATGCCAGTGATGTGCAAAGACAACAGTCTCAGTCTCCGTAGACTTGTGAGGGTTAGAAAAGAACCTTATAGATTTACTTCAAACTAAGGTTGGTAATAAATGCAGTGGGATATTAATTTTTTGGGGAAGTTAGTTAGTTACCTGTAATTATTGCAAGCTGGAGGCGGTAATAAACTTATATTTTTAAAGCGTTATGAGTAGCAGACAATATAGGGGWCGTTAAAATTTAAAGACAAAACATGGATGCATAGACAATGAAAGCAGTTTCAAAATGATGTGCTTATTACTCGAGCCATCCACCTGTTTAATTTTTTGAAGAGAAAAGAATGTTTAAAACCGAAGACTTTGCTTTTCGGCTCATTATTCTCATCAATCAAATTTATTTTAGCTGCTTCCAGTGCTGTGAATTGACGAGTAAAATCTTTTGAAAGAATCCATCTTAGAAACTCCCACCCACTATCGGTTCCAACTTCATTTAAAAGTAATACTAATTACTCGAGTATTAACCGCAGAAATTTAATTACTTCCCTACCTCTAAATGCCGACTTCCAAAGCCTTTTGATACCACAAATAATTACTTTGGAACTTCACCGTCCCTAGGAGTCTTAAAATAATCCAAAAACTTCGCCATTAATTACTTCCGGCAAAAACTACTGCGTAAAGGATTCCAAATCATTAATAAGCCTTATTAAAAACCGTGCCGTGCCTTCGGGGCGTCTGTCTCATGAAAGCCAGAAGTACCCGCTGGAGAACTTTAGCAATAACCGTAAAAATGAACTGCTGAAAAAGAATAGTTCCGCGGAGTGGAATGAAGCGGTCCGGAACATACGTACAGCAAGTGTTTATTGGTACGGCGTAGGTAATGTTTTACAACCGGAGTTATGAGCTAGTGCGCCCCTTACGTGTGGTTAATATGGTCGGCTTCTAACTTTTATAACTGGCACTTCCTGGCTAAGTTGTGTAAAGAACTTGGAGCACTTTATTTAACGAACTCGCGAATGGAACTGCGGGAGAGAAAATAAACCCTGTCGTTCCTTTGATTCGCTCTTGGTATAGCTGTAATAGGTGAAGTTTTCGGGAGTTTGAGTGGACCACGGAGCACTTTTTAAGAACAATAATCGTCCAGCAGATTCATTCAAAGACATCAGGCATGGGTAATCCCCGTTGTTCAAAACCCAAGTTTGAATGGTGGAAAAAATTTGAGGAAATTGACCAACACTGATCTGATATTCGATCTTATTCTTGTTAATGGAAGAAAAATCGATTTTTATCAGCTTTAGCCTTTTGACCATTAAGTCCAGACATAAATGTAAATAAGTTAGATAAAATGTTTTTCATTCTTGAGTTACAACCCTCCAAAGGTTGGATTTTTGTTAAAACTCCTTATACAGTTGGCATACGATAATGAATAATTGCAGTTGACTGCGATTCATTTAGACTCACTATTCGTGAAAAATCTGTAGGATGGTTGGCTGTGAGAAAAAGTCTGTAAGCCGTTGCAGACGTGTTGGTCCAACATGCAGGGAGCCTTGATGGAGACATCGGATGGTTGTACACACTATTTATTCAGAGTACATGAATATACGTTTATCACAGAGATTACTTACTGAATATTGGAGACTAAAAAATGCTTAATTATATTTGTCTATTTAATTTGCTAATTTTTCTATTTATTATTTGGGCATACATAGTGGACTTATTTACTATACACCCATATATATGGATATGCAAGCTAAGCCTGTGTCATGTAATTGTCTTTATCTGTTGACACAGCCAATGTCACCCATACCGTATTTGTAAAACGCCAATTTACCGACTTAATTTATAAGTTTGTTCCTTATTTATTTTGCTTGCTTTTGTTGTTACTACATCTTTGACTTGTTTAGGTCATACATTACATATTTTCGGAATTTATTGACATGCATCTCATATTGGGTAAAGCTGGTATGAATTTTCGKACAGCAGCATAGCTTTACCCGAAACAGTATCCAAACCAACGGACTCTTKATCATACAWTTTTTGCATCGATTGACAGAAGACTCAGAGAGCATGGAACTTTGAGAAAAAATTTCGAGGGAGTTGAATGTATCCAAAACTACTATTCMCCCAGTACTGCAGTCGTTACATCTGTTATATATGTTGCCTGGCAAGATGGCAGATACTAACACTTGGGTATAACTCAGCCAGTGGCTGGTTTTTGGCTTTATAGCTGATGTGCATTTCTTGGAAGACATATTTATCACAGAGGAACCATATTTCACAATAAATGGTGTGATATATTTTATACCTAAGATTCTTGTCACCTTGGCGGACGTCGGTGGCCAAATCTTTTTGATTTTGGTCCGTTATAGGTAGTTTCTTACCCAGAAATCACCGACACTCCCTGTCATCATCTAGTTTTGTTAGTTTGCGGAGATGCGTTGAAGTTTTTGGAATTTCATCAAAATTTGACAGCTTGCCAGTTAAATATCGAAGAAATTTCGGAGGGTAAGAATGATTTCTTGTTGAAAACAACTTTGAGCGATTTTTTGGATGCCGGCGTTCTTCAAGAGGCTCACATTTCATCGGAACTGGCTTACTTTTCCCATGGACAAATTCCTGGCTACGCTTGTTGGAGTGCTGTGGAAAATCTATATTGTCGATATGGCCAAGCGCAGCAAACTGCACATTTTGTCCAAGAACGTCGATTTTCAAGTTTTCAAGAAGGCTTTATTAAAATTTATGAGTTGTCTTCAGAACTTAATAACATCTTATATGCACTTTTTTCTGGTCATACGAAAATAAATAAATAATAACTACGTATGAAGCAATGAAAGTCCACATGCCATACGCTGTTCCTCTTTTCAAAGGCAATTTAAATTAAATGTTTGGGCAGGTATCGTTGGTGACAATGAGTTTGGATACTGTTTCGCATGTTGTAGTTGCGCTATCGCGTCGCACTATGCCTCTTAGTAGCTGATTGGTTTCGAAAAGATTCTATTAATTAACATTAAACAAACTTTCAAGGAGGCCCAAATTTTAGATACTTGGAACGTAATATAGTTGAAATTACCATTTTAGGCAAAAAATGATACATTCTTTGTTGATTCATTCCTCCACTATTAGGGATTTTTCACATTATACCGTTTCCATTTGCTGCCCTTCTGAACTCTTGTACAGGCCTTGATGCGTTACGCAACCTTAATAAAGAAATATGGAAGCTTTTTGTGTCCCGCGTAGGCACTTTAGGTTAAAGCGAAGATAAATAATCGAAGCGGAGTGGAATTTTTAATGATGGGCAAATTTATCGCCTATATTCGTGTCGGTTATTGTATTAGAGGAACGATGATGTGCGGCCCCAAGTTGGCATGACTGGAGGCAATTTTAGCAAACGAAAACAATTAGTACAGAACTTCGATGTGAGAAAATTATTAGGCGGTTGGATTAGTTCCTTTGAAAATCGAAGCGTTTACATTGATTAAACTTACAGCCAATGGGGTGCATTTCAGCACATGTCTGGCGCAACTTAGTTTACCTACTATCGCTGACAGTATAATTCAGAACTTAGGGGACGGGGCTAGAGTTTACCGTAACGCGATATGGCATGACGTCGTTAAGGTTGTTTGTTCATTTCTGGGGATGTAATGCCTCGTAAGCCCTTATTATTTTCGTTATTTATGATCGTAGAATGGCCCCAATTCCGCACGCAATTCAATACTTAAGATAACCAGATATACCTGCCATTCGATGACTTATCATACTATCGATCTTGGTAGATTACGTTGTATCATCAACAGACTTTATATGCGTGAAGCTTCGAAATCGCTTCTAGTATTTCCTTCATCCCACATCGAAAGAAGAACAAAAGAGCKCTCTGTCTTCGTTCTTTTTTCTCATTCCAGGCTTGCTCACTTCAAGTTTCATTACACGGAGTTATGAACTTATCCGAATGAGCTTCTTGGCCGCTTCACTGTAAACTCGGGCGGTTTAATATTTATTAATGTGCGGGTGGAGTGGGAACCGTTGATTCCAACGGCGTTTTATTAAAATTTCGAAAAGCTTTGTCTCTACAAGGAGATGATTTCGATGACGCGTGTATCCGTAGGTATAACGACTAACTACGAACGCTGCAAGATGTGTTCAATGGTGTTTGAAAAGAAATAAACATGAATACAAATAAACAGATGAAGTACGTAACGGTCGTATACGAGGGACAGCGATAATTCACGTTTTGGAGTACTTACAGGAAGTGCATAGCAAGTGCATAGAATAAAGTGTACGTAGATTTTAAACTAAGAAACAATGATAGTAAATCCCTATGCACCATTGCGTTCTATTGTATCTTCTTGCTGATTGCGTTCTGAAATTAGCGATCCTACGAATTCGTTAAGGCTTTCGCGGCCAGGTGATGAACTGTTGCCCTGATTCGGGTCCAAAGGACGGAAGCTGTTCCACCAAGGCTCAATGGACTGTCCGTTGAAACCGATAGTTAGCGTTCCGGGATTACCGACGTTCTACCTAGCGAAACACTTGGCATCGCTGCTCCAACCACACGGGGGAGGGAATGCCAGCTACATCAGGGACACCGGCAACTTCGCGCGCAAGATCCAGGATACAGTAGTTGGATCTGACGACTTCCTTGTGAGCTTTGACGTCGTCTCGCTTTTCACCAAGGTGCCGCTGACCTTCCCTGCTGACATCTGCAAGCTGTATGAAATCTGCCKAACTGGAAGCTACTKTTTGTGGAAAGGGACCTTCTACGCGCAGGTAAACGAAGTGGCTATGGGAAGTCCACTAAGCCCAGTTTTGGCCAACCTCTTCATGGAACGCTTTGAGAGTAATGCCATCGAGACCGCGGAGTACAAGCCATCGACTTGGTTCCGGTACGTGGATGACTCCTTTGTCATTTGGAGACATGGTATTGACAAGCTCAACGACTTTCTGCGGCACCTCAAAAGCCAGTACCCTAGCATCCAGTTTACCATGAAGACCGAGAATGATAAATTAGTACTATTTACTGGTAAGAAAGCGTGGTAACAAACTGGGCCACACAGTCTACAGGAAACCAACACATACGGACAGATACCTGAACGCTTTGTCCTACCATCACCCGAGTCAGAAATATGGAGTCATGAGAACCCTGACAGAACGCGGTCGCAAGATTTGCGAACCGGCGAACCTACAAGCAGAACATGATCACCTGAGAACTGCAATCGAGGCAAGTGGCTACAGMAAGAGAGAGATCGAGAAGTCAATGGGCCCGAGATCATCAAGGGATACCGAACAACAACCTACCMCCTCTCAAGCTTATCTTCCGTATATTGATAAGGTCAAGGACAAGATTCTGAAGAGGCACGACATTCAGCAGACTATCAGATCAGCGAAGGAAAAAAGGGACACGCTTTCAGCAGCAGGAGTCTACCGCATACCGTGTTCTTGCGGCAATGTCTACATTGGAACTACCAAGAGATCAGTGGAAACGAGACTCAAGGAGCATAAAGCAGACTGCCGGTTAGGACGGACGAACTGAGAAGTCTGCAGTAGCCGAGCAACGGGGACTACAGGATACACTTTGAGAACTGTAGGTTGCTATCCTTTAGACCTGAATCAGGACAACATATAGTTCTATGCCGTGTTGTCTACACTAGACCTAAACTGCACTGATGAGCTGTAATGACAGCGAAATAGTACTATCTGCAGTTGGTTGAGGTGTAGACAGCACAGCATAGACATGCATTTTAATATAGTGATCCTAATAAAATTAACAGGCACTTTTCTGACGTGCCAATACCACCTGCAACAGAGGCCCTACTTCACTTACTCAATAACTAAGAAGAGAGAACACCCCTGGTATATCCAGCTTTCACGCACAGTCGAGGTTCCGGATGTTTCAAAAATTTTTAATACATGTACATATTTTACACTTGCGATTTCCTACCTTGTGGAAGCGGGCGACTGATTTCTGTGCCCAAAGTTTCGAATCCCGTTGAAATCAAGCAACTGAGGCTAATAAGTATATTACCGACGCTCTCTAAAATTTTACATGCTATCTTCCGGAATCAGCATGTCCGACCACTGCTTTATTTCATATAAGTACTAGTATTTTTAAATCCTTTAATGAGGGAAAACTCACATATTTGATTCTTCTTGACTATTATAGAGCGTTTGACACTCTTAGCCACTCGCTTCATTTTGTGTAGTAAATTGAAATATTTTGGGTTGGACAGGATTTTTTGGCTGATCGGAGCCAGTCTGTGTTTGTTGGTGATCAGATATCCTTGTCAATTGGAGTAACATGGAGTCGCACACGGTTCACTTTTAGGCCCGCTCATGCAATGTTAAGGTACAACAATTAGGCATTACAAAATACGATCGCGGTGTATCACGCAGCKTACAGAGCTCAAGACAGCTAAATTTTGAAAACTTGCGTCTACAGCACTTACTTATGCTTGACACATAAAATTATAACCTGCAAAATTCTAAAATATATAAGCAATATTTTTCGTTTGCTCCACAGACCATCAGTCCCAAGAGCATCAAGGCATACTAGTTTATTAAAGGTTCCTAATCACTCCTTGGTCTGGGTCGAACGTAGTTATCTTTATAGTGCCTACATGCAGTATAATAAACTGCCAATTGATTTGAAAGAGTTGTCGTTGGTAAATTTTAAAAAGCGACCGGGTGCTGACATTGACAATGAATTATATAGTTCTAATTTCTCTTTAATTTCTTTTCTTTGCTACTTACTTTGCGGTATGAATTATATCTATACTTTTTTGTTATTACTTGGTAGGTTCAGTTGAAAAACAGGAACAGCACCTCCGAACATTGTTAGTACGGGTATTTTAATTTTTTGCTTATAAAGGTACTTATCTATTTAACAAGTTTAACACTTTCATGTTTTAAAATAAGAATATACCGATGGCCCTTTGTAGATTCAAACCCACCATGAGTTTATCTGTCACAAAATCTCACGTGTGCGGCTCGGTTTCAGTCAACTGATCTCGTATGGCGGGGAGACGCTTTGTGCACCACATTTGCATCAAACAGATCAACGGGAGCTGCACAGGACAAACAGAAGGTGCGTCGGATAAAACACGATATCCAACCCTCGGGCGTTTGCTTTGATATCTTCCTGTGTACTAATAAAATACGTCAGTATCGGACCGGCGTGTGTAACAATACCTCGTAAATAAGTTATTGTCGCTGTGTTAAGGCTAACAATGGAGTGATTGTTCGTTTCCCCTGAGTAACGAATCTCCACGTCCCTGGAGAGTTGGTGGAACGACGGTGGACGATTTTGGGCAGTCTGCTCGAAAAGTTAGATCGTCAAAGAAATAATAAAAGCGAATGAATTTGGGCTGTAGGAAGGGAAATGATAATGACCATGCACTTTTACTGAGAATGACAATAACATGTTTTATTAATAGGTAATGAGCTACCCTAATTGAAAAGAAATGCAATGCTTAACACTGACAGCTGAGCGATATTGTCTAAATTCTTATAAACACCTGATTTAGGCGACAATTCATTGTTCATATCAAAATCTGCATTCTATGTTCTAGAAATAGTAGGATTTATCATTCATAAAATTAACACTTGGTATCAAAGTAAAGATATAATCACAGAATATTCAACGTTATTATTTTGCTGCAACGCATGAGGCATGACATTTATGTCAAAAGCAAATTTTTCCAACGTGTATAAGAAAGAGAAAAGGAAAACTGTCAGGACTATGACATTTAATCTATTTAATTATGTTGAGGGAACATAGAGAAATAATATCAAAGCTATACAACGGTAGGCCGACATAGTTTTGCAAAACCTCATGAAAATCTATAAATAAGACGAATTCCAATTTTGTGTAGTTCATATTGCGGATTGGGCACGATGGTCAGTATGCAACAAAATCTATGAGTTTTTATACAATACCTATAACGCTTAAATATACATTATTCCTTTCAGGACAAATAACTAAGACTTAAAGAGACTAGTGTAATAATAGGAGTAGATCACATGCAGTTCTGAATTGACAGCAATTTATACGATTTAAAAGATCCATGACCTTTTCTTCATAAAATACTTCAAGGAAAATTAAGATCTTGGATTTGAAAGGCCGCAGACTGATGTGTGTTCAAAATGTGTAAGGTTGAACACAAGAGTAACAGATGAATTGGAATAGCAGAGCAAATAACTAATGGAAATGCGCTAAAAAATTACACCATAATAAAGGAAATTGAAAATATATGGAAGGAAAAGCAAGAGCTTATGGTTGTGGCATTTAACTTCATCGAAAATATGTCTCCTTCACACTCCAGATAAAAAAATTCTATTTTAGGAACTGCCGATTGAATGCCTAAAAGTCAGACAGGCTACGTTTATACTTTTCACAAAGGCTAATCTCAAAAGGTATCAGAAAAACCTTATAGTTTAATTTATGATTAAATAGTTTACCATATTCCAAATGTAAATGATTTACACATGATGGATATCCTTGATAAAATGGTAATCGAACAATGGTTTGATTTTTGCTTGCACCACAGTAAAATTTGCGTTAGAAATTTTTACAGTGTGGCTGGTATTTGGGAACAGTTACAAAGTTTTCCAGGAGACACAAGGGGTTTTTATCCCTAAAAATATGAAAATAGCAGGWAAATCTTAACATTTTCTGTCACCCGAATTTAGCACGATGACATTTCTGACTTTAAGTACGGTTGGTCGTGTTGTTACAATAAAATCCTGCAGAGTTCTTCATCGTGATCTAGGAGTAAAGAAAATACTTTTTGTATCTGACTACAGACAGTCTTTTATGATATAGAGCGACACCCCTGGTTGTATACAACTTAGAGGTACATAGGCGGATTAGTTATCTTTACATATAAATAAAGTCCCTCTTGTGTCTATAGAAAAGGCTCACAAAGAGCTTAATCAATAATAAAAAAGGTGATGCTATATGCTGTGAGGATTTTTAAATATTTTAGTCAGCTTTACTATTGTAGCTATTTGAGATGAGAAGCAATACTTATCCAATATTGTGTAATAAATTATCTGCCGTGGTCAATCCACTCTGACCCTAAGACCATTTTCGACCTATTGGGGCTCATTAAGGTAGGAGTACTGGTATATCGAGAGTTGTTTCCAATATTGTTTTTGCGTATGTATTAATAGTTGACATATGCTGAGCGCACTAACATAGAACAATTCAAAATAAGAGTTGTCGTGGATGATATACGTGGTTTTGTGATTTAGTCAAAATTTCGTGTTTCAACTTTTACGATTCAATTAATTCAGTCTTTGTACCTGTCTTGCTATAAAAGGATTTTACAGCTGTATCCATATCATATGAGCTGAGCCAAAAATAGGGTATTTGTAACTTCTCGATATTTGAATTATATAGCTTTAACGATGTACATGGATCAATAAAATCTATGAAAGTCAAGTTTGAGAAATTTGAATCTGCATTGCTAATAAAGGCCGCCACATAATTTTAATAGCATGTTTACAGTGATGAGCGTTTACGCGTAAATTATAATTTTCTACGTTACACGCGTAGAAAATGTAGATAAAGCATCTTGGCGTAGATTTTGAGTAGAAAATTCAAGTAGGTAGGCGATAAACCTGAATGGAAACCATTTTGTTTCTAATTTCTCTGTTTTGCTAGTTTCTTCATGTGTCGATTTCCTTTTTATAATAGTTTTCTTTGGAACATAAAAGACAAAGCATCATGTTTTCCTTCCACGACTATATTAAGTACATTCTTAAGTTGCCTATTTTCACATGATATCAAATTAGACCAGCATGTTTCATATATTTTCTCCAGAGATAGGTATCTACTGTAATCAACTATAACCTGTTACTTGCTTCTTTAGATCAATGTACCTAGTTCAGTATACATATATAGGACAATCAAATTAACCTGCAATTAAAAACGTTTGGTGAAAGAACAAGGGTGGCATATAAAATTGGCCATTTATTTCCGTTTATAGAGAATAAAGATAATAAAAAGTACGCCAAAATGCTTTTGGACAGCACATTTAACCTGCTTATTCACGTCTTCTGGCTATAACTGACGTATACCCAAACAAGTTATTGTTATTTAAACATTTATCTAGTCAAACTTAATTACAACAAAGTAGTATTTTGTTTAATCAAGAATAAATATTATAAAATAATTATAAAATACAAAATAATATTGGCATTTGAGGCGTTTTGAGTAGTACTGATGATGAACACCAGAACGCCACTAAAAAAACTATATATTTCTAGAATTCTGTTTGTCTACACAATGCTGTTTTCTACAGTAGACTTTTAAGGTAGAATATTACATAGTTTACGCGTAGATAATAGCGTAATTTACATGGCGTATTCTACGCGCCCATCACTGAGCATGTATCTATTTGCTATCTGAATGATCCAAAAAGGTCTTCTAGACAGGGACTGGACCCCTGCAGATTATTTTTTAAACTTAAAAGCTTGGTTATCCGGAATTACCAAAAATGTTTTAGGGCATATCAGTAAGGACGACTGCTATGCCTTGATTTGTTGATTATAAGTGCACTAAGAGCGGCAAACCAGACACCTAATGTGTAATAATGTAAAAAAATCATTATGTTTTAGTTCACCATTTTTATCCAGAGCTCCACTTGTATACAGTTTTTTTCAAAATTTCTGAACATTAACTTGATGAAAACAAACGAAAATTGGACTGGACTATATGAGTTTCTGCACATTATTTCCGTGTATGCAATACAATAAGGAAAATCTTTATCAAATTATTGCTACCTACCAAAGATGCTGCGAACTTTCAGCTATGTCCACACCGCCCAATCCAACCTTTTTGCCCAATCACCCAGCCATCCCCCCATCTTAGTCTAATTGCAGATCATTCCTTTTTAACATGTTGGCTCCGCAATGGCCGCGCGACGGATTCTTTTGTCTTGGGGCCCGGCGGATTCCCCATTTGTCACCGGGCTCATGACACTGGATCGGCATAAAAAGCGCCCTTTTTAAGGTCACTAAGCCCGGTGCTGACTGCTGATAAGTTTTTATTGAATCCTCCCAGGTTCGCGGCGCGCTTGTCCATCCATTCTGCCCTGCGGGACATAAATCCAGAAGGCGGTTTTTGCGCCCTGTATACAGCTACACCTCCGGAAGGGCTGAATAATTTCGCTGGAGAAAAATGGCGGGTCGGCTTCGCGTGACTTTGCTGTGTCAAAAGTTATACAGCACGAGGTAACTATATACTGACTGGCGGCTAAACAAGAACACTCAATATTAACATTTATTCGTTTGAGTAAACTTGCTGAGGAATATTTGTGTGAAGAGATAAAAAATCAGCAAAACTCTGCGAAATCCGACTTTTTTATTTAGCTTTTGGTACTAATCAGACAATTAAATACCTCTACAGAAAAATATTTTAGATGTAAGTTGTATAAAGCAACACACTATTAGATGAAGATACTTTGAAAGATTCGGTATATAAGTCATTATTTTGAAAAACCCGAATTACCGATTACCGCAATTCGCTTCCGGAAGGAATAATATACTTTTCTCAGATGTTACACGAGTACATTCTTAAGAAATTTCATAAAATGTATCGATGCCAATATAAGAACTGAAGAACATTAGAAATCTTCAGTCGGCTTAATGTTTTGTGGCACTGCTAGCGGTGATATTCTTTCTCCATGGTTGTATACAAGTATAAAATCCTTTATAAGAATTGAACCAAGGGTGGCTCACCAAGAACAATCTACAAAAAACACCATTTCTGGCTGGTTCGACACTAATTTATTCAAGGAATACTCATATCTGTACCGAACGCAGAATAGGAGACGGAAAAGTTGTGTTTGGGGATAATTTAGCATCGCACTTTTCGCGTGAAGCTGTCAAAATTGCAAAGGATAACAACATTTATTTCACAACACTTGCACCGTCTTCAACCTACATGCTTCAACCACTTGATATTGTATACAACACGCCTTTGAAGAAATAATGGAGGCAAGAATCTAGAAGGAAAGGGTCGATACCCAAAGAGCAAATTCCTTTGTTATACAGAAGTTGATGGATGCAATTGATCCCAAAATTGCAAAGAATTTGCGAAGCTACTTTAGAGCTACAGGAATTTATCAATTTCTTTCCCAAGATGTTCTTCGAAAGCTGACATCCGAAAATGAAGACAACTCAGTACGAATTCTTGACAATAGTCCGCTTGAGTTCGTTAAACAGACAAGATACCCTCTTAATGGGGATAAACAGCGCCATAGAAATGGAAAAAATTTCTCCGCAAACCAGGAGCTCAAATTGCCATAGTAGGCATAGGAAACGAGCTACGTGCAACAGTCCAAGTGCCTATTCACAAGAAGAGCGATATCCAAGAAGATGTTGAGTCGATCTTCCCTCAATATCTGGAGTAGCGAAAAGGCTAGGCCGCCTAAGGTGCAAGCTAAGACGTTTCGACAGTTCAGATGACGACATGTTGTTAAGTGAAATGCAGAAGAAGTTGAGAGGAGACGATGATGAACTGTGCAGTATTAGTCAGTGTGACTACCGGTACAATCACCTTGAATGTGACTGAATTTGCTGCATAACGCGTCAAAGTGGGTTTGTGGCCAGTACAACAAAGGTTCTCGAAATCCTTCGTGTGAGTGTGAGGAGTCTGAAGACGATAAGGAATCTGTAATTACATAGTAAAATGTTCCTTTTTTGATATTCAAAGAAGAGTAAAAAATTTTTGTTCATTTATTTGTTAATTATAGAAGAATGTATAATTTTTCATTGTGTTTACTACCAGAGTTCGAAACAACATTGTTGTATTACACATATAGTATTTTCCAATTTTGAAATATCAAACAAACAAGCAAAATAACAGTTGTCTTTGGCTTTTAAGCCAAATAAATGGTACATAAAAATAATCCAGCATCTGGGGTAGCATTGATACTTAAAAAAAAAGTTTCTCGAAAAATAAGATCTTTCATCTTGTGCGTATCCCAAAACCAAGACCTCAACTGGTAAGATCAAATAAAAAAAGTTTGGATTAAGGCCGTATTTTTTTGTGTAATCTTGGAAAGCGCTCTCAAAACGTGTCAAAACAACCCCATTCTACGATACCCATTTTTCGATGGGTTCTTTATGACAGAAATGTAGAAAATTTAAGTATTTGCTTTTCAAATTAGACATTTCCTTGAGCCCTTAATATCAAAGTCTTTCTTCTGGTTAACCGAAAAAAACATTTCCCGTAATTTACAATTTAATTTTATCAAAGGACACCGCTTTGACGTATACTCGCTTCCGCCATAATTCACCCTAAATAGCCCGGACCCAAGCATTTTTAAACTCTCCCCTCTTGTCATAATTCGTTGACACAAATACCTCTCAGGTTCGTTAAGACCAGCCCATCATTAATTCATTAGATTCCCCTCGGCAGACGTGGCAGCAGCGCTTCCGTGTTGTTTCCCGCGCGGCCCTAATGTCTTCGTTAGTATTCAAGGGTCGCACGCGTCCCCATCGATTCCATTTTACTGTCGTCCCCTTCGGGAGCAAAAAAGTGCACCGCAGTTCATCAAAACCGAACTGCGTTTTCCTTGTTTGAATGCGGCTCAAATGGTCGCGTCCGGTGAACCCCCGGGGTGACGGAGCGAGCGGCGACGTTGTCATTTCGCGATTTTCTTCTTCAGCTCCTGCAAAAGAACTAGCTTACTGCCTAACATTGATGTTATCGTGTTGTTTTAACAGAGGAAGTCGGTCAAAATATTTACAGGTTTTTGATCTAGGGTGCCATTGGATCACGAACATGCAGACTACAAAAAATACCTTCCGGAAATACATAGCTTCTCAGAGATTTGATACTATCCTTAGTAATTATAAAATTTAAAGGAAATGGACGTTCGGTAGGCTAGAACACAAAACAAGTGTTTCTTAAATATCTATATTTAGTAGAAGTATAGTTATTACCTATCGCTGGTATCGGTGAGAGTGCGATCTAGCGAATAGTACGCAAACAGCTGCGAAAGGCGCCCATATTGTAGAAGCCACACGTCACGTAAACCAAAGTTTGTTTTGTAAACCCATAGTTATAGATACGTTTTTGGCTAATTATTCGCTATCATTATATGGTGTTGATCCGGATAATTACCTATAAGATGAAAGTAGAATTATGTGGTAGAGTTGAGTTGAAGTGAAGTTCAAATCTCACCATTTACCAGAAATAAAATATTTGTTGCAGACCTTCATGTCTCTTGTGTGTGCTAATTTAAGCAGTTCAGGCCCATTTATTCTCGATAGCCAAGTTGTCCGTCTTTTCCTAGAAAGATTTATAGTTTTGTCGCACTAATTTCGAGTCATAGATGACAAACCGTAAAAATTTACGGAAATGCCATCCTTTCGGTACGTTTCCAGCCTCGCCACAAATTACCATTTTCACAAGAGTACAGCACCAAGAACAGTTCTTCGTCAACACTTCAACAGCTGTCAGCTACTTTGTGAAACGCCAAGCCGTCGTCAAATGCAATCAAACGATTTAAACAAAAGGTTGCTTCTACAAGATGACTCTATTTAGGAAGGTGCTAAAACATGATATAATTTGTGCAAAATCGTGGGGCAGTGTCTATAGTTAGTATATTCATATTTCGAGGTGTACATTGCTTCAGCAAAATCAACCAGGTAATTAATTATCAACATTACCAAATGAGCTGAATACCTGGGGAAAC